>JARHVA010000746.1:3090000-3462500 GCA_037957365.1 Torreya grandis
AAACTATTTGCACAACCAAATTTTTTATGCAAAGTGGAGAACATTTGTTTACTCTCAACAACATTCAAACACACATAACTTTCAATGTGTTACTCTTTTTGAGGTGCCATTTTTTTGAAAGTTTGAGTGTTTTGAGCTCTATGTATTGGTGATATTATCATTCCTTGTAAATTTAATCCTATAAAAATATAAGAGGGTGTTATATTCTTAGTGTATAGTACATGTAGTTCAATACATACTTCTTTTTTGCACCATGTATCTAAGTTTTGTTTTGATTCTTACACCATTCAACTATCCTGAGCGACAAGTCAAAGTGTAAATCTTCTTGAGGAACAAAGGATTACACCAAATCATGATGGGTACAAAAATAAAACCAACACCTAAAGTAAATAAGGTGGAGTGGTACAACTAAAGTGATGAATCCTATGGTCTATTGTGTTTGTCTATGTCCCCTGACTTACTCTTTCATATCAAATTTGCAATAACTCTAAATCAAGGGTAGGTTATATTGGAAAAACTCTTTAGAAAGCAAGACATCATGAGCGGTTATGAGTTGGATAGTGATCTTATCAATTTTATCTCATATGACTTTGATATGATTCAATACTTCTTCACCAAGTTCAAATCATTTAGGTTATAGTTGAAACTGTGGCATTGACAAAAATGATGAACAATTGATTCTTTCCATCCTTGCCAAATTGGGTTCCGACTATTTTGTATTCGTTTATAACTTTCATGCAACCAAGCATGTCATTAGAGTTACGTGGACCATTCCATCTTTATATTACTTTGCTATTGACTTGACTCAGGAGCAAGACAAGCTCATTCAAATGCGTACACTAAAGTCATATAAACTGCATGCCTTAATTGTGAGTCATGACAAACAAAAATATTATAGAAGCAATGAGAAGAAACAAAACAAGAGGCACCCAGAGAAAAGAAAGGGTCAAAAATCATATGCAAATCCAAAAATATCAAAAGCGTCCTCATTAGATAGGAAATTCAAGAAAGAGCGATTCACATGTACCTATTATAAGAAATATAGACATGATGAATTTAAATGTATGAAGCACTAGATTGACTAACTAAAAAAATGTTTGAGAAACATAATATCAATGTCCTTGATTCTTCCAATCAAAGTTCATTAACATAGGAGTCTTCTAAGGCCAAATACAGGAATAAGGGAAAGATAAGGGTAAAGCACTAGTTGTAGTTGCATCACAACCTTCCACATGGATTATTGATTCTATATTATTGGGTGATGATAATTTTGATGAAGTTAGTGGGAGTGGATCTATTGAAGTGAACAGTGGGATATTTCATGATTTTCTATGTGTTCTCTTGTTATCCACAAATCTCCTATCTATTTATCAGATCACTCACATCGGTTTGGGTAAGAGAGTTGAGTTCACACCCAATTTCATGTTTATTAGGGAAACAAATAATGACTCCATTATTTCACTTGGGAAAGTAAATAACTAGTCATGATTGTATACTTTCTCACATTTTTCCCCTGATCAACTCTATTGCATTGATCACTCATTTAGATGGTGTGAAAAATTATGACATAAGCAATTCGGCCATCTCAACTATTAGTGCCTGGAGCAACTCAGTCATCATAACATGGTTTTAGAGTTAGCAAGAGTCAAGTTTTCTTATGGAGTTTTCCAAGGATGCATTCTTGGTAAGCATCTCGAGGAGAAGTATGACAAGGGAAAATCGTGATAAGCTAAATAAATATTATAAATTGTCCATAGTGACATTGTTGGCCCATTTCTAAAACCTTCATTCAATAGAACTAAATACATGCTTACTTTAATTGATGACTATTCAAGGTTTACTTGGGTGCATTTTCTTAAGTAGAAATTTGAGGTCTTTGATAATTTTTCAGGGCTTCAAAGCACTTGTAGAGAAATAGTCAGGTAATGTCATCAAAATTTTACACACCAATAATGGTGGTGAGTATGTCAGTAACCATTTTTTGTAATTTTTTACATCATATGAGATTGAACTACAACATATAGTTCCATATAGTCCTTAGTATAATGGTGTTATAGAGTGCAAGAACATGTCCTTCAAAGAAATGGCTAATTATATGTTACACACCAAGTCTCTTGCACCTTAGTATTGGGTTGAGGTCATCAACTATGCATGTTATATCTAAAATTGAGTTCCTCACAAAGCATTGAAGGGAGTGTATGCATCTAAAATCTCTTTCCTGTATTATTGTCACTAATATTTGTATTAGTTGACATTAATTATACTTATCTCATTTAATCCCATCCTAAAATCACCCCTTTTAGCTATTTTTCTAATACCCCCTACTATTATTCTTTATCTACTAACCTTATTCATTCCCACTTCATCACTAATTGACCCTAAAGCCCCATTATCCCATCCTAATCTCATTTACCTATTATTTAGGAATGTGAGATTCGTAATGGGCCACCTACTAGCCTATGCCTAGGCTCTCTTACACTCTTAGTCCCTAATTAATCAACTAATCCCTATCTAATCCCATGTTTAATCATCATTAACCCTAAGAAGTATTCTAGAACCCTCTAAATATAAAACCTTCTCTATTCTCACCCCTCCTCTCTAGAAGCTTCTAAATCTAGAGGATTTCAAGGAATATTAAACTCCTGTTAATTCTCATCCATTGATCTCCTTCATCTAAATTCAAATCTCTACCATTGATCTCTCCCTCCAAAATCTATTTAAATCCACTCCTCCTCCATGGAAACCAATTATAAATTCATAACAAATTCATGTCCATGAACCTAGCATTCATAATCCATAATCATGTGATCATAATGCCAAAATCTGAGTCTGCATGTAATAAATTATCCAATTGAACATCCTAGAAGCATGCTAGATGAAACAAATAATTTGGCAAGATCTATCCTATCTTGTGATTTTGATTTGTTTCCACAATCCTTCCTAATAGGTAGTTTAATGTTTTGAGTTTAAATTACATATTCATGTGATTTAACAAAATAGCTCAAAGTTTAGGATATAGGGAATCACTATTTTTAAAGCATGGAGTGGTCGAAAAACCATAGAGAAACACTTTTAAGTGTTTAGATCCCCTACTATGACTTGAATTCTAAAGAAGAAATGTAAGGGAATGGAACCTTAGAGTCAACCTTGTATCTCTGTTGGGTATTCTGAGGGTTTTAAGGGATAAAGGCTTATCCATACCACACTCATGAGTTGTTCATTGAGAAGACTGCTCATTTTTTAGAGGGTCCTTTAGAATCCACACTTGACACCTCTCCCCCTTCCTTAGATGCACTAGGATTTGATGATAGTTTTAATGATTCAAATCCACCTATTCAACTTCTTGATGATCTTGATTCTTTTTCTAATTTTGATGATGAAAGTAGTGATGAAGATTCCCTTCCTCCTTATCCCAAGATATATTTATAGGATGAATAATCTCCTCCTAACTCTCTAAGAACTTGTCCTCTTTAGGCTAGATAGACACTACAAAGTGTTGGCCAATGGGTTGGAGATCCATCAAATAACAGGCAAACCCATTTATAATTCTAGATTGCCCCACATACTTTCATTGCATTTACATTTGATCCATAATCTTTTTATGAGGCATTAGGCACTCCTAAGTGAGATTATACTATGGAAGAGGAATATGGTTCCTTGTAAAGGAATAACACTTGGGATTTAGTCCTTTTTCCTAAGGGAAGAAAACTTGTTCAATATAGGTGGATCTATCAATTTTTTTTTACAACATATGGGTCCATAGATAAGTTCAAAGCACATTTGGTATCAAAGGGTTTTTCTTAGGTACCTAGAATTGACTATACTGAGATGTTTGCCCCAGTTTCCAAAATGAACTCAATCAAGCTCACTCTCGCTATTACTATAACATATCACTAGGATGTTCATTAGATGTATGTGAAGAGTGTCTTTCTTCATGATGATCTCAAAAATAGGAAATATACATGAAGTAATCACAAGGATTCATGGAAGATTCCTCCTTAGTTTTCAAACTTCAAAAATCTATCTATGGCCTCAAACAAGATCCTTAAGCTTGGTATGCCAAGATGGACTCCTTTCTTCCTTTAGTTGGGTTCACCAGAAGCCATTATGATCCTAATGTATACATTTTATGGTAATATGATTCACTATTAAATTTAGTTTCCTACATAGATGACCTATTGATCACATGAAGTTCATCCACCATCACAATTGTGAAAACTATTGTCTGATAAGTTCTCAATGACTGACTTGGGCTTGTTACATTATTTCCTTGAGATAGAATTTTTTTAGTATAACTATGGGATCACTATTGCACAATCCAAGTATGCTCTTGATTTAATTTCATAGTTTAACATGGATTTTTATAATCCAACTCTAACTCTTTTTCTATCTGGTGTGAATCTTGAGGCTGATTGTCTATCTCTTTTGGTTGATAATACCTCATATCGACAACTTATTGGTAGTCTCATCCATTGTACACACACTGGACCTAATATTTCATATGCAATGGGCATATTATCTATATTTATATAGGAACCACATGAGGTGCACTAGAAGGCAACTAAGCAAACTCTTCACTACATTTAGGGTACTCATAGTTTTGGGATTCACTATGGAGTGGGCATCAATATTAACTTAGATATAAAAATTCATATTGGGTTGGTGATATTTAGAATCATAAGTCTACTTCAAGCTAGAATTTCTCCCTTGGTTCATGTCTGATTAGTTGGTTAAGCAAGAAGTAATATGCCATTAATTTATATTCTATAGAGATAGAATATAGAGGAGCTGTTAATGCTACCACTAATGATATTTGGCTCTAGGGGATTCTCACTGAGTTTGGCACCCAATATCAACAACCAACAATCATCTTCTACAATAACCAAGGTATAATCTAGATATGTAGGTTTCTAGTCCTTCATTAATAGACTAAGCATATTGAGATTCACATGCATTTCATTTAGGAGTTCATCCATGAGCAAGCCATTGATATCTACTACATCTAGAAAATGAAGCAAATAATTGATATATTCGCTAAACCCTTCACTAAGAGTAAGAATCTTCATTTGTGAGCTCTTCTTAGGGTTCAGGTAGTTTTGACATCCTCCTCTAGGGGCATTTTATTATACTTGCATACTTCATCAAGCCTTTGTGTTAGGAACAAATTATACTACCCACCTAATCTATGTTTAAAGGGGGTGGGGTGTTACTGTAGGTTTTTATTCCATTTAATGGTTTTTAACTACACATATTTATTTAGCTTGTGATGATTCCAAAATATGATTCATTTTTACTATCAGTTTCCTTCATCTTTCCTTAATTACCTCTCCTCTGGACTGAACATTACAAAGATATTAGGATTATATTTAATATTAATATCGTAAGTAGATGCTCTATCTTGTTTAGTGCAGCTAAAGTCTAAGTTATTGATTCTATCACTTTATTCTAATTCTTTGCATGTTTAGTTTCTCAATTTTACGTACATACAAACAATAAAACAATACATAGAGAATAAAGGCCTTTTGTATAATCTTCCACTTCTCATGAGGTAATTCACATGGAGGATTTTGATATATCTAATGAGCTATATACTCATCTAGAAAACTTTAGACTCACCCAGTCTGTAGCTACGAACTTGCCTAGTAACTACAAACTCACTCAGATGCAACTATGGACTCATTCAGACAACCTTTGAACCTCCATTGAAGCATTACATCATCTCTACCAACTTGATACCAATTTTTAGGAATCAAAGATTCATAACTAAATATTTTATACTAGATGTTAGTAAAAAATATTTGATACTAGATGTTAGTAATGAAGCTCTGATACCACATGTTAGATCAATGAACTATATCCTACAATACAAGTAAATAATATGGAAAACAAGCTACAAAAGAATAGAAAATAAAGAGGAACACATTACATAGAGATTACGTGGAAAATTTTCAATGTACAAGAAAAAGCCATGGGAAAAATGCTAGCTTCCAAATTTCATTAACTCAACATAAACTCTATTCTACAATAGCTACTTCAGTAAATCCTTCAATTTAAACATACAAGTACTCAATGCTTCTACCTAAATCATTAATGTTGTGAACCAAGATAAAATCACCTATAAGATCCAACCTCTAAGCATACAAGCACAAGCTTTCATGGATATACTAATTGGATGAATTACAAAGAGACCTTCATGCTTATTAATAGCATTTACAACATGAGAGAGAGAGAGGGGGGGAGAGAGAATGAATTGTGGCACCAACAAACTCACCACATTCCATGTGGGGTGAACAATGATCATCACAAGTTGTCTATCTTCATGTGAAAGGGTCAAAAAAGTGGTCCATCCACTTTAGACAAGATCCAAGCCACTTCTATGTGGCTCTAAACATTGTCTCCCACTCTACAAGTGAGGAAATGACAATAATAGCTTTCTTATCTTCATTATCCATGTGACCACATGAGTCCAAAAGATGATTTTAATCATCTTTTAACTATCTTCATACATGAGAATCATGAGATCCATTAGAAATTCATCCCACACCAACCCTTTTGTAGTTTTCACCATGTGACTACCAAGGACTAACCCATGTGCCTTGGTGGAGTTCTATGCCCCACTCCCATCACATCAAATTGATCACTCATGGGATACCCTCCATGGGCCCCTGCCACATCATCAATCGACCACATCACTTACAAGTCACATCACTAACTTCCACATCACCAACATGCCACATCACCATAAATAGTGACTTCACATCCTAACATCCTCCCACTTGAAGTCAATATACACAATCTTATACCACACTTAAGTATTTTGAAACCAGTTTCTCACCAATGCCATCTACTACACTGACACAAACCCTGTAGAATTTTTATTGCACTACTAAAACTTTTCTATCCTAATTGAATTTGTCAACATTTTCTCCTCCATAGTAGATTGTAACACCTAAAGTGACTCTCACTTCTCCACAACACAAACCAATCCTCCAATCAAGATTCTACAATGAACCACTCACAACTCCAACTTCTTAGAAGTATCTAATTTTTTTCTCACCGTGGTAACATGAGGCTTCCTACTCCTGATCAATCTAATACATAGGAAAATAACATGTCTTCTCCACTAGGATTCTCTTAAGAAGATAACTCAATAATGTAATAAGTGGGGTACTTCCTTGCTCTCCCATCTTTATGCATCTCCATCTTTAGTTTGCTCCTCATACCACCTTGATCGTATCTTTATCATTGAGCCATAAAAATAGTGATCATATTAGGGCCTGCATACACTATGTCACTACACATAAGCTCTCCATGAAGGTACTAAATATCTAGTATTCCCTTAGCATATCTATTGGAAACTTGTATAGTGACTTCTTTAACATGCAAATAAATAATGCCTTCTACCTCATCCTTTATTTATCTTTCCCTAAGAGAGATCACCATGTAGGAATCACACTGATCTAACTCCTTGAACAACAACAAATGCACATAACACTCTTGATAGTAGTGAGGAGAGAAGATCTCATAAAATTCAAAACTAGAATTCTCTACATAGCCATTAAAAATATCAACATGGCAAAAGCTCATTGGACCAATCAGAGCTCTTGGTAAGTCATCACACTACTCAATGCATCATTACACCTACCAAGTTTTCAAGCCTCAATAATGCCTATGAAATGCATCATGCTCTAATTAATGTTGCTAAAACACCAACTCATGTGTCTTAAGTGTGAGTCCATGCATCGATCTACCTATCTAATGCCATAATTGTATACACAACACTCCATCACCCTAAGTTATATGGTCAACACCAACCATCTCCTTCTAAAAACATCAGGTCTTAATTGATCTTTTGCATGTAGCCTTAAGCTACCAATCATGCCAACCATGACACAAGTAACTAATCATAACTCTAGGGAAGTCATCACACTACTCGGTGTATCAATGCACGTATCAAGATTTTGAGCCTAAAAAATGCATCTAAAATGCATCATGCTATACCACATGTCCAAGAATACGGCCTTATCCTTCTAGAAACACAAGATATCACTTGTTCATCTACATCTTTATATTCATTTTGCTCCTCGTCAACCACTTCAAAATAGGTATAGATTTAGGTTTATCTATACCTCCTTCATTTTCATGGATTTTTCTACTTTTACATCTCAGCTAAAAAATGTGGTTAGTAGGATACTAAATCAACACCTCTATTATTTATTGAAAAGAACCATAAAAAGGTCATGCCTTGTCTTTCACCTCCTCCAAATGGGTCTAGATTGATCCTCAAGCTGTAGAGTTGCTTCTCCATCAACAAGAACACTATGTAGGCTATTGACTTGTCTGGAAAAGCCTTTTAAGCTTTTCCTTCAAGTCTCATGTGGGCTTCTCCTCAACAACATGAAGAAATTAGGATCTTCACCAATAGATCCTTTACCTTGCTCCATAGAGAGATACCTATAAAAAAAAATGCTTTTTTTTCTTCTTTAATCTCCACTTGGTCTCTCCTCCTGTAATAGTATCTTCACCTTGGAAACAACCAACCAATAATAGAAAACAATCACACACATGGAGTTTTTTCACCATGGATCTGATACCAACTATTAGGAATCAAAGCTTCACAACCAAAACTCTGATACCAGATGGTAGGAATAGAGCACTGATACTACATGTTAGATTAATGAACTATATTCTAATGTGCAAGGAAATAATGTGGAAAATAAGCTACAAAAGAATAGACAATAAAGAGGAACACATTACATAGAGATTATGTGTAAACCTTGTAATGTGCAAGGAAAAATCATGGGCAAAATGGAAGCTTCCAAACTTCATTAAATCATCATCAACTCTCTTCAACAATAGCTCCTCTAACAATTCCTTCAATGCTAACATACAAGCACTCAATGCTTTGACCTGAAGCATTCAAGTAGTGAACCAAGCTAAACTAGCCTACAGGATCCAATCTCCAAGAATGCAAGCACAAGATTGCATAGATCCACCAATTGGATAAATTACAAAGAGAGCTTCATGCTTATTAATAACATTTACAACATGAGAGAGAGGGATGAGAGACTAAATTGTGGTACCAATAAATTTTCCACATTCAATGTGGGGTGAGCAATGATCATCAAAAGTTATCTATCTTCATGAGAAATAATAAAAAAAGTGGTCCATCCATTTTATAGAAGATCCAAGCCACTTCCATGTGGCTCTAAACATTGTCTCTCATTCCACAAATAAGGATAAAAAATAATAGTAGATTTCTTGTCTTCATTCTCCATGTGAACACGTGAGTCCAAAAGATGCTTACAATCATATTTTGATTATTTCCACACATAAGAATCATGGGGTCCCTTATAAATTCAGTCCACACCAACCTTTTTATCTTTTTCACCATGTGACACTACCCATGTGACTACCAAGGATAAAACCATGTATCTTGGTGGAGTGCTACACCCCACTCCCATCACATCAACCTGATCACTCATGGGATACCCTCTATGGGCCCCTACCACATCACCAATCAACCACATCACTCATAGGAAACATCAGTAACCATCCACATCACTAGTTGACCATATCACCATGAATAGTGACCACTAATAGTGCATATGAATAGTGAATAATGATTCATGAATAGTGACTATAAATAGTGATTTCACATCCTAATAGATGGCCTTGATACAAAATCCCTTAGTGCTAAATACCCCTGAAGCATGCCATTATGAACTCTACTAGCATTACATAGACAGAGCTACAGACTCTACCAGATTTGCTATGGACTCTCCTAGTCTAGATTCTGAACCTACAAGCATTTAATATAGATAATTTCCTCTTCTGTCAAAATGCCTAAAGAATATTTTGGTCAATTGTTATTTATATTATTATTATAAATATCAATATATAAATATATTTCTTATATTTCAATTATTGTATATATATCTGTAGTATTTTATAAACAATCAATCCAATATATCTAAGATGGTATTCTTAGTAGATACTTAGTGGATATTTTGATTCACACCTTTCTTCAACAACGTGTGGTTATTTATATTGTAACTATCAATTGCCTATCTTAAGATCCATTAAAATTAAGAATATTGTTCTTATTAGAAGAAGATTAGTTACTCAGAGCTAGGGATATGTAGCTATAACATTATACATAGGCAGATCTTTATGTCTTAGAAATTAGTTGAGTTGTTGAGTTATTAAATTATTCATTTGATAAGTTAATATAGTAATAAAGGTTGCATTCATGTATTTCACTTTGATCAATTAATGAAGATGTTTATAGCTTGCAAGAACTGAGTTTCTTTACATTCCTATTCCTAAAGCGAGTAAGGACCCACTCAAATCATGAATTAGGAATGTGTTTGTACGGTATTTTATGTTTTTAGTGTGTTTACAGTTTTAGAAATTCTAAGTGTATTCAATTTAGAACCTTAATGAAATTACCTTAGTTTTAAAATTAAATTCAATTCTACAAGTAGTGTGTTTACCTTTCAATAGTGTGTTTTCCTTTCAGTAGTGTGTTTACCTTTTAGCAATGCATTTTATTTTAATAAGTTAGATTGCTTTCATGTCTAGCACATAATGTTTCAATTTTGTATGTGTGCTTCCTTATTTCATAAGCAAGTCTTTTATAGATTAGATTATATTAGGATAAGATACTAAGAAGATCAACAGCCCCTAAACCATTCCTATAAGCCTAAACCATAAACCTTATTGCAGTTTCAATGACATTAACATAAAAGTTGGTTAAATGAATGGATAGATGATACCCATCATTTTTGGTGCCATTGTCAGGGACAATTAGGTGTTAGTAAGGTAAATCTTATTATTCTATATTAAAATTTAAAAAAAACATTTAAAAAAACCAATTTTTTTTTTAGTTTTATGAATTGACCTAGAGATACTAAAGGATGGTTCATCTTCGAAGATCCTAAGTTAGGAATAGAGGAGGAAAGAATAAAATCTTTGAATGAGAGATCTGAAGGTGTTAGAAGAAGACTTGAATCATGTTTAGAGAATCATTTTGATTTTTATCTAGAATTAGGGTCATCCTCATAAATAAACCTTATATAAAGAATCACATTTGGGAGATCTTCTCTTGTAGGAAGAATTGACCCTAAGGATCCTCTGTCTATAAAAATAGGTCCTAGACAACAATATTTGAAAGATCAATAGGAAACAATAAATTATATCTCTAACAAAGGTTGGGAAGAAGAAGAAGAAGAAGAAGAAGAAGAAGAAGAAACCATGGCTGATAATCAGGGAAACATGGAAAATCCTGAAGGGAATGAGATACCTCAACATGATACAACCTTTTTATTTCCTATAATCATAGATCCAATAGATCAAATCTCTATGAAGAAAATTTCACCTTCAAATCTACCCACTTTTAGGGGCAAATCCTCAGAAGATCTAGATCAATTACTATTTGAGTTTAAAGTGTTATGCCAGACCTATGATTATACAACTGATAATTAGAAACTCAAACTGTTCCCTTCTACACTTAAGGAGCCAACCATGGGGTGGTTCATGAGCCTTCTACGTGACTCTAATAGTACATGGGGAGACATGGAAACTACATTTATTGATAAATATCAAGACTAATGTAGAGTAAGGGATAAAAAGAGGTCTTATTTAAGATCAAACAAAGTGAGGATGAAACATTATAAGATTATCTAGATAGGCTCACATTTGCTCACAAATGTAGTGGTTATACACTTAAAAAAGTAGTTAAGTTGGTATTCCTTAAAGGACTGGATGATGACTCCAGAGATGCTCTGAACTTGATGGGCAAATAAAACATTTTAAAGTTAACATTTCAATAGATTTCAGAATTGTGCACTAACTACTCTAAGACAAAATCAAGCATCATGAAAGTAAAACTATGTAAGTCCAATGAAGTTAGTCAATTGATAGAGGAGTTTCTTAATTTAAAAATTTCATTTTGGTCTAGTTAAACACTACATTAGATGGAATTTAAACCAAAGGAAATTCTACCACAGAACCCTTAACTATTTATTGCCCAAAATGTAGGTTAAAACATGCTCTTAAAGATTATTTTTTGGATAAAACAAAGATATGTGGGATATGTGATGGCAAATACCATGACACAACCCATTGAACTCATCTCCCTATTTTAAAAAGTTAATTAAAACATAATACACAACCTATAGAATACTTGAATTACATTCAAAGATATAATTCATTTCCACAAAACTAGACCTAAGGTTAGTTTGGCCCAAGGAATCCAATTAATCCATGGATGACATATTGGACTACTCAAGTACCTCAACCTATGTGGGGACAAGCACATCCACCATATACCAATAAAGAATGGATAATGCCTCAACAACGATGGATTCCATAACCACAAACACAACCATGGGGAAATACACATTATAATTCCAATCCATATTTTTATCCATAAAGGTTTTTAAAAACAAAAAGCATTAATGGCACGCCCTATCATTCAACCTATAAAATAGGATAATCAACCACAATTGTCTACTCAGCTAGTGGTTAACCCCAAGAATAAACCATCATCACATGTTTATGTAAATGAATATGGAGATACCATGAGTGTAGGAGCTATTGAGTTTGTAAACATTTAGCTTAGATCTGGCAGAATGAATCAAGAACCTCCTATTACCATCTCTAAAATTCCCAATACAAAACTAAAAATAGATCCACCTCAATCCATAGTCAAAAAAGAGGAATCAGATAAAAAGATAGAAAATATAGAGGAACATCTAACTAATCCTCCACCTATTCCTTTTTTTTGACAGACTGAAAGACATTGAAAATAAACAAGAGTCCAATTTGATTCAAGAATTGAGAAAATTAAACATTGAGATATCCTTGTTAAAAGCTATAAAAGATATTATAGAATCAAACAAAGTCATAAAAATCTTGTGTGTTAAGACACCTAGGAGAAAGAAACAATACCCAAAGACCATACACATAGATGGTAAACTAGCTGATCTTTTAGCAAGAAAATTACTTCTACCCAAATACGTAGACCTAGTAAGTCCTATCATAATAGTAACCATAGGGAGAAAAGAGATACCCAAAATTTTAGTAGTTTTGGGTGAAATAATTAATGTAGTGACAATTGATACTTTGTAGACACTGTCCCGTATTGGGATGCAAACTACCTCCACCATTCTCCAAATGGCTGATTAGTTAGTTGCTAAAATAGAAGACACTATAGAATATATTATTGTAGCAATTGAGTCATGGGAGCATCCAATAGATTTTATGGTGTTACAACCTAAAAAAAATATATTAGGGTACCCCTCATTTTAGGAAGACCTTGATTGGCTAATGTAGCAACATTAATAGATTGTTAGTCAGAGGATATGACTATTTTAAATGGTCTAAAAGTAAAATGAATATATTTATACCCCATGAAAAACCCTCAATGAATTACACTAAAAAATTATGGGTGGATGAACTAGAAATAAAAAAGAACAATATTTATTCCCTAGCCATGATAATAATACAAGGATACATGGAAGAATTGACTAATGAGTTAGTATAAAATTTAGAAGAACTACTAGCCTTATGAGCCTAGATACGGACTCTACCAGTTCATCAACTACATGCTTAACTAGACTAGTTGCTATAAACTCATTCTTTGGACATAAATCTCATCTCACTTATTCATCATATGACCATAGGCTATTACAAGCAAGTATTTGGAATTGGGTAGAGAAAAAACCAACTAATTTTCTAACTGCATTTCATTGTCGATTAGCTAGAATCATTCCTCTAGGAGATGGATTTGTAAAAAATTAAATATATTTCACATGTTATTATCCCATCCATGTCTTCTTAACTCCCCAATGAGTGAATTTAAACAAGTAGAGTTTATCCATCCTGACACCAAACAAGTTATGGTGTTACCAAGAAAAACATTGAACATAAACAACTGGTTAACCCATGACCATGAAGTAAAGGTTTTTGATGTCCTGAAAAGACATACCAAATATTTTTTTTGGGACTACACAGACATGAGAGGAATTCATCCTAGTGTATGTACCCATAATATCTACATAAATTAGGTTAAACCAGTTAGACAACCATAGAGATGGATAAACCCAACATTAAGGGATATAGTAAAGATTGAGATAAAGAAATTACTGGATGCAAGATTCATTTATCCCATCTTAGATAGTTAATGGGTTTCTCCACTGGTAATTTTACCTAAGAAAAAGGGGAAATAAAGAGTGTGTGTAGACTACCAAGAGCTAAATAAAGCCACTAGGAGGGATTATTTCCCTCTTCATTTTATTGTTTAGGTGCTTGATAGTCTGGGAAGAAAACATAATTTTCTTTCTTGGATGGATTTAGTGGGTATAATCAGATAATAATGGTAGTTGAGGATCAAGATAAAATTACTTTGACTTGTCCATGGGGAATGTTTGCCTATAAAGTTTTACCATTTGGCCTTTTTAATGCTTCAACTACTTTTCAATGAATAGTTTTAGCCATATTATTTGATCTGACTAATGACTATGTAGAAGTTTACATGGGTGACTTCACTGCTCAGAAAAATACCTTTGAGTAAGCTTTACACAATCTAGACAACAACCTAACTAGGTGTGATGTAAACTAGCTGTCACTAAGTCAAGAGAAATGCCTAATTATGATAGATCAGGGTATAGTAGTAGGACACCACATCTCTACCAAAGAAATCCAAGTGGATCCTAAGAAAATTGAAGTAATCTCTAACATACCTACTTCTTAGAACTAAACTGATATTAAAAGCTTTTTAGGTCATGCTAGTTTTTATAGACATTTTGTAGAAGACTTTAGAAAAATTGATGCTCCTATATTTGGTTTTCTAACAAAGAATAGTGAATTTATGTGGAGTGATGACTTTCAGAATGTTTTTGAAACCATCAAAGAGAAATTGAGTTCTGCTCTAAGTTGAGAGGACCGAATTGGGAAAAACCTTTTCACATCTACACTGATGCCTCTAACTATGCAATAGAGGCAGTTCTAGGATAAAATGATGAAAATGACCATAATTATGTTATTTATTACATTAGTAAAAATATCATACCTAATGAAAGGAATTATATAACCACAAAAAAAAAATTCCTTGTTTTGATTTATGCCATCAATAAATTTAGACGCTATATTACAGGTTACAAGGTTGTTATACACATAGAGCATTCAACCATAACATATCTTATGAATAAACCTGTAGTAGGAGGAAGAATCATTAGGTGGTTATTAATTTTGAAAGAATTTGATTTAACCATTATTGATATAGCAGATAAGTTTAATGTGGCTACCAATTTTTTTTATCTATGATAACTATTGCAAGTGATGAGGAACCAGTTGAAGACAACTTTCCAGATGAAAAATTGCTTGCTGTTTCAGTAGAATCACTATGGTTTGCTGATATAGCTACATATTTGGCCACACGAAAGTTTCCTTTTCATTTTAATCATAAATAAAGGAAACATTTAATCAAAGAAAGCTCTTATTTTAAGTGGATTAATGGCATGCCATTAAAATACGAACCTAATCATATCTTTTACAAGTGTGTAACAAATAATGAAGCCTATGACATCATTAAATCTTGTCATGATGAACCAAGATGAGGTGACTATTCAAAAAATAAAAACATGCATAATATTATAAGATAAATTATTAGTAGCCATCCCTTCATAGACAAGTAAAGAAGTACATCAGGTAGTATGATCCATGTCAAAGGATGGGACAACCTACACTATCAGTAGAGATTCCTCTTCATCTCCAAGTGGTGTTAAAATCATTTGAAAAGTGGGGGATAAACTTTGTTGGCCTTGTAGATCCTCCATCCCAAGGTAAGGAATATATCTTGGTATGTACAAACTATGTCATTAAGTGGGCTGAGGTCCAAGATTTATATTTTGCTAGAGAAGAAGTGGTAGCATATTTCTTATGTTTCAAAATCATGTAATAATTTGGTGCACCTAGAGAGATAATCTCAAATTGGGGACTACAATTTGTGTCTCATATGATCAAGAACTTCATGGAAGTCTACCAAGTCAATGATAGGAACTCGTCACTTACCATCCATAGTCCAATGGTCAAGTAGAGTTTACTAATAAGAGCTAGAAAACATTCTGATGAAGATAGTCAACAATAGTATAAAATATTGGTCAGCTCGATTACCAGAGCCAATATGGGCCTACAAAACTATTTGGAAGACAATCATTGAATTTTCACCTTATGATTTGGTGTATGCTAAGAAACTTTTATGCTCCATTGAGTTTGAATTACAAACCTTGAAAACATTAAGGTTTGTAGGCATTGATTGGGATAAGGCACATCAAGATAAGATCCTCCAACTAAATGAGCTTGGTGAGATGAGGATGGTAGTTTTACATTAGAAAAAAATGATGTACCACTAGAGAAAAGTGTGGCATGATTCCGCATCAAAGAGATAAAATTTCAAGAAGGGGACTGGGCACTCTTGTTTGACTCCAAGTATTATCAATCCAAGAGAATGTTGAGAACAAAATGGCTAGGCCCATACCAAATAGAAAAAGCATTTGATAATGGATCAATACAACTATTGCCTATATATGCAAATCAAAAGAGTTTGTTGGTAAATGAGTATAGACTCAAACTATACTAGGGGCCTGTCAACAAGGAAGAATTTGTTTAAAACCTCATAAATAAAGTTTTTTTCATGGAAGACCCTAGTTCTTCCATGATAACAACTCCTTTATTATTTAAATAAGAATAAGGGGACCACTCAGTTTTTTTCTTAAAAAAACTAGATAAAACTAGAAAACAACATAATTTGATCAGTTTTTGATCAATTCATTCCAAACAATAATTTCACTATTGTGTTCATTTGTATACATTTTATAAGACTAAATCATGCATTTTTTTCTCTATTTAAAATTAGTGGTACAAAAGAGAAAATACTATGAGTATGATTTGGTAAGTTAAATTATTTTATTTATCTATATCAAGTTAGTATAAGTTCCTTTGATTCATGCATTTTCACCATGAGGAGGTGGTTTGAGTAAATTCAGACTAAGGATGTCCTATAGAATGGAAAAATAAATGTCATGTTAGTAGGGAGTAGTGACATGAAAAAGTGATGAATAAAAAAAAAGTGTCATGTTAGATTTAATCCACACGTGACAACTACTTACCTACCTAGTTTGTAACACCTCAAATCATGATGACATGAAATTCAACACATATTATAACATCATGCTTATATGGTCTTATCCATGTGTGAGAAAATTGAATCTATTCCCAATTTAGTTTCACTAAATTCAGCCATGTCATGTTATCATTACTATGGATTACATCAACAGCTACTAAGACAATGTTAATAAACATACCATTTTAAATCTTTCCATTTTTATTGTGAGTTATGTTTCCTTTACCACTATTTTTCTCATTTGTAAGACTAACCCTTGCCTTAAGAGCATCGATACGACTACCATGGGACAAAAAAAGAGATCTGAACTAGGATCCATAGAAGGGTTAATGAAGGATGATATCTCCATAACTATCTTTAAGGAAGTTGGATGGCTCCCTTTCTGCATAAATTCTAAGGATACGATGAAAATTTGGTCAAGGAATTCATAACACATATGAAATAAGACTCTACCATAGTTTGGGGCATTAAAATCCCAATTTTCGGTAGAGTAATAAGTAAAATCTTAGGAATCATTGAAGAAGGTAAGAGGTTATTGGGAAGAACCCCTTTTAATGAGTTGATTACATAATTTAAAGGAAATAAATAGTTATTTGTAGTATGTATATAAGATTACTGAGGGAAGACCAAAGTTATTAGTAGGGAAAGCCTACTAGAACCCTAGAGGTCTACTACCTTTTGGGAAATTAAATACTTTATGTGTGGAGGAAAATGTAGTGTTCTGGGTTGTGAAGCCATGAGGATCATCCTTCATCTCAAATATGTAAGATAATAGACCCAACACATAGTCAACATACCATTGTACCTGTATGGGGCCATTCAAGTTTTGGCTACCAATAGGTTATCTCCAATTCGCCACTATGGACTCATTCATTTGATCATACAATATCATTTTATACAACAAAGTCAAACAACATGGGAGACCTTTTGGGGATCTAGAACCAACAAACCTTCAACACCTCCTCCAAAAGCCTCTAAAGAAACACCAAGTCTAAAACTAAATTAGAGGCTTCCTCTTTTAGGGTTAGGATTTCATCTACTAAAAGGAGGTAGACTAGGTCACAAGCCACACCTTTGGTTGATCAGAGCTCTCAGATGATAGCTCAGGTCTAAAAGTAGACTCTAGATAAGATAAAATTGAGAACCAGAGCTTCATTGTCTCACTTGACTGCTGAGGCTACATAATTTTTTTAGTAAGTGCAACACATGTACCTGAATCATCTAGTGATCCAAAATTATAGGTTGTCATTCAAGAAAAAAAGGGTACTCCTTTGGAGGAACCCTATTTTCTTATGAAGACCAAAAAGAGACAAAGAAAGCTCATAATAACATATGATGATGAGGGAAAAGAAGCTATTACAACTCTTGATAGCCTATTTTAAAACATTCATTTTCCTCTACCAAAAGTTGTGGACATATTAATATTATAGGAAGAGCCAGTTACAATAACAATCCCTAAATTAGTAAAAGAAGTTCCTATTAAGAAAGATATTGAGGAAGAAAACATGATAATAGAATAAATTCTAGTGCAAGAAGCACCAACTTCTCCCTCTTCCTTAACTAGTGACACCAGACCTATACCAAATAAAGAAAAGGCCCCTATGGTCTCTAAGGAATAAAAAATTTCTAGTTCTACAAAAGAACCAAAATTGTAACTTACTCTTGCACTATCCAAAGCTGAGGCCATCATAAAATAACAAGCCACAGATATTCTTGACCTCTTGGCTGAATTGTAGCGTAAGGATCTTAATTCTTCCTTAACTCAAGGTTTAAATAGTTTTAAGGACAAGTCTCTAGAACATATGAATGAAATTAGTATGCTTGAAGAAAAAGTCACTCAATCTGATGAGGATATAGTAAACTCTTAGATATACATCATTGAGTTGGAAGAAGAAAATTTGTTGCTAATACATCAACTTCAAGACACTCGGTAACAAACCTTGATCCTCTATCAACAACTTTTTGAGCAAGCCTTATCCTCCTCCAAACCTTTAGCTGACTAGGTTTGCCAAACCATTATCTCCCATTTTGATCATTTAGATAAATGGAATCAAGTTTGTTTGGAGTTAAAGGAACTTAAACAATAAAATAAGACTTAGATAAGGAAAAACAACAAACCCAAAAAGTTGAAGTCAATCTCTAGGATGCTTGTCAAATAGGATAACATCTTATGCTATATAGAGATCCTTCACCTTCCTAAAGTTTGTATCTACATGAACAATTATATAGGTGGTAATTTCTCATAATATCATGTGATCTACCCTACAATATTGAGGACCCCCCTATGTTTTTTCACATCTTTCAAGATTCTACTCCAGAACAACATGATGTGTTATGTGAATTCTATTTGTGCAACATGATATTAGGGGACTAAAATTAATTCATGATTAATTTATATGTGAGATAAGTCCAGTTGAGAGCCCTTCTCCCCACCTATAAGAATCAACTAGTATGGAAAGATAGTCATGATGAATATGTAGAGAAATTGAAGACCATAGGATTATGCATTAGACTTGCTTTTGCTAGTGCCATAATGCTACTAGTTAAATTTAGAACCACCTATTTTATTCATCATAATATCAAGGCTAATTATATGCAAGATTTGTGTAAATTCATTATTTATTTTGGTTTATTTACCAGACAACATTTTGATTTAGTATTTATAGCCAGTATAAGATGTTGGGATACAATGATAATCCCACTAAAAAAGAGGTCATGTCCCCAACTAATCTAAGATGGATCCTATAGAGAGCACAAGAAATAATGGACATTATTGTTAATGTACTTAACTTAGGATGAGAATAAATGTGGATAGGTATGAGATTCAGACCGCCACTCCTTATTCTTATTCCATCCTGGCATAAAAGGGCTCTTTAAGTAGATGATCAGTTTCAAATTCAGAAACAGATGGTGCAAACCTATAATGGTTTCACCATTGCATAAATTAACCATCAAGATGATGATGTGTATGACCTCATACAAGACCTATAAATTAGAACTCATAGTTATGAGGGGATAAGAAGATGAGTTTGCAAAGGGACTTTCAAAAGGTAAAGTGTGGGGGAAATGATGAGTCTAAAATATGACTCATTTTTACCATCAGTTTCCTTCATATTTTCTCAATTAACTCTCCTCTAGATTGAAAATTACAAGTATATTAGGCTTATATTTAATATTAATATAGTAAAAAGATGATCTATCTTGATTAGTGCAACTAAAGTCTAAATTATTTATTTTATCACTTTATTTTAACTCTTTGCATGTCTAGTTTCCTAATTTTGAATACATATAGACAATAAAATAATACATAGAGAATAAAGACCTTTTGGATGATCTTACACTTCTCATGAGGCAACCCACATGGAAGATTTTGATGTATTTGGCAAACTACAAACTCATCTAGAAAGCTACGTACTCACCTAGTCTGTAGTTACAGAGTCACCCAGTAACTACAGACTCACTTAGATGTAATTATAAACTTGTTCAAAAAATATTATAACCTCAACTAAAGTATTCCATCATCTCTACCATCATGATGGCATTAATATAAACTCCCTTACTGTTAAATACCCTAGAAGCATGCCACTACAGACTCTTCTAGAATTACATAGACAATGCTACAAACTACACTAGAGTTGCTATGGACTCTCCCAGTCTGGATTGTGAACCTAAAAGCATTAAAGCTAGATACTTTCCTCTTTTGTCAAAATTATTAAAGAAGATTTTGGTAAATTGATATTTATAGTATTACTATAAATATCAATCTATAAATATATTTCCTATATTTCATTTATTGTATATATATATCAATAATATTTTATAGACAATCAATCCAATATATCTAAGAAGGTAATCTTAGTGGATATTATGATTCACACCTTTCTTAAACAAAGTGTAGTTCTTTCTATTGTAACTTTCAATTGATTATATTAAGATCCACTGGAATTAGGAAGATTTTTATTGTTAGAAGAAGATTATTATTGACTAGGGATTTGTAATTATAGCATTATATATAGGCATATCTTCATTTCTTAGAAAGTGGTTGAGTTGTTGAATTGTTCATTTGATAAGTTGATATAGTAATAAAATTTACATTCATGTATTTCATTATGATCAATTAATGAAGATGTCTACAATTTGTAAGAACTGAGTTTCTTTACATTCCTATCCCAAAGTGAGCAAGGGCCCACTCTCCTCAAGAATTAGGAATGCATTTGTATGGTATTTTATGTTTTCAATGCGTTTACAATTTTAGTAATTATAAGAGTGTTCAATTTTATAACCTGCATAGAATTACCTTAGTTTTCAGATTAAATTGAATTCTACAAGCAAAGTGTTTACCTTTCAACAGTGTGTTTACCTTTTAGTAGTGTGTTTTATCTTAGTAAGTTAGATTACTTTCATTTCCATCACAAAGTGTTTTAATTCTATATGTGTGCTTCCTTATTACATAAGCAAGACTTTTATATATTATATTAGATTAAGATAAGATACTCAGAAGATCAACACCCCTCAAACCACTCCTGTAAGCCTACAACCATAAACCTTACTATAGATAGCTTTAGTGGCACCCCTGGTTTAAATGACATCAACTTAAAATTTGGCTAAATGAAGGGATAAATGACACCCATCAACTTGCTTAGGTGTATTTTTAGGTCATTATGAAAGATAATCCCACATTCATGAGGAAGTGAGGACATGTGTATTTTTCACCTATATAATGTACATTCCTAAATTTTTATTGATATTAATTCTAATATTACAATATTTTGATTGTTGAGCAATTACTTTTTTCTGGTTCATGTTTGATTTTGCTACTACATAATGGTAATTTCTTCATGCATTTGACTCTATCTAGTAGATCCTCAATTGTGTCCCACTCTGAAAACTATGACATTTTGAAAAAATGGAAACTCCCTCTCTGTTTACACCCAGTCGAGCCCTTTTAAACTCTACTAACTTCCATTAAAGCCCACATTGGCCTTGCATTATTGTCATAAATAATTGAGAATGTGGCCCAACAATCTACTATCATTCTTACCCAAAATGTAACTTAAAAATTAAACTTAATAGCTCAAACCAGTCTCACTAGGCCTTCAATGGCTTTCACCAAATCTTTTGGCAGAGTTCGATTAGGGTTTGGCAAAATGAGCTCACCACACAATAAAAGACCCAAAACAAAATGACTTTAAAGTTAATTAATGGGGTTGAATTTGGGATTCTGGTCATCATGACCTAATTCCTAGCAAGGCAAAAAATTAATTTTGATATAATATGATTAAAAACAAATCAAATAACTAATGAAAACCCCATGACATAATCATGGTCACCCCAAATAAGTCAAATTCCTAGTCACCATAATAATTAAGCAACATGTTAAATCCATAAAAATTTACATAAAATAAATCCAACTTTAAGATTAGTATCCTCAACCTCAAAGCAAGAGAGATACACCATAATTGTTTACCACAATAAACATGAATTCAGATCGAAAGACAAAATCATAGTCAAAGACTAAACACATAACTTTGTAATCAGCCAAATAAATAGGTGAATAAAACAATCACGAATGACTAGAACAAGATAAAGCTCAAAATCTCTCAGCTCAAAAGATCAATAATTCAATGTTACCCTTTTTATACCCTATGTTGTTGAATACCATATCCAACCTAGCTTATCTTTCCTATTCTTGCAACTATCAAAATGCTACATCAGTAGTATCTGAATGGAAAAATAAATATCAAATTTGACAAGTAATTCCACATTGAATTTATATCAATCAATTCTATAATGAACTAAATTCAATTATCCATGTGACAATATAAAAATGTCTAGAACACATCATAACATCATAATATCTCAAAATAGTCTCAATAATGTCCAAGTAATAGTTCAAGAGTAACCGAAACAACTAAGTAACATGGTAAACAATAATCAAATGTGCAACCAACAATGACATAAAAATAATCAAAGCACATAGAACTGAGGTCATGACAAGATGAATATTACTACATCGATAACATTGATACAATTTGTGTTGATAAAGGTACTCTGATCGATATAGTGATATTTAATAGATGTTTTTAAAGACTGTATTAACACTTTCTAAGTTTTAGATGATACAATTAGTTAATATAGGAAGAATTTTTAATACTATATAAAAATTATGTATGTCTTGGTTCATATACACGACTTTGATAGAGAACAAATTTATAATCACATTGACAAATGTGGGTCATGGTTAATTTAGCTGTTTTGGATAGGAGGATGATTTATAACTTTATTGGTGCTACTCGTAGAGTTCTCCTTGTCTAATTTTGAATATTTAAATGTTTTGAAGGGGATTTAAATTTAAATTGAACTTGTAGGACAAGCCTAAACAATTATATAAGTTATAGGATTGGTTTTGGGTTGACTTGACCTAAGAGGTTGAGAAATGATGAAAACTACAACACACTTCATGTTGAGCAAGTTTTCCTCATCATTAGAAGAGTCAGTATAAATTATGGTTTCTACAATGTTTTTTGGTAATTTTGAATTTGGTGGATTTTGAAGTTGATTATTATTTGGTTGTGAATGTTTATTTTGATGTGATTAGTTTGATTGGGATTTATAAGCTTTAAGGTATTTGTTATATTGTTCTTAGGTGATATATTCATGGTTGAATTGTTCAAATAATAATAAGATAAAATAAAATATTTTAAGGCCATAACAACTTTCATAATAATGACCTATAGTATCATTACACCACAAAAAATGTCTTGGGATTATACCATGGTGGGGGGGGGCTTGGAAGAGTCAAAGCTCATAGGTTGAGAGAAACTTTTACTTGATTTCTTAGAGGTTTAAAGTATTTGAAAATGACACTCATAATTCAAACTATAGGGAATGCTTAGTTTGAAATTTATTAACGTTAATTTCATTAGATGATGTTTGGAAATATTCCCTACTAGTATTTTAAAAATGTTCAAATTGGTGCATAAGGAAATCCTTTCTTTTAGCTTGATCAAATGATTCTTCTAAATATTCAAGAGAGAAGGACCTTAATTTGTATTAAAAGAGGGATTTAGAGTGGTATTTTTTTTTTTGAAAAGGTTTACATCACTCATGTTATAATATGCATCAAAGACTCTCATTACTTGATGAAATCATGAATGGACTCTTTAGGTAGTTTTTCAGCATCGATGAAGTTGCTAAGGTTTTTTTTGAGAAGATCATTGGATTTGAATTCTTTAAGAAGAACTTTGACTAAGTCTTCAATTTATGTGATGGAGTGGCTTGGAACTTGAATATACCATTATATCATATCTCTAATTAAGGTTTTGATAAGAAGCTTGGTAATTACATAAGTGTTCATTTGAATCCATTCATTACTGAGGTTATCAAATACTTTAAGATGTAGTGTAGGATCAATAACCCCATCACATGTGATGGTTGTAAAAATTATTCCAATATCCATAGACATAATTAGGTGAGCTAGGGTTCATCCTGAATATTTTGAATTTATTTGGGATTGGAGGTTGGGTGATAAGATTCTCATTAAAAAATTTAAGAGGTGGAGGAATTAAATTTTGACTATGATTATTTATGATGCCTTTATGAGATTGATTTTAAATTTATAAAATGTGCTTTTGCATTTGGAGTAATTGATTATTATTATAAGTTTGCACAAAGGGCCATTTGTTTAACAATTTATGCAAGGACTTGATACACACCTAGAGGATTTTAGGAGGAAGGGTTACTATAAGTATTGGTAAGATGAGGAATACTAGGGGAATATTTCCAACATTGGTGATAGGACAACTACTAGGGGGAATATTTCCAACATTGGTGCTAAGAGGAGGACCATTGTTGGTTGTCCCAGCCATTGTAGTAGAGGGATTAATGATATTAATACTCCATTTTTTTGGGGCTATAAATGGTGTTATTGTTAAGTTCCTTGATAAGTTGATTTGGATCTCTTAGATTAGGAGCCAAAGAGATTTAAACCATATTGCATTGCATTGTGCTCATGGGGGGAAGTTTTGATGGGCTTGATGTTGGCATATAAAGAGGATTGCTGAAATGTTAGTGTGGATAGGGTAAACATAATGTGATATTTAAATCACTTATATGAATTTTTTGATGATTGTAATATTTGTATGTTTCGAAAAATTATAAATAATATAATGAGTATGGATAATATTATCATCATTATGTTAGATTTATCTTTCAATATTTTCTATATCAATGTAGTTTTATTAAATAGATAGAGATTGATATTAAGGAAATTTATACCATGATGAGTTTCCTTCAATGGAAGATGTGGGAGGGATAAAAGAGAAATACTTATAAAGTATAGATGGGTTGAGGCTTGCTAAAAATCCCCTAAAAGGAAATATTTTGTAAAAATGATGGAAATTTTATAAAGTTCACTAAAATGCATTATGATAATGAAGTTGATGTAATTATATAATGTGAAGTAAGGATATAGGATTTAACAAGAGATAATTATCGAATTAAAGTCTCTACTAAGCAATATATGGAAGCATGAAGACAATCCTAAGAAGTAAATGAAAACACAAAGACAATCCAACTAGTGGTGGGATATGATTCATGTTAGGTTCACCAAAATGTTTGATGGTGAAGTCAATCTGAAGATAAACAAGGAATAAAATGGAAACATGAAGACAATATGAGACCAACTAGATATGATTCATGTTGGGTTAACCAAAATGAATTTATGGGCTAAGATGACCATTATAACAATTATAATCTAGGGTATAAATTAGGGATAAAATTAGAATATATGTATAAGTAAAGATAATGTCATATGACTGACAAATATAGATATAGTAGATGGTAAATCACACTCAATATCAAGGGTATAGGGTTCCAAAGTCTATTCCTAAGATATGGGATATGGGATTTAACTATGTTTCAAGGTAAAATTAATTATGTATAATAATGGTTGAAATAAAGGGGGCATAAATGATACACTAAGGAAACTACCTGTAAGGAATTGATGAACAAGAGTATACTAGATCCAAGAGAACAAATCAACTAAACTAAACAAGATGCAAATCCTTTATAGTTAGTTGTAATTTATTCTAAAAAAATCAACCTAGACTAGGTCCTAAACTATGGTTGTAATAGCAAGCCTAAGCACCCTATATAACACCAAATTATTCAACATAAAAGTAACATAGGTAAATACAACAACATACATATTACTTTAATAATAATTAAAACATATCTATCTACTAAGTAAATAAATGGAAATATAATAGGGATAAAATACTTACTTTGGATTGAATTTATGGTACATCAATCTCCCCCTTGGCTCTAGTGGCATTTTTTAAGCCTAAGATATTAGAGGTGAAGATGAAATTGAAAGTAGAGAAAATGTGTTTTGTGTGTTTGGAATGATATTGATGACCCCTATATATACATGGATCCAAACCCAAAAATCAGGTTTTAAAAAAGCCAACAATATCAATATAGATCGATGTAGTATAATGGTATCAATTAACTTAATACTATATCAAAACCATGATATTGTATAAAAGACACAAGCAGACTCAAAACTATATCAACGAAGATTATACAATATAGGTATAAATAGATAGGAAATAGACTATATCAATGGGGCAATGAAATAGGAAATATAGGGTGGCTAACATAACTAAGCAAAAAGAGATAGATAAGGGAGAAGGAAGGAGACTTAGAGGAAGTTATATTGATACTAATGAAGGTATGCCATAATAATATGTAAACATCTCTCATAAAGTGCCATGAGCTAACCCCCTGCCCCTTTGTTGGTGCACCCCTTAAAATGTGCACTCAAGGAGATTGATGTGTTGATGTGTCTAACAAGAGGGATCATCAGTAAAATATAACGGTGAAAAATACCAGTTTATACAGAAACCACTCCACTATATATATATATATAGAGAGAGAGAGAGAGAGATACCAACACAAACATTACTATTCACTATCCATAGCATTTTTAGGGGCATGTTTATATAGATACGACACCCCTAATTATTAATACTTGTAGCTAACTCACCTATCACTATGACTAGATACATAACTTCTAAAGTAAGCCACCTACAATTTATTAATACATCACCTAACCATTTGCTAATCATTAAATGTATACTATAGTACATCAAATTATAAGTGCATTATTACCTAGCCACACATGCACATATAATCCCATTAATACATCAATGACCCATATAATCTCATGTAACAAAATGTGCACACATAATCCCATTAATACATCAAAGACCCATATAATCTCACTTAACTACATGTACACATATAATCCCATTAATACATCAATGACCAATATAATATCTATATGTCATGTTACCCTTTATACGTGACATTTTTTTTGAAACTCCCACTCCTTTACATCCCTTATGTGATTACATATTGCTATTTTTTGTGATAAAGCTTAATTTATTTAGGGGTAACTAACATATACCTTTAAAGTTTCACAAAATCCTAGTTTATTGTGCATTCCCACTAGGGTTAGATCTTGTGTAACATAGTTTCACATATTATTTTTTATAATATTTATAGAGTTTATTCTATTATATGTTCTTATAACTAATCACCCTAGCTCATTATGCTTGAATCCAAACCTTAGGTTGATTTTATAACAATTTTATTTTAAATCCTTAAGTGTTTGTATCATGTGTATGTTCCGTGTTTGGTTATAAATTATATCATAAGATATTATATCTAATATTCCTAGGCCCAATTTTTTTAAAAATAGTATATTTTTTTGGTTAAATTTAGATCATGCTTGAAAATGGAATTAAGAAGTGTATTTAAAGTTGTTTGAAGAAAAACTTTTGAAAAAAATGTGTCTTCTTGAATGGTAATGGCATGAATCAATCTCAAATTGATAACATGAGTGAATATGAATAAGACTATGATTATGAAGCTAATTTTAAAAAAATATATAGGGATGAGGACATTGAAAACATTAAGAAATATGACATGGACAACTTTGGTGAAATATATACACTCATAAATATATTGGAATAAGTTCCATGTCAAAATCTACCTTTTGATGAAGTTCATTCTCAAGTTCATACTCTATTTTATATTATTTCTTGTGTTTATTATAGTGTTCAAAATAATTATCAAAATGATATTTCTCCTCGCATGATTTTTATTTCTCAACATGCTCTTATTTCCTCTCAACATCTTCCAATTTCCCAACATTTTTATATTCCTTAACGTGTTCCTTCTATTTCTCAACAACCATTTGTTGTCAACATTCCTCAATTTTATACACATGTTTCTCATCCTTTTATTTTTATAAATTAATTTATCCAATTGTATTGTATTTCTACTTGTATTCCAACTCTATAAATGACTACTATGGTGCATACATTATGTGACTTGCAAAATCAAATCAAAACTCTTTCTCAAGGATATCAAAATCCATATAATATTGTGACCTCCAATTATGTTCTATTAAACTCCTTGGCTTATGAAGTGTTTTCATATCCCTTGCCAATAGGTTTTTAAGCTCCAAAGTTGAAATTTTTCAATGGAAAACATGATCTTTCTCATCACATTATAGTTTTTTTGTGACTCTTGATTAATTTATCTCCCGATGATAAGTTATTAACTAAGATATTTCCAATGAACATGAAGGATCAATCATTTAATTAATTATGTGATTTAATATGTGGGTCTATACATTCTTTTACAACCTTATTTGATGACTTATTATCCCATTTTCAAATCACTATTGATATGAAGGCCACATTTGTGTAATGAGATCAAATCAAACAAGGATCAAATGATACTATTAGAGAATATGTGATTCAATTTAATAACATGGTTACCAAGAACTTTATCAAGGTATTCCATGAAATAATGAAATTTCAAGTGTTTTTTTCAACAGTTTTCTTCTAATCATTAAGGAAAAAGTGGTCATGAGCACCTATCATCCTTTTGGTGAGCTTGGCCATATTGTTAGAGAATGTGAATTCAAGCTTTTAAATGCATGTATGCTTAATTATGGACCAAATATTCCATCTTATAATGGGTCTAAGTTTTCAACCTATATAATTCTTAAGACTCTAAGGAATGAGAATGAGTTTCAACCTAAGAGTGATGCTAAGAATGTGGTCAATGCTATAGAAAAACTATTTAGAAGGTTAATATTGCCTCAATAGAAGCAGCATAGGCAATTCACTTAGCTTAATGAAAGTCTTCTTGAAGAGATTGATTGAATGTAAACATGACCACTTTTCCTCTAAAAATAGAATTTTATATTCAATACCATTACCCAAGTATTTTTATGAGCATGCATTTTGTGATTATCATATAATTATATAAAATTTTAAAAATAGATGCATCACATTAAAACATGAGATACAAGATCACGAGATACAAGATTTGATTGACAATGTTCATATTCAAATGAATGGAAAAAGCAACAATTTGAATGCATCAATATATTCACTAAAACATAACAATCAATCAAATAAAAAATAAAATGTCAGTATGATAGACAAACAAAATGATATCAATGTGTTGATGGACTATGGAATGCACCCAGTTAATGATTTTATTGGAGTATTTGATTCAATCAAGAAAAAGAAAGAACCTCATTCAATTATATTTGATGATAGTGAGATTCCAAAATATAAAATGTATAATGGATCTTTATTCATAAGGTATTTCTTAGGTAGACACAAAAAGGATACAATAATGGTTTAAGTTTGAGAGTTTTCACTAAAGAATTTATCTATAGTCTTGTATTTACAAATAATATATTGGCATATACTCCAAAAATTATATGGGATATGGTGGTATAGCTAAATAAACTCTTGGTTATATTATATTTCCTATTAGAGTGGGTCTCAATATAATTCAAATTTTATTTCATGTCATACCCAATAATGGATGGTATGATATTTTTCTTAGTTGAACTTGGCTATGCCAAATGAAAATAATTCCATATACTTTGCATCAATGTTTGAAGTTGATACCCAAACACAAACTCATTACAATCAAAAGGTATATTGAATTTTAAAAATAAAAACTAAAAAAAGAGGTCTTACATAAGTAAATATCAAAGGAAGAACCAAGATTTTTACCCAAGGTAAGAGAGTATAAGGTACAAGTACATAAGTCTATTATAATAAGAACGTGCCTATTACAATCTATTATTATTGCCCAATAAAAAGAGCTCATAAAGAAGTAAATTATTAAAGATAATATCAATGATAAATATCAATTAATGGATGATGTCATAAAATAATATGACAAAGACAATAAAGATGATGATGATGATATTTCATTGTTCCTTGATTCATAGGTGCCTCAACACCTTACTTTTGGTGCTGAAAATATTATATCTTTAGCTTAAATACATTCTTATGATTATTATGACTCATTTGATTTTGAGGGTATTATTTGTTAGCATTACTTATTAATTTTTATGTTTATAACTGTACATTATGTATTTTTATTTAATTTTTACTTCATATTTCTTTGTAGTGTGTGCTTGATTCTTTTTCTAATCATGATTCTTCTATTTTATCTCACTGACTTGAGGTTTTACTAATTTCATGTTGTAATCACCCAAAATTGGTATTTGAGTGCTAAGAATGCTACTTGAGAATACCTATCCTTAGCTTAGACCTGTACATATCCTAGAGCCTATTATCACACTTATCCAACCTTCATGTGGTCTATAGGGATCCCTAGTTAGTCCAAAAGAAGTCCCAAATCCTCATTTCTTGATCTTGGGCCTTTGTGCTTAGTATTTTACCAAATTGACACTAGTGCCATAATAAGAACACTAGCACCACGTCGTTCTAATGTCACCAAAATGGCATTAATGTCCTTTGCCCTAACTTTTCTCAAACATATATCTTCTCAAAACTAAAGCCTCCTAAGGTCAGCCTAAACATCTTTTATCACCTGCATAATTAAAAAACAATATATATACATGAATTTATTCACTCTATCTACTAGATGGAAATAAAATGTAAAATACACATTCAAACATGAAATAAATTGAGCACAATTAAGGTTATCAATCCCTATTCTACCCTACTTCTATATACTACCATCTATAGTAGCCCTAAGCTCATATTTTCTAGATTTCTAGTCTCAAACACACTCAAGGCACTCAAGGCCACTATCATACTAGTATCACTTGAACTTGCACCAACATTTAGATGGGAAGAACTACATCGAGCTTTATCCCTCTGTAGAGTATTGGTATTTAATAAACTCTCTTCACAATAGGGTTTGAGGATGTCCAACCTACCCTACTAATGAACACACTTTTCAGCTCATGCCCTAGTTGTATGAAGGATTAGGGTTTGCAAAATAATTAAATTATTATAGGCATAATACAGGGTTATAGAACTCATGCACGTATGGACAAAACCCATAGATATAGTCATAAGTGCACCCAAAAGATTGAGACAAGCCTACACAAAGGACACTACTACTAATATTAGGACACTACCACCACTTTACCAATAATGGTGCTACTATATAATTATGGTACTACTATCTAGGAGGGGTTTTAATATAAGAATCTAGTTTAAAACACTCATACCAACTTCCATCTCAATTTTGAGCACTCAGATAATCCGTATCAAGTTTTTTCTAGATATGTCTTTATTTTCACTATTTATTACTATTTTTATAAAAGTCAAAGCTAGTCAATACTATAAAAAATCAATGGCTATATTTGTTGCACATTATTTCCCTAATTTAGTCTACTTATATCTTTCATCAAACATAGGATTTAAATTCATTAAATCCTAAAAGGTTAAAACATTTGGTGAACCTGACTTAATTTAAACATTACACAAACCCTAACCCTAGATAACCTTAGGGTTTACATTTATAGAATTTAGATTTTAGATCCATCCACTTTTTGATTTTATTTGACCTAATAATGATAAAAATGATATAAGAGGTGTATCACTTTTTTTTGGCAAAGTTTAGTACTTTCATTTTCATGCTTGATCCCTTTAATTTGGAATAAACTCAAAAAAAACATAGACACATGCATGCATGATGCTTCATATCAATTAAAGTGTCTGTCATGTTTCATTATTTATTTATCATGCTATATTTATCTTAAGTGGAATGAAATTAATACATTGATATTTAATCACATAGAGAACACACTACATCAAATACAAATTGTACTACCTAAAATTAAAAAGTCACATTTTGATGCATTTTGCTCTTTCGTTCACTTTGATTCCTTCCCTATCACTCCTAGAAATAAGGAAACATCAGTGGTCTCATTTATCCCTCCTCCTTATTGATCACACACATTTAGCCACCATCTCATCTCTACTATTATCTCTACACTCTTAGTAGACCCTATGTTCTAGGTTATGATGTTCTCATGTGGTCGTAAAGCTTGGTAGGTTAGCAACACCCATGGCTATAGCTTTGTTGATCAGTTTAGATATAGTTTCCATTTTAGAAATCCTACAACATTCTGACACATAAAAATACATTTTATATGCTACACTCCATGACACTCACTTTCCTTAATCATATGAGCTAACTTATGTTACTTCCATAATTAATACTACAAAATGGACATAATAACATATTTCTTTCGAGAGGGAAGATCTCCCACCTCAACACATTATATATTTACACTTACCTCTCTAAATTTAATTATGAATTAATGAGTTAGGTTTCAAATGAGTTTTAGTTGATAATAGATCAGGATTGAACGTTTGCAAATCTTTTTTCTTCGACTTATTAATATACATGCTAAGGATTTGAATCCTTTTGATATGAACATCCAAAGGTTTGATAATATTCCACATAAAGTCTTGGGTTATATCACACTAAACCTTACATTGGGGCCTATAACACTACCTACCACATGTCAATTTATTCCTAATGATCTTAATTACAATATCTTACTAGGAAGACTATGGATTCATGATATGTATGCAGTTCTATCCACTTTAAATGCATGCTTAAAATTCAAATAAAAAGGTCATATTTATACATGCCCTATAGATAAAGAAACATTCAAGTATTATCAGCATATAAATCCTTCACATAATTATATTCCTCACATGGATTTTGTTACAACACCACTCCATTCTACTATTCAAAGCATAGATATCACTCCCCCATTTACTTCTAGAAAATGGGATAATAAGTTCACTTCTCCTTTTGCATTGAGATATTTATAAAAGATGGGTTATGTAGGACAAGGCCTTGATAAACATGAGCAAGGAATCCTTAATCCCATTGAGGTATATGATCAACAAGGCAGACAAGGATTTGGTTATAAAGATAACACATCCAATACCAAGTCCTTTCATAATACTTCTGGGCATATCATATTTTTTCCACCTATTCCATGGGCAAACGATACAATAAACCAAGTTTATACACTCTCAGTTGTTTACCCCAATATTATGGATGATATAAATTTTCTAGATCTACCTACTTTCAATGAGTTTGCTAACGATGAGGATCTCTTAGAATTATTAGGCACATATGAGGATCTCCCTTCCTTTTATCATAAAAATAGGTTTCCTCATTTCAAAAGTGCCTAAGCATAGTTTGGTGAGAGTTCAGATGACTCAAATGATATGTTACCCAACACAAATGATACTATCCCTACACCACCATACACCACGGATTCATCTATGTTAATGAAAAATTAATTGAATTCAATTATGGCACATATACTGATCTTCATATTATACTATTAGATATTGCCTTAAATAAATCAAAAGATATAAATATTCATTATATTTTAAAAGATTTTCCTAAAGTATTTGCATGGGCTTATTATGATATGCCTAACATTGATCCCTTAATTTCAATACATGGAATTACACTATATCTTAATGTCAAGCTAGTCAAACAAAATATTCAAAAAATACACCCCAAAGTTGTTATTTTAGTTAAAAATGACATCTAATAGTTATTGGATGTTGGTTTCATTCGATTGGTTGCTCATCCACAATGGGTGGTCAATATTATTCCTTTTATAAATCCTAACAACCAAATCTGATGTTTTTATGATTCTAGAGATCTAAACAAAGCATGTACTAAGGATGGCTTTCCTTTACCCAACATCAATATGATAGTCAAATCCACAACAAGCTATGAAATTCCCTCTTTTATGGATGGTTTCATCAGGTACAATCAAATTAAGATCACCAAAAAAGACCAAAAAAAGACTTCTTTCACCACACCATGGGGCAATTTATGTTATATAGTCATGCCTTTTGGATTAAAAAATGCATGTGCAACATAACAATGGATAATAGCACATATCATTCATGATCTCATTCATAATACAATTAAATATTATGTCAATGATTTACTTGCAAACTCAAAAGAGTGACAACATCATGCAATATACTTACAACAAATTTTTGAGAGACTCAAAAAATATAATGTATAATTCAGTCCCAAGAAATGCATATTCGAGGGTTCATCAGGTAAATTTTTGGGATTCATAATATACCAACATGACATTTAGGTTGACTTTAAGAAAGTCAAAGTAATAATGGATATGCCTCCTCATGAAAATTTAAAGCAACTTCCCTCCCTTCAAGTCAAAATTTAGGCAAATGCTGCTTTATGGCACAACTTATAGTTAAGACCCAATCATTCACCATATTACTTAAAAAGGATGAAAAATTTGAATGGGACATAAAATGTTAAGAAATATTTGATACACTTAAACAATACTTACTAAACCTACCTATCTTGGTACCACTAATACCTGATAAACCACTTCTACTTTACCTCTCAATGACAAATAATGCACTTGGTGCACTCCTAGCACATCACAATGATAAACATAAAGAGAGGGCCATTTACTACATCAATTGTACATTTGTTGACTACAAAAGAAATTATCCAACAATCAAAAAACTTTGTTTGGCACTTTTTTTACTACTCAGAAGCTCTAACACTATACGATTAATAATGAGAGACATATCATTATAAAAATTGATCCTTTAAAATTCCTCATGTCAAAACTACATCTTTCAGGTCGTATTGTAAAATGGGTTATGTTACTCACAGAATTTGAACTCAAGACCATTTTTAAAAAATTAGTAAAAGCTAGATAATTCTAGATCAATTAGCAATAGCTCCATTATTAGATACACATCCTATTAAGGATGAGTTTAGATATGACTTCACAACATATAATACCACTTCAGATACATGGATGTTAGAATTAACATATAGGATCTAATGAATCTAATAGAAAGCATGAACAAGAGATAAAACAATAATAGTAATAAACAATAATTGTATATCTGAGACAATAATTGAAATGAATAAATAACTCAAAAATGATGAATTACTCTGATAATTCAATATTGATCTAATGTAGAATACACAAATAGCCATTGCTTATATAGAGCAAGGTGTGCAAGATAAAGATCAGGGAACTCACATAAGACGTGTAGTTCAACTGATATCTAACTACATGAATAGTGGAGTGAAACTTAATAATAACAAGATAGGTGTCAAACTTGTGGAAATGATCAACACAAGTTGACTACTAGTTAATAAATATTATCCTATCTTACCCTAGATAGTGGAGTGCAACTCCACGGTAAACAAGATAGGTGTCCAAATTGACTACTAGCTAAGCAAGCTTATCCTATCTAGTGTAAATTATTAATAAATGCAATAAACTAATTAAAATAAGTAATTAGTACACTAATATAAATAATAAATACAAGTAAATTTAATAAATCAAATAAATGCACCAATAATGGATAATGTTATTTGACAGTTCTAGATGTGCATCTAGTGATGAAGCTAGAATTGTTTTCATCGATCCACTTGGGCACACAGTATCCCTCACTTACTGACTCAATTTTTCATATACCAATAACATCATAGAATAAAAATCTATTATCTTAGGCCTTCAATTATCTTAGGATCTCCATATTAAATCAATAAAAGGTTATGGGGACTCATAATTAAATATTCATCAAGTTACTGATATCTACCAAACCAAAAAAGAATGCCTCATTCCATAAAAGACTATGGTTCAATGTCTATAGGCTTAGTTTTACAATTTCTCTATCAAACACATCCCACATAAAGATAATCATCATGTTGATGTAATGGCCAATGCTGTATCATTGATCCCCATTGACCTAGATGAAGACTAGGTTATTTTCACTATCAAACAATTACAATCTTTGTTAGTGTCCTATGAAAACATCATAACTCTAATGGTAGTAGTTACCACTCATAACACAACACCATCTGAATGGTTCTCCAAAATATACAACATTTTGTATAAATCTATTACACTTGATACTTTCATGAGAAATGAAAAATGTAAACTACAATGAAACTCCCTTTAATATGTCATTATTGGTAAGGAATTATTCAAGAGATCTTTTGAGGGACACTTAATATGATGTTTGAAAGTCAAGGAAGATAAGTTGGATATTTGATAGGTATGTGACAGTGAATGTGGTTGCCATTTCAATGGCTAAGCAATATCACACAAGTTACTCAGATAAGGTTACTATTGGCCAACCATGGAATGAAAATGCCAAAAATATGCCAAATTATGTGACAAATGTCAATGCCATGACAACCTAAACCATGTAACTTCACAATAACTTCAAGATATCATATCCCCTTGGCTATTCATGCTATGGAATTTTGATTTGATTGGTAAGATAAACCCAAAAACCACAGGGGATAATAAATTCATCATCAAAACTACAAAATATTTTTAAAAATGGGTATAAGCCATCCCATTACAATCCACAAAGGGAGAAGATATATGCCGTTTTCTCTTGACCAATATTATTTCCCACTTTGGCTTCCCAACAACCATAATCACAGATAATGGAACCTCTTTAAATAATAAAATAATGGTTTTTTTTGGCACCAAATACAAAAACTAACACACATTCTCTACTCTATATTATCCACAAGGCAATGGTCAAGCAAAATCAATAAATAAAAAATCAACAATATTCTTAGTAAAATAGTTACCAAATTTTGTGATAACTAGCACAATCAACTCATCTATGCATTATGGGCTTACCAAACCAGTATATACACACTGACATGAGCCACTCCTTATTCACTGATATATGGCATGGAAGCAGTTATTCCATTGGAGTTAGAAATCCCCTCCTTATGGTTATCTTTAAAAGGGCTCATCATAGATGATTAGTATAGAGAGAGACATCTCCATGAAATAGAATACTTGGATTACACCTGATTTAAGCTACTGAGCGTCTTAAGTCATATCAAAAATTAATCTAGGGAACCTACAATAACTGCATCCACAATAGGGAATTAAAACTCAATGATTTGGTTTTAAAAGAAAATCTCAGAAACATCAATGCCAAGGAAGAGAAAAAATGAAATTTCAAACCAAATTGGCTTGGATGGTACAAAATCATAGAAGCCCAAAAGTATATCGTCTAGCTTACTTGATGGCAAAACAATCAAAAACCCATTGAACATCATACATCTAAGGAAATTTTACATATAAACACTCAACAATTTCTTATTTATATTACTTGTACATAACTTATTTCCAACAAATTAAAAAACATTATAATATTTCAAAAATATAAAAACATTCAAAATTTACTTAGAAAACAAAAAATTATAGATTATATTCATTTCTATGTTTACATTTATTCTATTTTCCAGACACTACATATGCTATCTATCTTAGTATAGTCAATTTTATCATTTATACATGCTTCACTTATTCTTGTTGAGTGCTTGTAAGTTGCTTACAAGACTCAGGCCCACTACACTGATCTAGACTTACTCTTATCTACCCATTGGGGGATTATACAATGATACATGGGTCTTCACTTGGCACACTCAACCACTTTGGGGCACCCTATACACAATTTCGATTATCAGGTTTTATCCTTCTATAGTATACATTATAGTTTTAACATTGATATATCTTGATATTGATCATGCTACTCTTACTCAAAATTTTGTTCGCTATTACTAATTTTGACTCAACACATGTACATCCTATCTCTTAATATATTTGTATTACATATTCTTGTATACTTTCATTTCTAACTTACCTAGTTTAGACTTGATTTTATTTCAATGCTTCTTCTATTTGGGGGCATTTGAATATGTCATTATTTTTTGGATCTACATTACTCTTATTTATATTATGTATGCTTTAGACATTTTCCCATGTCCTTGTGTGTGCTTTCATGATTGTGTATGTAGACATTTAAACATTTCCTTCTATATGGCTCTAAGATAAAATGTTTTTTTCTTGTGTATGTGGGCATTTAAACATGTCCTTGTATGTCTCATTTTCTCAAATTTAGTGACATGTGCCCATTTCCCTTGTATTATGGCCCCTTGGCTTACTTTGTGTGCCTCATGTGTTTTGTATGTATGCTTTATTATATGCATCATGGCCATAACACTTGTCTTTGCTTGTTACACAAACTAATTTTTGATGCTATGAGGGACATTATGCATCTACTTTTATTACTTGGGTGCCATGATGGACATCATGCTCCATTCCCCTAGGTAGCTACTTAATTTTACTCAAATTTGTTGTTACATACATTGATTACATCTATCTTAACACCCTTGTGGAATGCTAAGAATGGCATACATCTCATATTACATACTTATGCTCAGATTATCTTACATTTTGATGTTATGTATGCACATTATATTGGTATCATGACACATTTTTTTTATATGCTCAGTTACACACCAGTTAATTAGATGGAATGAAAAATTCCATGTCATTCTCTACATTGTATAAACTTGACATCATATTATAGGTTGTCACTATTTTCATGCCTCACTCCATCTGTAATGGTTGGCATTATTGAGTGGTCCAAAATCACCTAATATACATGAGTGGGTGTAGAGCCGACATACACAATTAGATATACTCAGTTAGACATTTACATTACTTCATGCAGTTTAGTTTTAGATGCATCTACTACATATGGGTGGGAAATGATGGATTCATATCCTACTTTAGTTCTTGAGCCACCCACACAAGAGGGATGGACACACTATCAATACAATCCAAGCTATTCATAGATCATGATCCACCAAGTAGGGGTGGGTAATGATGGAGTTAAAGCTGGATTGATTTTTTAAGCCAACCACACATGAGGATTGAGTGAGCCATCTGATAAGTCTAAGCTCTTTATTGATTGATCACTATACACACACACACACACACACACAAGTTGTCACCAAGTTCATGCATTGGTTCATGTACCTAGTGAGGTGTATTCATTCCTTTCCTCTTTACTCAGTTTTATTTAGTTACTCAACACAATCTTTTGATTTTGATATCTCTTAAGGATTGATTTATGAACATTTCATTTGTAGGACATGCATTATATCATGCTTCACATACATATAATTAACTTCACACACTCATATTCATATTCATAGCCTTCACTTCCTAAGTAAGTCTAGGTATGTTTCTTTTTCCTTTATCCTAGTCATTTCACTTTGTTGCATTTATAGAATAAAAAGGGGCAAATGTAATCACCCAAAAGGGGTATTTAAGTGCTAAGAGTGCTACTTGAGACTACATATCCATAGCTTATCCCTAAACCTATCCTAGAGCTTACTATCACACTTATCCAACGTTCATGTGGGCCATAAGCATCCATTCAATCCAAAAATAGTCATAGACCCTCATTTCTTGATCTTGACACTTCATTCCTAGTGTTCTTCCAAATGGACACGAGTGCCATAATAAGGACACTAGAGTCACATGGCACTAGTGTCTTCAAAAATGGTGCTAATGTCTTTTGCCTTAACTTTTCACAAATGGATATCTTTTCAAAAATAAAGCCTCTTAAGGTTAGCCTAAACATATTTTATCACTTGCACAGGTAACAAAATAATATATATATATATATATATATATATATATATATATATATATATATATATATATATATATACATGACTCTTAGCCCTATATCCACTAGATAGAAATCAAATGCAACATACACATTCAAACATGAATCAAGATAAGCACAATTATGGTTATCAATCCCTATTATGCCTTACTTCTGCATACTACCATCTAAAATAACCCTAAGCTCATTTTTTTTAGATTTCTAGTCTCAAGCACACTCAAGGCACTCACGGCCACTATCATAGTAGCATCACTTTCACTTACACTATCACTTAGGTGGAGAGAAGTACATTGGGATTTATCCTTCCTTAGAGTATCGGTATGTAGGTAACTCTCTTCATAGTGGGGTGTTAATGATGTCTAACCTACCTTAATAAAAAAACACACTTTTTAGTTCATGCCCTAGTTGTATGAAGGATTAGGGTTTGCACAATAAATCATCATTATATGCACAATTATAGAGTTCCAAAACTCATGTGCATAGGAACAAAATCTAGAGATCCAAACACAGGTGTACCAAGATGTTCAAGATAGTCTTACATAGAGGACACTATCGTTAATATCAGAGCACTGCCACCACTTTAAAAATAATGGTGCTACTATTTAATTGTGGCACTACTATCCAAGAGGGGTTCTAACATAGGGATCCAATTTATGATACTTAGACCAACTTCTATCTTAGTTCTTTAACACTCAGATCATTCGTATCATGTGTTTTCCAACTAAGTCTTTATTTGCACTATTTATTACTATTTTTAGAAAAGTTAAAGCTATTCAGTTCTGTAACAAATCAATGGATGTATTTATTTCACATTATTTCTCTGATTTAGTCTACTCAACTATTTAATCAAACATAAGATTTACATTCACTAAGTCCTAAAAGGTTAAAACATGTGTTCCATTTATTACTTCAGCTTAGCTTCCATATGTCTATTATATTTATGTTTATGAATTTTGTTTAGATTTTGTTATTGTTTCAAATTCATTTTTCACCTGATTTTACTAATGGGTTATTCTTCACTAGTTTGTTTTCACTTTATTTTGCATTATTTTTGTCATGTTTCTTCTTGAGCCTTATTCTTTGGTTTCATTCACTCAACTCTAAATTTTACTTTCAATGTTTCTTATATTCTTCCAAGGTTGCCTTTTCTAGTGATTTTATACTATTTATCCCCCTAATTTTGTTTGTCTTGTCCCATCCCAAAAACACAACTTATAAATGATGATGCCATATTTGTTTTGGAAATAAGTTAATAATCTAACAAACATTGATACAGGTTGTGGGTAAGTAGGGATATTCTTTTATTTTTAAATTCTTTTTCCTTTATATTGATTAAGTACTAATTCCATAAGATTGATGCATTATGAATGTGCTAGGATACATAATTTATCTTTGTATCATATGCTCTAGATTGGGGCCTTAATTCATTGATTTTCATGTATTATATTGATAAATTGTTGAGATAGATGCAAATATTATTTTTTAGTGAGTTACATGTTTATGAATGTGGCTCCATGTGGATTCACAATAGGCTAATGAGATATCCCATAATAATTTATGGGAAATTTTATGGGTAATCTGGGATATCAATGTGTTTTGATTCAGGGTATTCTTACTTTAATTATTTTTTAAATATGCTTTCACCTAATATAGTGTTTTATGTCTATGATATGTATTCTATGTGATTTAGTATATCTTATTTTCTTTATACATCTACTGTGTCTTCAAATACCATAAGTTTTTTTTTTTATGTGTTTGACATGATTTATACTACTTGATATGCTTTTTATGACTCTTTTATACATTCTATATGACTTTATACTTGTTATATGCCTTTACAATGCCTATTATGTTTTATGTTTTCCTACTCGAAGTGAATAATATGTGTATTTTCATATATTTGACACATATTTAACTATGATTGATGTGTCTTCAATATGTTTGATGTACTTACTATGTGTTAAAAATGCCTACTATGTGTTTGATGTGACTTTATTGTCTTATTGTAGACACTAAAATCTGGTATTTGACATTTGGCAATGTTAATCTTGACTTACAGTTATTCTACATGACTTGTGCATCTATGTTTTATCAAAATTTGGTAAACTAATGAATTAAATAGATACATATGATAAACTAATATATAAAACTAGAATGCCTCAAATATTCAATAAATGACACAAATTGATTTAGAACTTACTAAATTTGTAAATATGCTAAAAGAGGAAAGCACTAAGGAAATATAACTTAATTGGAAAATCAAAATATAGGGTTATGACTGAGACTAGGGAATAGGTTGTATGACTATGTTGGATAAATGTGAATCTAAAATAGGGGTTTATAGGACCTTTGGACAAAAACATTGTATTTGGATAGTGGCACAGGGCATTGTTGTCCTTAGGGATCATCGATGTCTTATAGATGATGGATCTCTAAGATTTTTGTGAAAAATTAGCCTTTGCTTGTGTTCTATGGAATATATGGGAAATTTAGATATCTCATGAAAACCATTATATATCTATTCCTTCACTTTTAAACCTAGCTCAATAGACCAAGAGGACAAATACAATCATGAGCTAAAAAGGGTTAGTAGTTGAATTTTTGCTTAAACTCAACACCTATTGCATTGAACTTTGCCTACATGTAAATACCCTAAAGAGGGATCAAAATCCATGTAGTTCTCCCATGTTATGATGGTGTGTGTAAAATACTAGTGCAAAATATAAAATATTGGTGTAATGCAACAACCCCACTAGGTTTTACCAAAATAGAGTAAGTTTTTTAAAAACATTAGTTACACATATTCATCCAAAATATTTCACTACGAGAAATCTAATTAAGTGATATTTAACTAAATGTATTATATTAGTTAACCCTATAAGGTTTATAGCTAATCTATTTAGCTAAGGATCACCATGAAAATGATATAATAATTCATGAATAATGCTGGATAAACAATAAAGACTATATATATTTCATTAAAGTAATAATACAATTTTAGCCACGGTTGATATAATATTACAACCACTACTATTGAAGTACAATGAATAAATATGACAATTTCAACAATAATAAAGTCTTAATAAATAATAATACAATGATACAAATCTCCATGGCGCATGAGTTCTCCATGAACTCAAGTATCTATCTGTAATCTCAAGTATAGTACTGCTACGAGAGGGAAAGCATAATCTAAGTAATTTTCCACACCACCAACGGACCATCGATCTCACACATTATTTCCCAACAAAGGAGTGACTCTCCCTTCATGGATGTGTAGATAATGATAGTGTAATAATCTAGAGTGACAAACTAGAACCCATGTGCTGTAAGATAACTAATACATGATGTGTACCATACAAAAATTCATTCTAACATGATATCACACAAACATGTAAACTATATCAAACACATGAAATGAAAATGTTTAACTATAAATATTACTTTGGCCAAATTTTTAAAAAAGTTAATGATCTCCAAGATTAGTCAATGTCATACACACCACTCAATCAGATTACACCTCATCTTGAATTGATGATGCTATTTAAGTCAGTGGAATCTGTCCACTACTTATTTAGTATCATAAATGTGAGATTTGGTTAATTATATAATAATATAAAAACTAATATATTTAATTGGAATATTTCCTATTAGCATATAATAAATATGTTAAGTATAAAAATATCAAATACATACATTTAGTCCATCAAATGTAATGTAATGAATCTAATAATCATCTTGTTTATTACAAAATGATAAATAGAATCATAAACAATCCTCAATATAAACATATCATTTGGGTAAGAATTATATCTAAACTGCAAGTTACCCAATATCAAAATGTAACCTGAAATGTTATTTCATCCATGAAATGTAACCTTAATCATAACTTATTTATTTGTTCATATTCCACAAATATAACAAAAGCCAGTCATATAACAACTTAATAAGATCTATATTTAAACAATTAAATACTATATTTTAATGCTTCATCTAAACATTAAATACATAATAAAACACCCATATTACCCTGCTATATAATAATGTTTACCAACATACAACAAGTTGCATACATCTATATATGGTATATTCATTCTTAGATTTATAACACTGTCGACAAATCATATGTTTATACCATGTATATATGTACTATTTTTAGACTCTCAAGAATACATATAAATTTTTATACAATCACTAATATGAGAATGTATACATTATACTCTAATTATACAATCCATTGTCCATGATCTTAGAGTATCTTGTATACTTTTGGTATACATTCAAACTACGATAAATTGTCTCAAACCTTTAATATACCATATAATTCCCAATTTAATTATTTTGACTGAAAATTGCACAATATAAACATGATTACCAATTTGAAATTTATCCATTCAATGATTTACCAAAATCTATTATTTCAAAAGACACAAATCAATCAAATCATAGACCTATTAGAATTTATTTCATATATAAATATCAAAGATTAAATACTTAGTTGACTATATCTAAATATTGAGAATTTTGTGAGAATATAACTCAGTCCTTGACCACGTATATACACCTCATATAACATTTAATTTAATCAAATACTCAAGCCTATTATAATATGTGTGAGGGTCTCACTCATAATTTTGAAAACCAATCTAATTGTTTATAATACATAGACAAAACAAGGTAATCAATCTGAGTGTATATAATACACAGACATAATAAGATAACCTTTACACTAATAAAGTTAGCCTTATAATTTATATAGTTTACCCCAAATTGAAAATTAAAAATACTTTACAATATACATTTCATCTATGAGTACAATATTTCACTCTTCAATCTAATTCTTAATAATTGACTTGTAAATATATACCTATGCATTAATCTGAATACACAACCAACTGTATATACTTCTACCCAACTAATTATCTACCATAGGCATCATTACTAGGTTTGAGATTTTTATATGTTTATGGCTTGGCAAGAATTAAACCTAATTCTATATATATATATATATATATTAAATTATGTATGTTACAAGATTTATTAACAGAGATTGAGTATATATCCCATAACACATAATTCATAAATCCGTTCAAAGCTAATACATAAAATTTATTCAAAATCCTTAACCTTTGAACAAACAAACACACACACACACACACATAGACACATAGACACACACACACATCATAGGGATATTTAATATTGAGTATACATATACATATATCCATTAAATCTTGAGTACACACACACACACACACACACACACACACCCATGTGTATATGCATTTTCCTATATAATCAAAATTGTTATGAAAACCTATAATGTCCTTACCCATAATTTATAGGTTAGGTATATATACACAATAAAATCCCTCATATTAAAAATATAATTTAATCTAAATTTGTGCCTTAATGCTTATGTCCCCTAAACTAGTTCAACATCTAAAACTGAGTCCAAGACCCTACATAGTCTAGTTATAAATACCCATTTAATGAAATAACAATACTATGAATTCGTAGGGTTCACAAATTAGAAGTAGATATTAACATAGAGCCTTTATGGTGATAAAATAAACATGGTGAAAATCATATAATTCTATCCATTCTACTTATGGTCACTCTAGGTTGGATGTAGGGTTATATGGATGGTTGAGCCATCCACAAGGCCCTATATTCAGCCCATAATTTTTTTTATAATTTCAAAATCAACTAAAAATAGTAAACCCTTTTATCATTTCATTTCCAAAATTCATCAAACTATCAAACATGAATTTAAAGTACATCACTAACCTGTGAAAGATGATTATAATGGTAAGGAAGTTGAATTTTGTATTCACTTATTAACTCGAATACCCTTTGTCTACTTCTGCCTACTATGCCCACGTATGTCATCTACTCACATGCCTCTAACACCTTTATTTTATTCACCTCCATGCCTTACTCACCACACCAATTTCTCTTAATTCATTGATAGAGTAATGACTGAAACAATGCATGTCATGAACATCTCCATTGAACAAACAGTTAGCCACCATTTTCTCATGTAGAATCCTCCCAAATTCCATAACAATTTTGTTAAAATGATTATTATCTTGATTCAAAATGGATTAGAAACCCTAATAATATCTAACCTTCTCAATAATAATTAAATAATCATTATATAATCCTTCATAATATGCATGCTATTTGACCCTGATAAATATCTATGCATGTTGAATTTATAAATGTCTTCAAACATTATAATTCTATGCAATGTCAACTAAATGACAAGTCTACATAACATAATTACCATATGACAAGGTAAATATATCATATGACTATTAAAAGACCATCGACAATAATAACAAGTCATCCAAGAATCAAACATAATGATGTCCATGTAATCATTAAACAATGCTTTTATCTTTATTAATTTGCATAAAATTATGTTTATTACTTAAGCACTAAGTCTTTACAGAAGTATTAAGTCAATAAAATTAACTTCATGCCAACTTAAGGTCATTTGTCGATGCTTAATATAGAAATATAACTCATTAATGACTTATTACATGTTTATGCAACTATTATAAACAATAATAGTAACCTTATAAACATAAGTAATCTCTTAATCAACAAATCAAGAATAGTATTAGAACCCATTTAATATCTACAGATATGAATCCAAATAAAGAACTATTTACACAAGCATTCAACTATGTTTTTTTAGGAATGGTAAAGGCTATTCCAACTCAAGATTTTGAATTGTTAACAACAAAAACATCACAGAAGGACTCTACAGACAAATGAGATGGAAATCAAAGTAAGTCAAATGTTATTTAGAATGAGATGTTAGTAAAATAGGAATCCATTTCATAAGTAAGCAAGTCAAAACAAATAACTAGCCTAACTAAGTAATGTGGGATAAATCCTCACATGTGACAAACTAACAAAAAGATGAAATACATAGCTATAACTAGAAAACATGAGAAATACATAATATAACAACCCCTATCAAGTGAAGCTATGGGATAAAAATAGCCCAAAAATAAATAGTGACATATCCACAATATGAGTCCTCACAAGTAGGCCTGATAAGGTACTCATCTACAATATATATCCATGAAATGAAGAAGGAAGATGTTCTCATGAACACCCTCCAAGGATAACTTCTGAAACCCCAAGCATGCCACACAAATCAAGGAAATAAGGTGATGCAAAAGGCTTCATGAAGATGTTTATAGCTTGCTATATAGTTAGAATGTACTCCTAGTTAAGAAATTTATCTTGAATTTGCTAATGAATAAAGTGCATATATACCTTAATGTACTTGGTCTATTGGTACTCAACTGAATTGCGAGATATGTGAATTTCACTTTGGTTATCACACCAAAGTACATTGGGTGAATTTTTCATGAAGACAAACTCTATTAATAACTAATAAAGCCAAATAACCTATTGAATTGATATAACTATTACCCTATACTTAGCCTCTATAGATGAAATTACAATAGCCTAATTTTTCTTACACAACCAAGCAATAGGTGAAGAACCAAGACAAAATATGAATCCAAAAGTAGAATTCTTATCATCAAAAGAACCTGACCAATATGAATCACTATACCCAACCAATTGAGTAGAACCCTTGGTGTAGTAGAATCCAAAATGAGTAGAACCTCATAGATATCACAAAATCCTCCTTTCAACTTGCCAATGACTGTCATGAGCGTCATCTGCAAACCTAGATACAAACCCAACTATAAATGAAATATCAGGGTGAGTATGGGTTAATTACATAAGACTCCTAACCATCTACCTATATAATGTAGGATCACAAAGTGGAGTAGTACAAGTGTTAGTGAGAGTCACTCTAGATTAAAAAGGAGAAGGACTTGGCATGTAATTAGCCATACCAAAATGCTAAAGAAGATCAAGGGTGTAGTTTTATTGATTAAATAAAGCCTTAAATTTAATTGTGAAATCTATACACCAAGGAAGAAATGCAAAAGACCAAGATCTATCATGTCAAACTGTGCTAAAAGTTCCTACTAAATAAATTAAATTTGAGATGAGGAGATACTTGTGAGAATCAAATCATCAACATACAAGACTAGTATAATAATGTCCTCCCCAATACACTCAATATACACTATGGGATCAGAGTGGTAGCAAACAAAGTTAGTGGAGAGAAGAGATGAATCTATATTCTCATACCAAGCTCGAAGAGCCTATTTGAGACCGTAAAGAGACCTTTTAAGTTGTTAAATAAGAGAAAAATTGTAAACAAACCTAGGAGGCTTCTCCATATAGATTTACTCATGCAAATCTCCATGTAAGAAGGCACTCTTAACATCCATTTGCTACACTATCCAACCCTATGATGCAACAAGATAAAGTACAAGGTGAATAAAATCCATCTTGGTAATGGGTGTAAAAGTTTTAGAGTAGTAAATACCTTTAACCTATGAGAACCCTTTGATAATAAGAGAACCTTATACTTACCAATGGACCCATCAACTACATACTTGGTGTGGTAAATCCACTTGCACCTAACCAGATTTCTTCCCATAGGAAGAGTGACCAAATCCCAAGCATGATTCTTTATCAATGAAAAATACTCATATATCATTACATCATCCCACTCTTGTATCCCATAAGCCTGTGAAAAATACTATGGATCCCTAGAGAATGCCTGACACAAAAATACAGTACCTATAGAATGTGCATGATGATGTCAAGTGGGTGAAATATCATGTATGAAAGGTGCTACCTTAGAAACTATAATATGAGCCCACCTAGACATATTGGCAACATCAATGTGAATAGGAAACTCATCCTCTATAACCCCATAAAAAATCTATTGAACTAGCTCCTCAAAGAATGAATCCTCAAGAAGAAGTGATGAATCATCAAAATAAGAAGAAGGCATGGAAGAAGATGAAGAGTCATGAGATGTGAAGTACTCATCAAACTATACATGTGTTTGAAAATGAACATCATGAGTATCAAGATATAAAAGATGATAAGCTCTTATGTCCTCACAACACCCTATAAAAATAAAACGTTTTATCTTTTATCTAATGCTTCCTTTTCTTATTTAGTACGAATGCCCAAGCAAGGATCACAAAGACTCAAAAAAATGAGACATAATGCTTAGTTCCAGACCAAGCCTCTTTAGGAGTCACATGATCAAGTGCTCTATGTGGTATGCAATGTCAAGGGATCTAGCTCTACCAATTAGAGCACATATGATTACTTCTCGTATTAGCAATTAAACACATAATTATACCAGAATGATAAAGTAGTTAGAAACTTGAGACATCAAATAATTTGAGAGACAATACACACTCTTGTATTAAATATTACTAGAAGAAAATACAATAAGGAAGATGCCACTTCTTCCTCCACCTCAAAGGCTTGCCACACCTCAAGACCTTCTTCCCTCTCTCTCTTGCTCAACACAACAACTCTAAAGCCTGAGTTGCTATCCCTCCTTGAATGCTTCAGCTGATCTCCTTGACCTTGCTAGCTTCAATGCTTTTACTTGCTTTCTTGATTATTATTACAATACATGCCTTATGGTTCTTTAAATAGGATCCCATGCTTACAAAAATAGAACTCTAGTTACAATAATTAGACACGCAGCTCGTGACTATAATTAGTCATTTGACATGCAAACACTCGCTTCACTTAACTGACTGTTCGTCAACAGCAATTCTGGAAATACACAGGCGACTGATGCCGGTCCCTGCTTGTCTGGTGCTGCCGATGTCAGCCGACTGTCTGCTGTCACCGGTCTCTGCTTGTCCACTGTATCTGACCGACGTCGGTCATACTGCCGATGCCGGGGCTTCTGGTTCTTCAGCATCCTTCCTTGTGTCTGCAAACAATTGAAGCTTTTAGCTCCACACCTTAACAATCTCCCACTTGGAGATAAATAGCTGCAACTTGTACTTGTACCTATACACCATCTATTTTATTCCTTAGGCTCTGTATCCCTCTTCAATGTCACTCTTGAAGACCAACCACCACGCAAACCTGTGATGCTATACCTATCACTCATGCCACAAGAATTTTGCTGCTCCAAAATTCTCCATGACACACTTCTGAACCAACTCTACCCTTAGCTCAGAAAACTCCCTGTATATGAAACCCTGCAACAAGTGACATAATACAGTAACATGATAATGTAGCTAATATTATCCAACCTGGTAAAGATAAACTACAATGGTCAAACCTCCATTGTTCTGCAGCCTACTCAAGACCATATACCATAGCCTTCTATCTCATGTGTCCATCCACTCTCTTCTCTAAAACAGGAATCCATCCCTCTATCCAGTGCTTCCTTCCAGCTAACAACTCTACCAACAAATACCTATTTGGTTCTACTCAAGGACTCACATTCCTCATCCATGCCAAGCTCCCACTGTTTCTGGATTCTACCTGCATTTCTTCTTCCATCTTCCTAGTTCATGACTATAAGTAAGCAATATAAAGAAGGTGAACAACGAATATGAGGTTCACATACCTTTCCTGACCTCCACATGGGTGTTTGAGACTTATAGATTCACCCAACATCCATTCCAATGACCGATCTCGGCCATCTCCCAGTCTGCTCCCGACCGATGTCGGTTCCCTGCACTGACCCTGACTGCCGACATCATTTCCCTAGCCGACGCCAGTGTCCCCACTGCCAACGTCGGTCCTTATGACCGACGTCAGACTTCCCCTGCCCGACCTACCGACCCTGCTGGTCTGCACATGACCGATGTCAGTATCTGGATGACTGACTTCGGTGCCAAGCGATCGACATCAGTGTCTGTGTGTTCCTGTAAGTGATGAAATTTTCATGCGCGAGCTCTTCTTGGATCAAACCTCTGTCCATGCTGCCCTGCTCAGATTTATTCAGCCCCTGTGACTGATCTCTGTCCTTCATCTCCTCCATAAACACCAAGGCTTCTTTGTTCCTATCAAAAGCATCAAATTTCCTTTTTTTGCAATGAACTCTATCTATGCTTTCTGAATTTGAACACATACCTTTTGAATCAAGAACTTCCATTCCCTTCTTATTCATGTGACCAAGCCTATTAGGCCACATCTTCAAATCTACACCAGAAGTAGAATCAGTAATACAAGTAGACAGATAAAGAGTATCTACTTTCTTACCTCTTGCTAGAACAAGTGCTCCCTTGGTAACCTTTCAAGAATCTACTGTGAGGGTTATTGTGCATCCCTCATCTCCCAACCTTCCTACAAAAATCAGACTCTGCTTCAGAATTGGAACATGCATGACCTCTTTCAACACCCATGTGTTGTCAATCTGCAATCTCAGCTGCACTTTCCCTTTGCCAACTATCTGACAAGGCGTACCATCCCCTAAATAGAGCACTCCAAAATCTCCTTGTTCATACTCATAGAACGAATCTCTGTTTGGGGATGCATGAAAAGATGAACTAGAATCTAAAATCCATGATCTTACCTGACTATCCGAAGAAAGTATGAGAGCATCCTGCATCACAATATTTGCATCCTTTGCTTCTTCCATACCTGCATGTTGATTCTCTTTATCTCTCAACCAACACTCCTTCGTATGTCCTTTCTTTCCACAAAACCAGTAGGTAATACCTTTGGACTCAGATCTCCTTCCCGACCTTGATTTCCCTTGCTCAACCTTCTCCCTTTGCCATCCCCTACTTTTTGCACTTAGAGCATTCCCTGATGATTCACCTATGCTTCTCCTGTGTATTTCCTCATTCAAGATCACACTCACAACATCATCAACTTTAAAGATTTTAGAAGCAGATGCAAAATTACTTACTACCATAACCAAACCGTCCCAACTTTCAGGCAAAGAGCATAAAATCAAGAGAGCCTTTACCTCATCATCAAAAACAATATTGACTGAAGCTAGTTGGTTTACCAAACCATGGAAATCACTGAGATGAGTATGTACTGATCCACCTTCCTGCATTTGCAAAGTAAATAGCTACTTCATAAGATATACCTTATTAGAAGCCGAGGGCTTTTCGTATAAATTCGCCAAGGACTTTATCAACTCTTCCGTTGTCTTGCACTGTGATAAGCTGGAAATCACAGACGATGCAAGGCTCAACCTTATGGAACTGAGAGCCTTCCGATCAAGAATGTTCCATTCTTCATCCTTCATATCTGTGGGCTTGCATGCAACCCCACCCAACAGTAAGTACAAATCCTTCTGATACAGATAGTCCTCAATTTGCATCCTCCAATGTTGATAATTCTTGCTGTTAAACTTCTCCATTCGTAGCTTACTTTTTTTTGCCATTGCTGAAATCCCACTCAATCAGAAAACCCTGTGAATGACCTGTAATAAAAAAACAATGCCCTGCTTCCTGCAAACCGTAGCTCTGATACCACTTGTCAGGGGATCTAGCTCTACCAATTAGAGCACATATGATTACTTCTCGTATTAGCAATTAAACACGAAATTATACCAGAATGATAAAGTAGCTAGAAACTTGAGACAACAAAGAATTTGAGAGATAATACACACTCTTGTATTAAATATTACTAGAAGAAAATACAATAAGGAAGATGCCACTTCTTCCTCCACCTCAAAGGCTTGCCACACCTCAAGACCTTCTTCCCTCTCTCTCTTGCTCAACACAACAACTCTAAAGCCTGAGTTGCTATCCCTTCTTGAATGCTTCAACTGATCTCCTTGACCTTGCTAGCTTCAATGCTTTTACTTGCCTTCTTGATTATTATTACAATACATGCCTTATGGGTCTTTAAATAGGATCCCATGCTTACAAAAATAGAACTCTAGTTACAATAATTAGACACGTAGCTCGTGACTATAATTAGTCATTTGACATGCAAACACTCGCTTCACTTAACTGACTGTTCATCAACAGCAGTTTTGGAAATACACAGGTGACCGACGCCGGTCCTTGCTTGTCTGGTGCTGCCGACGTCGACCGACTGTCTGTCATCGCCAGTCTCTGCTTGTCCACTGTATCTAACTGACGTCGGTCATACTGCTGATGCTGGGGCTTCTAGTTCTTCAACATCCTTCCTTGTGTCTGTAAACAATTGAAGCTTTTAGCTCCACACCTTAACATGCAATTTTTAATGTAATTCACACAATTAACTACTTCTACCCAATAGATAGGAGGTAAATCCCATGAATGCATCATGTAGTTATCCATCTCATTCAAAGTTTATTTCTTCTATTATACTAATTTATTCTATTGTGAATTATGTGCAACAGAATGAGGTAAACAATACCATGAGCTACCAAAAAATTAGATAACTCTCAATTGAAGTACTCCCCCCATTATCTGTATGAAGCTTCTTGATGCAACTAGAAGACTATTTCTCGACCAAAGCTTTAAAGACTTTGAAGTGAAAAAATACATCACTCTTGTACTTGAGGAAATAAACCCAAGTACACCTCAAAAAATTATCAATAAATGTAAGTGCATACTTAGCTCCATTGAAATAAGGAGTAGAAAAAACCATCAAATCATTGTCCACAATCTCAAGTGGTGAAGAAGCTCTCTTGAACATACCCTTAGGAAATGGATCTTGGTGTTGTTTCCCTAATTCACAACTAGGCCAAACTCTATCAAGACATGAAAATATAGGAAGACCCTTTACCATACTATGAGTGCTCAACTCCTTCAAATCTCTATAATTGATATGTCCAAATCTCTCATGCCAAAGCCTACTCTCATAATCCGCATGAAAGGCCAAACATGTCCCTAAAAGAGGAGTATCATCAAAACCCTCAAAACAATAGAGTCAATAACTATGATTAATAACACCCTATAAAATAAGTGTATGTGTCTCTAAAAAATATTGAACTTCAACACCCTATGGTGTAAAAATCACTATCTTACCCTGACCATAATGATAAATTGGATAAACTGAAAGTAGATTGGTGGTGATGTCTAGAACATATAATGCATCATTGATGCAGCCACCATCTAGATGTATGTTACCCTTTCTCTTAATAGAGATAAAGGAAGAATCTCCAACCTCAATGTTGGAAGTAGAACTCAAACAAAGAGATATAAATGAGTCATCAAAAAAAGTCATATAGTGTGAAGCATTATAATCTAGAACCCAACTATATAAAATAGGTGACTATGATCTCTCGATAACATTAAGTGCTTTTCCATGCTCATGAGATGGAGGAGTGAAGATATAAATCTTGTGTTTCCTAATGACATCGTCTAGGGCTTGCATTCTATTAAAACACCTAGAATATTCATGACAAGTACCCCCATAATAGGAGCATGATAGTTTATATTTATTCTTGAATTTTGAAGATGATTTGGGTTTAGATATGTTGGTGTTGGGCGTAGATGCATTTGGTCATAGAGGATGAGTGTTCTTCTTATTACTCTTTATTTTTCCCTTGTTCTTAGGATGTGATGCTACTAATAATTTTTGAGAGGTGGAAGACTCAAGGTGAGATAATTTTGATTCTTCTCTAGTAAGTCTCTCACAAAACAACTCTAAATCTATCATCTTGAATGCAGAACCTAAGGCATCCATGCTAAAAAAAGGTAGAAGCAAAGATTTGGAACAAACCACTCAACTTAAACAAAATAAAGTACACACACTCTTCATCTTTCTTATTTCATCCAATTCCCTTCAACTATGCCAAAAAATTCTTAAACTTAGTGAGTTAGTCTACAATAGATGCAAAGTCATTTAGATTGAGTGAAGTAAGCTCTACTTCAAGATGCATGGCTCTCAAGTGATCTACTTTCCCAAATAAACATTTTAGCTTAGCCCATATTTTGAATGGAGTATCATAGCCATCCAATAAAATAATAAACTATAACTCACACAAGTCCCTCTCAAACCCATATATTCTTCAAACTTACATTGGTCTTAAAAATTTTTAAACTCTCATATAAACTATGGTTGAGTTTCATTCATGAGGGACCATAATCTTTTACATTTTATGGTTGTTTTCATTGAAGGTCTCTATGTATGGTAATTGTATGTAGTAAAAGGCTCAAAATAGTCAATAAAAGAATTAGAAGCCATGCTAGTGAATCACCAAAGAGTATAAAGAATTTAAAAGAGTGCACAAATTGACACTGAGACAACCCCCTAAAAGATTGTATTAAGGACCCTCCCCCAATTTGGCACATTATAAAAGTATTGAATTTTTGAAAATTAATGACACAAATATATATATAATTAGAAACCATACACTTTTGAAAAAAATAGAAGTCAAATTTGAGTTATGGTTCAAAAGTTAGAGGCTTTACGAATTCCTATAAAATGAGTCAAAAACATTAAAAAAAACACTACAAATTGATTTTAGTGACCAAATCAAAAAATAATGTAGGAATACAACCAATTTTTACAAAAATAATTGAACCATGGACTTATAAAAGTCAACCAAAGTGAAAAAAATTATCTGATTACCTTGGTGTGTGTGCAAGTGAAATTATCTTCCCCTTTTAAGAAAAATTATAGATTTGAAAAGGAAATGAAATGAATAGTTGTTTTGAGAGAATAAGAAGTGAATTACAATGGGTGAAAAAGTAAGTAAAGGAGTATGATGTCCACATAGACCTGGGTATATGTAATGCACTTTATGACCACGCTTCACGTAGATCCTTCTAAAAGCACCATACTTCTAAAATCTTTTTCTTCTAGCTAGTATGCAATCCTTCAACTTAGCTACAAAATCCAATGCCCAAGCTCTAACTTAACTGGACATTTTAATGCCCAAGATCCAAATTAGGTCTCCATAATGTTGGGAAAATAATATCGGAAGCACACAATTGATTACTAAGCAACTTAACATGCAAAAATTAACCAGAATCAACAAGTAACTAGAATTCAAAAATAACACATCATATGAGAGACAATACACAACTTGTATTAAAACTCTTTCAGAAGGAAATACAACAAAGAAGGCTACCACAGTTCTTCTTCCTTACACACCTCTAGGGCTCCCACACCTCTAGGGCATAAATAGTAAATCTTCCCTCAAAGCTCTCTCTCTTAGGTGCTAACACCCAACTCAAACACAGAGTTGGTGTTCACCTCCAACCAGCCAGTATCCACTACTGCTAGTACACCTATGCTCCACGCACACCATAAGTGCTCCACACACTCCACAAGTACACAATCGTACTTCAAGTAGATCTCCCCTAAACTTGCAACAACCTGTACCTCAACAGACCTTACTTATGGAAGGATCTTCCTTGCCTTCCTCTTTGCTCTCTTTTTGAGTACACACTGCACTCCAAGTAGATTCCACCTAATTCTGCTCCCTGTTGTGTTGCTATCCTATCTGATCTTGCACACCTACAAATCAATCTAGTTCTGCACACTTGTGAACCTTGACCTTGCACACACATACACCTGCAGATCAATGATCTTAATTACCATGTAGATCTCCTAAAGTAGCCATGCTCACCTAATGACCAAGATCATACATACATGAAGAACCCTGCTGATTCTCCAATCCAGCACCCACACTTGGTACTGTGGCACTAGGAGGAACACACCATTGCTCTCTTCTCTCTGAAGGAGCTTATTTGCTCTCTTACTCTCTAGCACAAGTTTACAATACAATCCATGAGTCTATTATATAGATCTCATCCAAGCAATAATTAGACATCTAATTACAATAATTAGATCCACAGCTTCTAGTATAAATTTGGTTCTTGACATGCAAACACTTGGTTCGTTAGCTAACTACCCATAACATTCGCAGTCCGAACCACACAGGTGATCGACGTCGGTCCCTGTCTGCCTGGGAGGTGCCAACGCTGACTGACTTTTGACCGACATCGGTTGCCTTCTTGTCTGATCCTGTCGACGTTAGTTGGCCTGACTGACGTCGGTGTCTGTGACACTCTGCAACCCTTCGCAACCTCCTTCCCTGCTTGCATCAGTGAAGCTCTTAGCTCCACAACCTAACACATAAAAGATGTTGGGTAATTTCAAGGTATATATCTAACAAGAAAATTGTTGCACTCCACCTGAAAAGAATACAGGTTTGCATAAAATCCAACACCCAACTACCTTTCCAACACATAAATCATATAAAAAAATTCAATAAAATGCTGGTCTGATCCCCATATAGAGAGATTCAAGGTAAGTTTACCACTGAAATGCTAATGTAGGCAAAAGAGATAAGACACCACCTAGCTCTAATGCAAGTTGATAAGGAATATTGACTTAAAATAGGAGAAAAAAGAAGATGCCAAAATAAATCTAGTAGATGATCCAAGGCATCAACCTTCACATCTTCTCCATGTAGGTAAAAATAAGACGTTACCCAACCAAAAGGACTTTCAATCCCACACTGAGACCTTCAATGCCTACTTCCAACATTGATAACTAAGATGAATGCCCATGCTTCAATAATTGATTTCAACACAACCTTCTAGCAGGAAAAATATGTAGTCCAACCTTCTGGTGTTGTAAATAGAGATGCCAATAAATAAAATCACATTTTAATGAGTTCTAATGGCATCAATCTATAACTACAATATTTCCAATGCCCAACTAGATCTCCATGCCACCTCCACTTCCAATGCCTTTTCTAGTTGGTGTAGGTATCTTCTTCAAGCTGTCCTCCCTAAAAAATACCTCAAACCACTCTCATAGAGTAAAATAATAACTTCTAATGCCTCAATAAAGTGCATAGACTAATAGAGAGAGAAAAAAATCTAGCACCATCCTCCTCTCAATGCTTAAATGCTTCTCTAAAAAGCTGCTTAAACTCAATTTCTTTGAAACTTCAATGAAATCACCATTACAGATTTGTAAGAGGGAAAAGAAAAAAAATTAAAGATGTAAGACAAAGGGAGAAACAACTGCTGTAGGGGAAGTATCTAAAAAAAATTGCAACAGTGCGGATGGATGCAACACTTCAAAGCTCTTGTACCATATTAGGAATGATAAATGCATTCCAACGCAAGATTCTAAAGTGTTAACTAAAACATCACACAAGGAAGCTATAGATAAATGAGATGCAAAGAAAAGTAAGTCAAATGTTAATCAGACTGAGATGCTAGTACAATAGGAAGCCCTTGTATAAGTAGGTAAGGAAAAACAAAGAAATAGCCTAACTAATAAATGTGGGATAAATCCTCACATATGGTAAACTAGCAAAAGGATGAAATACATAGCTACAACTAGAAAATAAGAGAAATACATACTTTAACATGTTTAATACAACTATACTTCACAAAAATATATGTAAAGATTCATGCAAATAACTAAGTGATAACATCAATAACTATTAATGCAGTACAAAACTAGATTAGTGAAATCACACAATCAAAACAACAAAACTATCAAACAATAACAAGATCACATCATACACATATAACAGAAATCAAAAGACACTACAACTATATAAATAAAATAATAATCATAAAATATGTTAATTTACTATGGTGTGGGTTTCCAGTTTTCCTCTATGTCATCCCCCAATGCCTCCATCTACACCACTCTCTCCAATGGTAGCCCTCTCTCTATCACAGTCTAAGGGATGGGTCTGTCCTACATCCACCACATAATAATGAAGGTAGTTAGCTTGAAACATAAATATATCTATAAAATAATGCTATATAAACTAAAAATCATGATCATCAAATACAAAATATGAAAGAATAGTTATCTCATAGTAAATCAATCATGTAAATTAAGGCAACATATAACTATCCCATAATCAACATATGCCATAAAACTTAATCCAATAATAGTTAATTAAATACCAACCATAATAATTCATGGATAAAAAATTTGTTGATGTGGAGCCCTTTGGGGCTATCACATGACCACAGAGGTATATTTTGGAGGCTTAGAGAGGTTCAAAAATGTGGGAAGCACATTTTTTCCACTCCACCTTTTGTGGAACCTTGTTCCACATGTGACTAGAATATTCTTTATATTTTCTAATTTATATGTCTTCTATGTTTTGTGGAGCTAGTTGTTAGATGCCTATTTTCCACGTTGGCTTCCTTGTTCTTAGGGAGTTAGTTGTTTATTGGAAAAGGGAATGACTTCCTCGTTTCAAGGAGTTGGTTGTGATCACATGTCATTGTAAAATGTACCCTTTGGAGGAAGAGAGATAAACATGATGAGTTCCTCCTTAGGTGGGCTTATGGATAAGCTTGCTTAGATAGAGGAGAGGTGTCACCTAGTAGATAATGCTTATTTTGGATAAACATGGCAAGTGTCTCCTTGTTTGGTGGTTTTTTCTCTCATTTGTTATATATGCAAGTGTGGTGTGACTATTCAAAGTGATGTGAATTTTTTCAAGGTGTGGATTTTAAGAGACAAAGTTAAAGTGTAGATGTTTTTACAAAGTACATGTGTTTATTTACAAGGTGTGGTATAGCAGCTTGTGATACAATATATTGCAGGTGTAACATAGCTTATGTGAAACATTTTCAAGAGGAAATATTCTTTCTCTATGAGAGGTTTTTGTAATCTTATTTTGTTACAAATTTTATTGAGGACTTTCTTGGTGGATGTAGCCCACATTAGGTGAACCACGTTAGATTTGTGTAATGTGTTATTATTGGTTTTGTTCTATCCATTATTGATTTCATTTAACTATGATTTGAGAAATTATTTCCATGATGCATGTTAGTGCATAATTAGATCTGATTTCACATTTAAAATCTAGTTATGTGATTTTATGGTGATTTAAATCTATTTCATATTCTTTTAATTCCTAACAACTAGTATTAGAGCATTTGGTTGTGTTTTGTTGAAGTGGTGAATCAAAAGAAGGGTTGTTAGCTTGAGTGGGAGCTATAGGAGAAGAGATCAGATTCAAAGTTGATAAATTTGATGGTAATAATTTTAGTTTGTGAAAAATGCAAATGGAAAATTACTTATATTAGAAGGAGCTTCATCTCCCCTTGGAGGGGAAAGGAGAACAACTTGTAAGTATGAGTGATGCAGATTGTCATTGTTTGATAGGAAGGCATTAGAAGCCATACGGTTATGCCTTGCATCTTATATTGCATTTAACCTTTTAGATGAGAAAACTACAAAGGATCTCATGGATAAACTTGGAAAGTTGTATGAGAAATGCTCTGCCTCAAATAAAATTTTTCTTGTGAAAAGATTGTTTAATATAAAAATGACTAAGAATGGTTCTATTGCTAATCATTTAAATGATTTTAATACGGTTGTAAGTATGCTCACTTCTATTAGAATTAAGTTTTAGGATGAAGTTAGAGTTTTTATAATTTTATGTTCTTTACTTAATAGTTGGGATAACTTGGTTATGGCTGTGAGTAATGCAGTCCCTGTCAAGGGAAGCTTAAATTTTGAGGATGTTGTAGGTGTGATTATTAGCAAGGAAATGTGAAGGAAAAGCATTGATGAATCATATTCAAGTAATGCTTTTTCTATTGAAACTAGAGGGAGGCAAAAGGACAAGAGCAAAGGCAACTATGGAAAGTTAAAGGGTAGATATAAATCTAGATCTAGATCCAAGATGATAGACTAGCATTATGGGAAGAGTGGACACTCAAACAAGGATTGTTGGTCACTTAGAGATAAGAATGCCAATAAGGAAGAAATGAACGAGGTAAATGTGACATCAAGTAAATCATGTCAGGATGCCTTAATTATTTCTATGGATAGTTTTTTTGAGTCTTGAATATTAGATTTAGGGGCTTCGTTTCATACCACCCCACATAGGCATTATTTTATTGATTATGTTCAAGATAATTTAGGACATGTTTATCTTGGTGATGATAAATCATGTGAGATAGTAGGGAAAGGTTATGTTCAGATTAAAATGAAAAATAGGAACACATGGCTACTTAAGGATGTCAAACACATGCCTATGTTGAGAAAAAAATTGGTTTTAATGGGGCAATTGGGCAGTGAGGGTTATTTGGTAATGTTTACTATAGATTCTTGGAAAGTTACTAAAGGTGCTCTTGTGGTTTTGAGAGGTAAGAAAGTTGGTACTTCATATTTGACTAATAGTGTTGATTATTTTGATTTAGTTACTATAGATAGAGATGTACTATGTGGCACTACATGCTCGGTCATATGAGCAATAAGGGCATGGAGATCTTAAAAGACAAGTTTCCTAGATTAAAAGACATAGATCTAGAATTTTATGAGAATTGTGTGTATGAGAAATAGAAGAGGGTTAAGTTCCTAAAAGTTAGACCCATAAAGAAAGAGCAAAAGTTAGAATTGGTACATTCAGATGTATGAGGACCAACTCAGGTATCTTTTATTGGTGATTCCAATGATTATGTCACTTTTATTGATGATGCAACTAGGAAATTTTGGGTCTATTACATTAAAAATAAATTTGATGTATTTGACACTTTTAAGAAGTAGAAGCCTTGGTTGAGAATAAAACAGGTCTCAATTTGAAATGTCTCAGATCAGATAATGGAGGTGAGTATTGTAGTAATGCTTTCTTTGATTATTGTTCTAATAATGAAATTCTAGGCAAAAGATGGTTCCAAGAACTCCATAGCAAAATTGGGTATCTGAAAGGATGGATAGAACAATAATAAAATGTGTTAGGAGTATGAGGTTACATGTAAGGTTGAATTTACAATTTTGGGCAGAATTAATTAGCATGATAGTTTATCAGATGATCCAGGCAACAATTTAGGTGACAATTCCACCCCAATTGATGACAAAACTTTCAGGAGCCATAACTTTTGCATCGTAGCTCCAATTGACTCACCGTTTGAACTGTTGGAAAGATAAGAATGAGGAGAATGTTTTGATATGGCATGGAAATTATTTCAATGAAATTTAACCCCTAAAAACCTAATGGAAGTGCCCCAAATTTTAATTTTAGTAGTACAGTCTAAAAATAGTAATTCTTCAAATTATGTATTGTTTTAAAGCCTAGAATTCGAACCAATTAATCTCCCTCAAGATTGGTGACCTTCCACATCCTCCCCCTAATTTCAAAATAGGTATAAATAAAGATGTAACTCGAAATAAAAAATCAGACATCTCTTCCCAGAGATAAACATATAGTTGTATTGCGATCTTGAGTAATAATACATCTCTTCTCAGAGAATTCAATGTTACTATGTTATTTATTTGTTCTTAAAATATTTATCAACTAGAACAAAGAAATAACATAGTAACAATGAATTATCTAAGAAGAGATGTATTATTACTCAAGATCGCAATACAACTATATGCTTATCTCTGGGAAGAGATGTTTGATTTTCTATTTTGGGTTACATATTTATTTATACCTATTTTTAAAGTAGGGGGAGGATGTGGAAGATCACCAATATATATGGACATTAAGTGGTTTGACTTCCATGCTTTAAAACAATACAGAATTTGAGGAATTACTATTTTTAGAAACTTACTATTTTTAGACTTCACTATTAAAATTAAAATTTGGGGAACTTTCATTAGATTTTTGGGGGTAAAAACTCATTAATAAAATCTGCATGACATCTCAAAATTTTACCCTCATTATTAGCTTTCCAACGGTTCAAACGGTGAGTTAATTAGAGCTACGGTGCAAAAGTTATGGCTCCTGAAATTTTTGTCATCAATTGGGGTGGAACTGTCACCTGAATTGTCGCCTAAATTGCTGTTTGGATCATCTGATTAACAGAGCACCTTCAATGCCTTTGGATGGAGGCATTCCTGAACAAGCTTGGTTTGGTAAGAATTTTGATTATTCTTTTCTTATAGTCTTTGGATGTGAGGCTTTTGCTCTCATCAAGAAAGAGGATAGGACCAAGTTAGAGGTAAAATTAGAAAAATGCACATTTGTTGGATATGGTGAAGATGAATTTGGTTTATATTTATGGAGCATTAAAGATAAGAAAACATTTTGGTCTAGATATGTAGTCTTTAATGAAAAAGTCATGTATAAGATTCAGTTGCAAGAACATGGATAAAAAAAAGAGTACATAGTATTAGATGACATTGTGGATGGAAAAGTATCCAATGAATCATTTTATGAACATTATACACAAGGACCCCAAACTCCTATGGTAAGGTATTCTAGGGTAAGAAGAGAACCTAAAAATTTTTCTCCTTTAAATTATTTATTACTCACTGACAATGGAGAACTAGAGTGTTAAGAGGAAGCAATGCAGGTAGATGTCAGGAAGAAGTAGGAACAAGCCATGGATGAAGAGTATAGATCTCTCATAGAGAACCAAATGTAGGATTTGGTAAGGCTACCCAAGGGCAAGAATGCATTTCCAAACAAGTGGATAGTCAGAATAAAAGAAGAGGATGAAGGGATAAAAAGGTATAATTCTAGAATGGTGGTAAAGGGGTTAGCACAAAAATTAGGTATTGATTTTGATGAGATTTTATTTGCTATTTTAAAAATGACTTCTATTAGGATTGTTCTTGGTTTAGTTGCAGTTGAGGATTTGCACTTAGAATAGTTAGATGTGAAAATTGTTTTTATTCATGGTGATTTGGATGAAGAGTTGTATATGAAGTAGCCACAGGGATATGAGGTCAAAGGGAAGGAAAACTATGTGTGTAGACTAAAAAAGAGTTTGTATGGCCTGAAACAAGCTCCATGACAATGGTATAATAAATTTTATTGTTTTATGTTGGAACAAGTCTATCATAGGTGTGATTCTAACCATTGCATGTACATCCAACATTTTGATGATGGTTCTTTTATTATTTTATGCTTGCATGTGGATGACATGTTAGTTATAGAAAAGAATATACAACATATTCATATACTCAAGAAATAGCTTAGTGACTCCTTTTCTATGAAGGATCTAGGTGCAATGAAGCAAATCCTTGGTATGAGGATTACTCATAATAGGAAGGAGAGGAAGCTGATTTTATCCCAATCAGAGCATGTGAAGAAAGTCTTAGAAAGGTTTAACTTGTTGGATGCTAAATCTATTGGTACTCTTTTGGTAGGCCACTTTAGATTATCAAAAGAGCAATGTCCTAAGACATAAGCTAAAAATCTTAAGATATCCAAGGTACCTTACTTATCGACAGTTGGTAGCTTGATGTATGCCACGGTTTGTACTAGGCTAGATATTGTCCAAGTAGTGGGAGTTGTGAGCAGGTATATGAGTGATCTAGGTTATGAGCATTGAAAAGTAGTGAAATGAATTCTTCATTATTTTAGAGGAACCATAGATGTTGCATTATGTTATGGTGGATTAGAAACTACTTTGCATGGTTATGTGGACTCAAATATGGTATGGGATATTGATAGTAGGAAGAGTATGATAGGTTATATATTTATTATTGGAGATACAACAGTTAGTTGGATTTATAGGATACAAAAGGTTGTGGCTTTGTCAACCATAGAGGTAGAGTATATTTCTTCCATAGAGGCTAGCAAGGAGATGATTTGGTTACAAGAGTTATTTCAAGAGTTAGGGCATGAGAAGGAAGTTGGGAGACTACACAATGATAATCAGAGTGCTATTCATTTGGGAAAAACTCCATTTTTCACTCAAAGACAAAACACATTTAGTCATGTTATCACTTTATCAGGACAACTTTAGAGGAGAACTTGGTGAAGCTGGAGAAGATTCATACTAGCCAGAATCCTATGGATATGATGACCAAGGTGATCACATTAGACAAGTTGAGATTATGTTAAAATTTAGTTGGCCTTAGTGGTCATGGAGTAGTGATAGGTTTTGTTTAGGAGAAATGATCTCTAAGTGGGAGATTGTTGAGTGTGGAGCCCTTTGGGGCTATCACATGACCATGATGGTATATTTTAGGGGCTTAGAGAGCTCCAAAAATGTGGGGAGAGCATTTTTACCCACTCCACCTTTTGTGGAACCTTGTGCCACATGTGAGTAGAATATTCTTTGTATTTTCTAATTTCTATGTCTTCTATGTTTTGTGGAGTTAGTTGTTAGATTCTTATTTTCCATGTTGACTTCCTTGTTCTTAGGGAGTTATTTATTTATTATAAAAGGGAATGACTTCCTTGTTTCAAGGAGTTGGTTGTGATCACATGTCAATGTAAAATGTGGCCTTTGGAAGAGGAGAGATAAACATGGCAAGTTCCTCCTTAGGTGGGCTTATGTATAAGCTTGATTAGGTGGAGGAGAGGTGTCACCTAGTGATTAATGCTTATCTTGGATAAGCATGGTGAGTTTCTCCTTGTTTGGTAGATTTTTCCTCATTTGTTATTTATACAGGTGTGATGTGACTATTTAGAGTGATGTGAATTTTTTTAGGGTGTGGCTTTTGAGAGACAAAGACAAAGTCAAAGTGAATGTATTTATTTATAGGGTGTGGTTAATAGCTTGTGATACAACATAGTGCAAGTGCAGGTGCAGGTGCAACATAGCTTATGTGCAACATTTTTAGGAAAGGTATTTATAATCTTGTTTAGTTACAAATTTTATTGAGGACTTTCTTGATGGATGTATCCCACATTGGATGAACCATAGTAGATCTATGTAATGTGTTATTATTAGTTTTATTCTCTCCATTATTGCTTTCATTTAACTGTGATACAAGGAATTATTTTTGTGATGCATGTTAGTGCATAATTAAATTTGATTTCACATTTAAAATCTGGTTATTTGATTTTATGGTGATTTAAATCTAGTTTATATTTTTTTAATTCCTAACAAAGGTTATTCAAATTAGAGAGAAATTGGGATGTGACATCCTTCCCCCTAAATCTAGTCATCATCCTGATGACACTTATTCAAACATAGGTTCTAAATTTAAAATATTATTTAGCAGAAAATAAAATATGTAGTAACAAATCAAACAAATAAATGTAGAACTAGCCTATAAAACTCATCATAGTCCTCCCAAGTAGCACTATCTTTAGAATATTGGTCCCACTAGACCTTGCACTATGACACTTCTATATTATGTAAACTGAGTTTGTGAGTGTCAATTAGTTTTATTGGCTCTATCATGACCACCTCAAGATCTATAACTTGCAAAGCATTCAAATCCAACATATGTGACAGATCAACAACATAATTTTTAAGACAAGACACATGGAATATATTATGCAAAACAACTAGAGATGGTGGCAATAAAATCCTATACGCTACATGATTGACCACTTCCAAAACCTTGAAGGGTCCCACATATCTTGATGAAAGTTTTGTTGACTTACTAAACTTAATCGATATTTTTTGAGGCTTAATCCATAGAAACACTTTATCACCTATAGAAAAATACCTTGCTATTCTCTTTAGATCAGCATAACATTTTTGTCTATCATTGGCCTTAGCCAACCTTTGCGTGACTGCCCTGAATTGCTCTTCCATTTCCAAAAGCATCTCAGGTCCAAAGACTACCCTATTTTCTAACCTATCCCAACTAATTGGTGTTCTACACCTCCTTCCATATAATGTCTCAAATAAATCAATATTCAATGCATATTGGTATGAGTTATTGTAATCAAACTCATCCAATAAAATATACTCCTCCCACATGTATTGTTGATCTATGCAATACATACAAAGGAGATATTCTAAAACCTAGTTAACTCGCTTTATATGTCTATCAATTTTTGGGTGATAAGTAGTGTTAAATTCAACTACATACCCATAACTAAATTTAGATTCAACCAAAATATGGAAATCATACTTGAATCTCAATTCAAAATGATCTTCTCTATAAAACAATGAAATCGATATACCTATTTTACGAATCTCTTCACAAGCATAAGAGCAACATTTGTCAAGTTTCTTGGTATGAAGTAGGATACTTTGGTTAGTTTGTCAACTAAAAAAAAGATCATATCATGTTGGTTGTATGATAATGATAACCTTTGGACAAAGTACATGTTAATCACATACCACTTCCATTCTAGTATATCATGTGGATATAACAATCTAGCTGGATGCACATGTTCAAATTTCACACGCTGACATTCCAAATAATGAGACATAAATTTTTATGCATCTTTCTTAATCCCTTTCTAGAAATAGAGTGGTCTTAGCTCAACCATGAGCTTGGTTACTCCTAGATGTCCTAAATAGAGGGCATTGTGTAGTTATTTTAGCACTGTGCTCCTTATATTCTCTTTATCAGGCATATACATCCTACTATTGTACCTCAAAAGACCATCCCTCTTTATCTTGAAACCTTTATACCTAGGATTATGAGCATTTTTAGATAATGATTTCTTGACTTGATTGTAGAATTCATATCTTAGCAAGGATTTGAGTACTTATTCTCTAAAATTACTCATGATAATAGCCATGAATAATATGTACGTAATATATCTTAGAGCATAAACTACTCTATAATTTATAGCAAAATCACAATTAAATAATAACCGTAACTATCATCTTTGATGAGCATTTGGTTTGATTGGGTGAAGATGTACTTGAGTCCCAATTTATTAGTCTTAAGCTAAAATAGTTTTCCCAATAGATAATGCCTCCAAACTTGCAAGGCATGCACAATTGCCACAAATTCTAGGTCATGAGGGGCATAATTCACCTCATATGGATTAATTTCCTAGGCTCATAAGCTATAATTGAGCCATCTTGCATAAGAAATCTTCCAAGTCCATCCCTAGATGAATATATGATCATTGGGAGTTGAACATTAAGATTGGAAACTCTTAGCACTCATGCTGAAGTAAGCCTCCTTTTCAACTCTTGAAAGGTTATCTCACACTTGTCTGAATAGACAAAATTTTGATTTTTCTATGAAGAGAGGTAATTGGATTAGCCATATTAAAGAAATTTGAAATGAATTTCCTATAATATCCTACTAATTCCATGAAACTCATTACCTCATGCACATTTTTAGGTGTTAGACACTCCATTATGGCTATTATATTCATTAGATCTACTAAAATTCCATCTGTGGAGATAAAATGCTCTAAATATTGCACTTTCTTTTAGAAAAATGCACACTTGGACAACTTGTCATATAACCTGTGCTTTTGTAAATGCTACAAAACTAGTTATAGATGATTTAGATGCTCTTCTTTATCCTTGTAACATATGAAGATGTCATATAGAAATATCAATACAAAATGATCTAGATAATCTTTGAACACACTATTCATAAGATTCATAAATGTTATAGGAGTATTTTTCAACCCAAATGGTAACACTGTGAACTCATAGTGCCCATATTGAGTTTTGAATATTGCTTTTAGAATATCCTCATCATATATTCTCAACTAATGACATCTTGATCTAAGATCAATCTTTGAAAAGACTATTTCCCTTCATATTTGATCAAAGAGATCATCAGTATGTGGCAACATATATTTGTTTTTGATCATTGTCTTGTTCAACATCCTATAACATATACATAGGTAAAGGGTACCATATTTATTATTGACAAAGATAATTAGTACACTCCATGGTGACACACTTGGTCAAATCAACCTTTTTGACAAAAAATCCTATAATTAAGCCTTTAACTCAACCAATTCAGTGGTCATCATCCTATATGGTGCTTTAGATTGCAGTTTTTATCTAGGTATGATATCAATAAAGAAATAAAACTTGTGATTAGGTGGTAATCTAGGTAATTTATTTGGAAACACATCTTGAAATTTCCTTAGAAAAGGATAATCATCAATGGAGAGTTTCTTAGATTCTTCCATCTCATTTTTCTTAACAATAAATACCTAACATCCCTTCCTTTGAACTTTCTTGAGTTGAATTGTAGAAATATGTCTTAACTTCAACTCCCCTTTCTCACCCTAAAAATGTGTCTATTTTTAAAAATCATATTGACATTCTACCTTCTTCAAATAAAAATCAACCTTAGCTTTATGATTCGCAAGTCAATTGACTCCTAGGATCACATTATATGACCCTAACAATGTAACATACATATCCAATACTATAGTGAATTTAGGCAAATTTATCTTGTCTTTGACTAAAAATTTATCAAATTTGACCTTAGATTCATTCCCATACTATACCAACCATGCATTTTCCATAACTTCAGATTTTTTAGATAATTTACTAAGCATTCTAGGAGCAATGAAACATTTTATAGCTCCTGTGTCAATCAAAATATATTCTGGATGATCGAACAAAATCCATGATAGTTCTATGGGCAAATCTTGATACTCAACTTGATGATTATCAATAGATACATAAATTTGCTACTAAAATTTACCTTGTTGAGGAGCATAACCTTTATTCTTTACTTGTCCCGATGACTTTTTCAAGCATAATGGTTACCTCTACAAATGAAGCAACGTCAAGATGGTCTTTTCTTGTTAGATTATTAGTTTTCCTTGAACCACTATTGAAATCAGCATTTTGGTTCTTGAATTGACTCTTGGAGTCTTCACTCCTCTATTTCTAGTTCTTCTTTTTGAAAGTTGCTTTAGAACTTCCAAATTTCTTCTTAAACTTATCTCTAACTTAGGTAAGAGATTTTAGTTTTAATTATTGATTGACTAACTTCTTGAAAACCTGATCCATCGTCCCATGCACATCTACTTCAAAAATAATTTGGGGTTTTAATCCCATGATAAATTTACTAATCTTGAACCTCTCATCCACCTAACATTGATGTACATGCTTAAGGAAATTAGTGAATTACTCCCAGTATTCATTCATCGATAGGTCTCTTTGCTTAAGATTTTGAAAATATGTAAGATTATGATTGAATTATAATTATGAAAACTATTATAACCTAAACAATGTCACAAATTGTTCCCAAGTAGTGGTGGTAGAGTTAAGGTTCATCTTGAGCTTCTTGTTTGCCCACCAAGTTGTTAGTTCATCAGCAAGTTGATATGCTCCCCAGACTTCTTTGGTGACTTTAGAGTAATTTCAAATCTTGAAATATTTCTCCATTTCTATCAACCATGCTTCATCTGCATCTCCTAATACAATCCCATCAAACATGGATGGATTTACCTTTTTCATGTCTCATGCCAACTCTGTAGCTACTCAAGCTCTTATATTTTGTGGCACTTCCTCATGTCTCTAATTTTGAGAATGTTCTTGCATAACAAGATGATCTTTAGGTTTCTCTTAAGCATTTTTCTCTTCATGGCCATGCAATTCTTATTTTAGGGCCATGATTTGGTCCCTAGTATCTTTCATGGTTGTGAAGATCTAATCCAACTTCATAGCTTAATCAGTGACAAACTAATTTGGATCAATAGGGTATTGGTATTTGAAGTAACCTCACCTATTAATCTAGCACACACTATTATTCTTCTTGCTTAATAAGAGAATAAGTTTGTGTTAGTGGACACATTAATTCCTAGAGTTTGAGCCTCAACTTTGATACTATAATGTAACAACCACACTAGGTTTTACCAGAATAGATTATTTTTTTTAAAAATTAATTACACATATTCATCCAATAGATTTCACCACAAGAAATCTAACTAAGTGATCTTTAACTAAATGTATTATATTAGTTAACCCCATAAGGTTTATAGCTAATATATTTAGCTAATGATCACCATGAAAATGATATAATAATTCATGAACAATGCTGAATAAATAATAAAGACTGCATTTATTTCATATCACAATTTTATCCATGACTGATACAACATTATAGCCACTACTTATAAGTACAATGAATAAATAGTACAAATTCAACAATAATAAAATCTCAATAAATATTAATACAATGATATAAAACTCTATGGAGCATGAGTTATTCATGAACTCAAGTATCTATCTATAATCTAAAGTATAGTATTGCTTTGGGGAGGGAGAGCATCATCTGAGTGATTTTTGACACCAACTATAAACCATGAATCTATTACACTATCTCCCAAAAAAGGAATGGCCCTCCCTTCATGGATGTGTAGATAATGATGGTGTGGGAATATAGAGTGATAAAATAGAACCTCTATGCTATAAGATAACTAATGCATGATGTGCACCATAAAAAAATCTATTTTAACATGATATTAAAAAAACATGTAAGCTATATCAAACACATATAATGATAATGTTTGAATATAAACATTACTTTTTTTAAAGTTTTTAAATAGTTAATGATCTCTAGGATCAATCAATTTCATACACACCACTTAAATCAAATTACATCTCATCTTGCGTAGATGACATTAATTAAGCTAGTGAAATCTATCCACTACTTAGTATCATAAATGTGATATTTGGTTGATTATATAATAATATAAAAACTAATAGATTCAATCAGAATATTTTCTATTAGCAGATAATAAATATGCTAATTACAAAAATATCAAATACATACATTTAGTCTATCAAATGTAATGTAATGAATCTAATAATCATCTTATTTATTACATAATAATAAACACAATCATAAACAATCCTCAATATAAACATACCATCCAGGTAAGAATTATATTTAAACTACAAGTTACCCAATATCAAAATGTAACTTGAAATATAACATTAATCACAACTTATTTATTTGTTCATATTCTTCAAATATAAAAAAATCCAATCATATAACAACTTAATAAGATATGTATTTAAATAATTAAATACATTATTTTAATGCTTCATCTAAACATTAAATACATAACAAATGACCCATATTACCTTGCTATATAATAATGTTTACCAATAGACAACAAGTTTGTGTGTGTGTGTGTATATGGTATATTCATTCTTAGATTTATAACACTATAAAAAAATCATATATTATAGCATGTATATATGTACTATTTTTAAATTCTGAGGAATACATATAAATTTCTATACAATCACTAATCTGAGAATGTATACGTTATGATCTAGGTAGACAATCCATTGTCCATGATATTAGAATATCTCATATACTTTTGGTATACATTCAAACTAAAATAAATTATCTCAAACCTTGAATATACCATATAATTCCCAATTTAATTATTTCAACTAAAAATTGCACAATATAAACATGATTACCAATTCAAACTTTAACCATTAAATGATTTACCAAAATGTATTATTTAAAAAGACACAAATTAGTCAAATCATAGATTTATTCAAATTTATTTCATATATAAAGATCAAAGATTAAATACTCAGCTGACTATGTCTAAATATTGAGAATTCTATGAGAATATAACTCAATCCTTGACCACGTATATACACCTCATACAATATATAATTTAATCAAATACTCAAACCTATTATAATTTGTGTGAGGGTCTCACCCATAATTTTTAAAACCAATCTGAATGCATATAATACACATATAAAACAAGGTAATCAATCTGAGTGTATATAATACATAGACATAACAATATAATCATTCCACTATTAAACTCAGCCTTACAATTTATACAGTTTACCCGAAATTAAAAATTAAAACTCCTTTACAATATACATTTCATCTATGTCGATGAGTACAATATTTCACTTTCCAGTCTAATTCTTAATAATCAACTTGTAAATATATACATATGCATTAATTTGAATACACATCCAACTGTATATACTTTTACCCAACTGATTATCTACCATAGGCATGATTACTAGGTTTCAAACTTTTATATGTTTATGGCTTGGCAAGAATTAAACCCAATTTCATATATATTAAATTATGTATGCTAAAAGCTTTAATAACAGAGATTGAGTATATATCCCATAACATATAATTCATAAATTCATTCAAAGCTAATACACACAAAATTTATTCAAAAGCTTTAACTTTTGAATATATATATATATATATATATATATATATATATATATATATATATATATATATAATCAGGTCATTAAATCCCATACATACATACATACATACCTATGTATTTATATTTTCCTATAGACTTAAAATCATTATGAAAACCTATTACATCCTTACCCTTAATTTTAAAGTTAGGTATGTATACACAACTGAATCCCTCATAATCAAAACAAAATTTAATTTACATTTATGCCTTAATGTTTATATCCCCTGAGCTGGTTCAACATCTTAAACTGAGCCCAAGACCCTACCCAGTCTAGTTATAAATACCCATTTAATGAAATAACCATACTATGAATTCATAGGGTTTACAAAATTTAAATAGATATTAACACAAAGCCTTTATGGTGCTAAAATAAACATGGTGAAAATCATACAGATCTAGACATTCCACTTAGGGTCACTTCAGGTTAGATGTAGGGTTTTGTGGATGGTTGAACCATCCATAGGGCCTTACATTCAATCCTAATTTTTTTTATAATATCAAAATCAGCTGAAATTATTATACCCTTTTATCATTTCATTTCCAAAATTCATCAAACTATCAAACAAGAATTTAAAGTGCATCACCAACCTATGAAAGATGATTATAATGCCAATGAAATTGAATTTTGTATTCAATTCTTAGCTTGAATACCCTTTGTCTACTTCTACCTGTTATGCACACATATGCCATCTCTTCATAGGCCTTTGATAGCTTTCTTTTATTGACCTGCATGCCTTACTTTCCACACCAATTTATCCTAATTCATCAGTAAAGTAATGACTGAAATAATGCATGTCATAAATAACTCCACTGAACAAACAATCTGCCACCATTTTCTCATGCAAACTCCTTCCAAATCCCATAATGGTTTTGTTAAAATGATTATTAACTCAAGTCAAAATAGATTATAAACCCTAATAATCTTGAACCTTATTATTAACAATTAAATAATCATTATATAATCCTTCATAATATGCATGCTCCTTGATCCCTGTAAATATCTTTGAATGTCAACTTTATAAAAGTTTTCAAACATTATAATTCCATGTAATGTTGACTAAATGATAAGTACACATAACATAATTACTATATGACTATTAAAAGACCATTGAGAATAATAACAAGTCATCCAAGAATCAAACACAATGATGTCCATTTAATCATTAAAAAATGGTTTTATATTTATTACTTTGCATATCATTATGTTTCTTGCCTCAAAACTAAGGATATATAAAAGTATTGAGTCAATAACATTAATTTCATGCCAACTTAAGGTCCTTCGTTAATGCTTAATAAAGAACTATAACTTATTAATGATTTATTACATGTTTACGCATCTATTATTAATGATAATAGTAACCTTATAAATATACACAATATCTGAATCAACCAATCAAGCATAATATTAGAATCTATCTAATACCTATAGCTATGAATCCAAACAAAACACTATTTATACAAACATTCAACTATGTTCAATATAGTGGTAAGTCACAACAAGATAGGTAAAGATTCATTCAAATAAATAAGCATTAACATCAATAGATATAAATTTAGTACACAACTAGATTAATGAAATCACATAATCAAAACAACATGATTATCGAACAAAAATAAGATCACATCAGACATATATAATGAAAATCAAAACATACTACAACTATCTTACTCAAATAATAATAAGAAAACATGCTAATCTATTGTGGTGTATGTGCGGGTTTATAGTTTTTCTCTTTGTCATCTCATAATGCCTCTATTTACACCACCCTCTCCAATTATGCCGTCCCTATGTCACACTCTGAGGGATGGATTTGTCTTGCATCCACCTCACAATAATGAAGGTAGTTAGCCTGAAACATAAATATATCTATAAAATACTACCATATAAACTAACAAACATGATCATCAAATATAAAATATGAAAGTACAACTATCTCATAACAAGTTAATCATGTAAATTAATAAACATATAATTTTCCCATAATCAACATATGACATAAAGATTAATCCAACAATAGTTAATCAAATAACAACCACAATAATCCATGGATAAAATGGTTATTCAGCTTCAAGAGAAATCAGGATGTGACATGCAACTTGAGTGGGATAAAGTTATTCATTAGTGACTTGTGACCTTGTAAGTGTATTTAGACTTTAGCTCAAGGTTATTAGGGTTATATATATTCAATTGGCAGAAATCAAAAATTTACTCTTAAAATGTAATTAGAATTCTAGTGCTTTTCAATATGAAATCTTTTTGTGTGAAAAATGGTTTGAAATATGTATTTACAATAATATTTTTGGAACTCTTTTATATGGGGATTTATAAACTTATAAAGTGACCCATTACATAAATTTGAATTTGAGAAATTAGTCATTATTTGGAGGGAGGACAAGAGAGGTGGAACTGGACACTATGGGGAGTGTTGTTGTCCAAATGGTGTGTTGTTGACCTAAGAGCACAAACAACTGATATGATAATATGGAATAGTTTGTGTTTAATCTTATAATATTTTTCATGAGGAATAAGACATTTTGGGATCATTAGTTTGCTTATAGGAGTGGACAACTGAAAAATGAAAGAAAATGGTTAAAATGCTATGGATAAGGCATGCACTAAGTGTGTAAAAAGGGTGGTCACAAGTGCACTATTTTAGCTTAAATGTTATTTATGTATTTACATCCTCCCCTTTATTTTAGTAATATAAAAAATCAAAAGTAATAGAGTAAAAGGAAAAATGTGTACCTAAACTTACCTATGAAATGCAATCTTGAATGTAGGCCACAATGCTAAAATGTGCTTCATACAAAAACCTACAATGAAACACATATAAAATTATTCCTTCCTTAAGATGAATATCAAAAATTAAAAGAAAATAAACTTATTGATCTAATAACAAGAAATGAATACGTGTGATTGGGTACATGAATTGTGTGTTTTTGGTACAAAACTAGTGACTATAGAGGGTGGGACCCTTGGAGATTTCATTTTCATTGAAAATCTTGGATTAGATTGTGCATGCCACAATCCTCATTGATTAAGAGAGTGTGATTAAGAACTCAAGGTGTGCTTGACTCCATAATTACATACCCAAAGTAGTTAAGTAGTTTGGAATCCTTTTATGAATTCCAATAAATTATTTTAGAGTAAAAACTAGTGCAAAAAGGTGAACCAACCATTGCAAATGAAACAAGACTCACATCTGGTGTAAAACTAGCACAAAATTGGTGAAAAAAGATAGTGTGATCTAGGTATAGTGTATATAACATGGATAATGACAAGCATTTCTATTCCATCTGCAAATTGGTGCAAAACTAAGCAAGGAGGAATTATTATGCCACACATATACCCTCAATCTAATATTTGGATGTATATGGATCTCAGACAAAGTAGTAACAACTAAAATTCTAAGAAAAACCGATGTGCTAATCTGGAACATATGTCATGTATGATTCCATCAAACTGATAAAATATAATCCAAACCTTAGTATTTTTATAGAAATTGAATATGTATACTTATTGCTAACTATCCTACACCACCTGAGATTATGAGAATTTATGAAAGTGATTGTTTTCTACTTTCTAGGATAATAAAAAACTAATTTGGATAGAGTCAGGGTATGCCCTTGTCTAAATGGAGTGATCTTATCCAAAATAATACTTTGGGTGCTTTCTAGGTATGATAACTTGACCAACTTCATAAGACCTATAAATTTATGTTTGTGTACTACACTATATGATCTTAGTCTCTAAGATAAGCCATTTTGTATAGCCCTCTTTTGAGGTTAGTTATTGAATCCTGCATAATAACTCAACTCAAAAGAAAAATTTATACCATAAATGTTATGAAAAATATGTAAATATGAGTAGTAATGACAACATGGAAGAACATGGCATCATCATATATAAACCAAGAAAAACACTAACATGAAATACATGCAAAAACAAACATATATAGTGACATTTTCAAGATGTTTGTTAGCAAATATGCATGAAGATAAGTGAATAAAACTAAGTACTGAAATATGAATAGAAATACTTGGGGAGGGATGCATGATATTTCTCGTGGCATCAAGAAATAAGGGATATGCATGATGTCCATCATGACATCAAAAACTGAGCAAGTTGAGTAAATAAGTGTCATCACCATGATACAAACAAATAAAGTGTACACACAAATCACACAATAGAAGGCCAAAGGGCACATATAAGGGACATGTTCAAATTTCAATCACACACATAGAAACATACAATGAAGGATTTAGAGCTACATATAAGGACACGTTCAAATGTACAAAAGCCAAATAAATAATACACACAAGACATGAAGTGGAAAAGAAAACATGAAAAACATGTAATTGATCAACATGAGCCATTTGTAACACTAGTATATTCAAAAACTTAAGTAACTAGTAATATATCAATGTGTAAGTAAGTTATCAATATCGATATAATGTAAAGAACTGAGGTATGAACAATAAGGTATAGCCACAAAAGGATAGACCTTGTGTATAAGATGTAACCAATGAGCTTGATGGTGTATATAAAAGTTCTAAAATGTTTGCGTCTTTTTTGGATCCAAGAATTGATATCCTATACTCACTAGGATAGGGCATGTGGAATAAAACAAAAACATAGGGTACTACTATTTGAATAGGGTGTTTTTTTATAGTTTCTAAGTCTAAGATAATGACATAAAATACAACTATGTCTAGAATGAAAACACGTATGTTATGTGTTCACTCATGTATACTTGTGAAGTATATATGATATAAAAATAGATAAAAATAAGTACTAAATAACTAATGTAAATGAACTAAACATAAGCATGTATATGTCCTATTTTTTGAATTTTTGAATTTTTTTATATTTATTATGAATATAAATAACATGATAAACAGAGAAGATATGCACAAAGAATGATGTTACTATAGGGGAAGGATATCATAAAGGGGATGCCTCTATATAGGTCTTATATCATTACCATATTCATATTTTACATAATCACTATCATCGGGATCATACCAATCTATAGTATTATAATCATCATCATCTCAATTTTTTAAATTATAGAATTCCACTCTTGTCTTCCTTTGTAGCTGGATAGGGAAAACCAACTGCCCCATACTATGGTATTGAATTTGTTGATTTCTCTTACACAATATATACTGTATGATTTATCTTAAATGTTATTTCATTACTTATATATGTTTGTATACTAGTTGAAGAAATGTTTTCTTTTTACTACTTTTGCTCTAAATAAGTTCCATCTTCTCTTGAAACTTTAATCATTACACTTTTATGTTCAAATGTGACATGATTATTATATTTACCCATTGTCTCCCCCATTTTTTTAATTCATGATCTCCCTAATTCAGTGTTATATTGAGATAAACTAAGACATATGTGAAATACCACTGAACATGTTTTTGGACTAGTAGTGAAAGGTAGCTCAATGAATCTTATAAATGATTTAGATACAATAGTATTACTAAAATTTTCCTTATCATATCCAATAAATTATAAGATTTTCATTCTATAAACATTCATTTTAATAGTGTTATTGATCACAACATCAATACATTGCTTGCCATCTATGAGGGGATTAAGAATCAAAAGATATAGAAATGATGAGCACTTTGAGTTGAGTCCTTTGAAACCACACTTGTAACACTATATTTTTTAGGCATTTATTTATTTTGAACCTCTTTTATTATAAAAACTTTCTTAAAAATACTTTCTTACTTAGGTTTAACTTATTTTTACAACTTCTATTCTTGCTCTTTTTGTAATATTGCCTTTGTGATAGTTTTTTTGTAATTTCTCTTTTTTATTATGTTCCCTTTGTAATCTTTTTTCTCTAATTTTTCCTTTTGTATCCCTTATTTCTCTAATTTTTTTATTTATAACTATTTTTTTAATCTAAATGATCCTTTTTATACCCATACTTGTTCTTTTTGCACTTGTGCTTTAAAATATGCACTCATAATGTGAGTGGGTTACTTGATTGATGTATCTACTATAGGATTACCACTATCAATGATAATTTGTATTTTGTTCTTCAAAGACAAAAAACTATTTGTATAATGTCGATGCATTCTATGATATGCACAATAATATTTTGATCTCCTTAGATGATGTAAAGGAGGAAGTTTGATCAACTTATTTCTAATATTTTCCTGTAAAATCTCACTTGAACTCTTATTAGCATTTTGCATATTTTTTAAATCAATTGTTGTAGATATATTATGTTGTATCTTTCCATTTTGATATGAAGTCTTTTTAGACACAAATTTGACAGATGAAGATGCAAAGACATGATTAACACTAGCATACTTTGGATTCTTTGTATATGTGATTTGATTTCCAAAGATGTGAGATTTGAACTAAAAAATTGATTTTACTTTACTTTTGAAAATATTCTATTAACCTTCTAAAAAATGATGATTTTATCCTTAAGGGCTTCACAATAAGAAACCCTTGGTACTTGTGATTTAATATGCATAAAGACACACTCGATAGGAGATGTGGGAGGTGGAGGGGGTTAAGGAAGGATAGGTTTGTTAACATAATTTTTGACTCTAGGATGGGTCATCTCACCCCTTGGATCAGTGATATCATGAATGGACCTGGTTATATGAAAAATATTTATCACCATAGAGAGAGTTAGGAGGAGAAATAATATATTTTTAGTCATTTTAAATGTGTCAAATACTAAAATGATAACAAGAGGAGAGAAACATACAAATGATAGAAAACACTCCAATGTGTTAAATAAATCATAATTTAATTTGAAACAACAGGGACAAGAACAAGACTTGTAATATTCAACAAATAAAATGGGTTAACCATTATGTCTTTATCAAAGTTTGGTAAAATATAAGCTAATAAATTTATTAACTACATGTGATAAATTATTATGTAAAATAATAATGTTACAAATATGCAATAAATGACACAAACTAATTTAGAACTTACTAAAATTAGAAATATGCTAAAAGAGGAAAATACATATAACTTATTTAGAAAATCAAAATATAGAACTATGACTAATACTAAGAAATAGGTTGTGTGACTATGTTGGCTAACTATGGATTCAAAACAAGGTTTTTTAGGATCTATGGGTAAGAGCATTGTATTTGGATAGGGATGCATGGTGTTTTTGTCTTAGTTCTGTAGATGATGAAGCTCTGAGATTTCTATGATCGATTTGACTTTACCTACATGTTTCATGGATTATTGATGCAGGAGCATCACTCAAACATGTAAATAGGCTTAGGGAAACAACAAGTTGTTTGTAAAGGCCTAGAGGCCTTAAGAAGCATGTAATGCATTGTAAAGACGTTATGAGGTCTTAGATAGTTTGAATAGTCTATATTAGGTGTTTTGAAAGTGTTCTAGGTGTCAAAAGGTCCCTAGGGGCAAGAGAATTCAAATCATAGAATTTCCCTCCAAAAACATTGATTTAAAAAAATCAAATTCTAAAAAGAGGCAAGTGCTAGACCTCACATAAGGGGTTCATGAAAGTAAAAACAACTTGTAAATGTGTTGCTACCTTAGTAACAACATCTCATTACCTAATCCCCACGTTGGAAGGGGGAGAAAAGCCTAATTTGTCAAGATAAAGAAGCAAGTTGGCAAGTTGTTAAAAATTGAGAAATCAAAGGAGAAGATCATGGGCAATTTTAAGACCATTCTAAACAAAGAGAGTTTGTTTCTATTGATGAGGAGTTCGAATTAGTAGGTTTAGGAGGCCTAAATCTATATGATAGAGGCTTTAGGATTCATTTAGAAGGATTGAAGTAAGATTCAAGAACTATCAAGTTCATTGTTTGAAGTTCAAGTGTATTATAGACCTTTTTAGGTCCTTGTACATAGAGGTGTGAATTGGAATGCATATGGGTTTGTAGTAGATATTTGAAAGCAATAAAATAAAGAACAAAGCCACTGAATTGCCCATCTGGAGTGCCTGAGTGTGAATGGTATGTATTGATCTTTTAATGCATGTTCTTGGTGCAAATTTAAGTGTTTGAGCTAGAATAGCCTCATGTGATGATGTTAATGGGTGTTTGATTAGTTTGTGAATATTGATAAGGTTCATAGACATAAGGAAAAGGTGATTTGAAACTGTTTTAGTCCTTGTGATACTTAAGATTCAGATTTGATAATGTTTTCTTTGGTTGAAGCCTGCTAAAACAAGGTTCTATGCACTAGAGACCATGCAAAGGTTATAGTTGGGAACAAACCAAAAATTATCAAGCATTAGTTTCAAAATAGAAAAGTTGAGGAATGTTATTATAGAGCTGTAAAAGTAAAATTTCAGGATTGAAGGGAAAATGTGTTCAAGTTATAAAATTATTTGTAAACAGCCTGCTTGCTGTTCTGAGAATTCAGTTTTGAGAAAATTGTGTAATATGAGAAAATCCATACATGATTAACCTTAGGTGCCTAAAGATAAAAGTTTGAGAATAAAAAAAATAACTTTTGAAGTTGGAATGATGTTTTTAAAGCTTGTTATGCTCAAGATATGTAATTTTTCCTTTCCAGGCCTGTCTAGGACTGTGCAAAAGTTAGTTCATTTTGGAGAAAATGCTAAAAATGGAGTTCTAACCCTTGTAAGAAGCTGAAACTTGGTGAACATGATTTTTTTGTGAAACCATGGATGATTTAGGTGTTTTGGAAGTGGTACCATCAGTATAGTACGGATTTGTCTCATAAACCAAGAAGTTGAGCTTAAGAGCAAACAAGAAGAGGTCAAGTGGGTTGAAGGAAATGATATTTCCATTGATGGTGGAGACTTGAAACTTTGGGAGAAGCATAAGCAAGATAAAGGGTGTCTAAAATTGTGATTTTTTTTTAACACTGTGTGTATGTTTTTCAAATTTGAAGATTTGCCTGTTTGGAAGGCTACAAGGCCTAGAAGCCATTTGATCCATTTTGATAGAGAAGTTAGTTTTTAAGGTATGATAAGTTGCTCAATTGTATGGTTTGGTATTGTTAAGGTTGTTTTAGAGTTATAGAAGCATGGAGAATAGGTATTTAGTGTTTGATGCCTCATATGGCTTAAGAAGACAAGTTGCCTTGTGTTGATTGGTGCATGCTTGAAGAGATGGTAAGAGAGAAATAAGGTGTTGATATTTTTCTTGATTTAAATGAATTCTAATCAGTCTTGATAGACAAGTAGATAGTTTATTAACCCCTCATGAAGTGTGATTAGCCATAGAACATCGGAAAAAGCTTATAAAAGATCTTGATCAAGCAGAGAACAAGTGAGGCCTCTGCATCACTTTGGTATCAGAGCTAGTAAGCTCCTGGAAAAAGGAAAATTTTGTAGCCTTCTAATCAGTTTTTATAGAGATAATGTACTTTGTGAAGTTGCAAATAGAAGAAGAAGAAAAAAAAAAAAGTTTGCAGTGATTGAAGCAAGTGAAGAAGGTAATAAGAAAGTTATTGATAAGTTTTTTTCAAGCTCTTTAAAGACTAATTGTTGTTACAGTGAAGAAGTTGTAGGTTCAAGGCAGTCAAGCCATTGAGGCTTAAGAGGAGAAGAAGCCAAGGAAGGCTTAGTGAAGAGCCAAGAGAAGCTCTAGAAGAAGAGCATAGTGAATTGCTCAAGAAGAAGAAGATCCAAGAAGAAGCTTGGATAGTTTGCCAAAAGACTAAGGTGAAATAGACTTAGGTGAGGTAAAGGATGGAGTTTGAAGAATTGAGAAGAGTGATAGAGGGACTACCTAGAAGAAACATGAACCAGATAAAGAGAGAGAAACAAGAAAGAGAAAAAAAAAGAGACAAAGAGAGGAAGAGTACCAAAGAGAAGTGAATGAGATAAAAGCAAGGATAGCCATGATAGAAATCATGGTAGAAAATATGAAAAACCCATGGCAAGGATGGGTAATGAAGAAGAAAAGAGTAAGATGTCCAGTTATATTAGTGATGGAAAGAAGAAGAAGAAGAATGCTAAGAGTTGCCTTAAGGAGAGAGATGAAGAAGTATAAAAAAAAGTATAAGCTCAAGAATGAAGAGCTTGGAGAAAAGTTTCAGTTTGAAGAGGAATTTCAGTATGAAGAGGATCAATACTTGGTAGATGAGATGGATCTCATCATTGAATAAATAGACCAACAGCAAGTAATCACTCAAAAAATCAAGTGGCCAAATGTTTTTGTATCTGACATTTCATTTGATGTTTTGTTTACAGGAAAGCAAGTTGAGGAGGAAGGAGAAACATATGATCCAATGAAGATGCTCATGGATCAAGGAGGTGAAGCACCTCATGAGAGAGTGCTTAGACAAGAAGAAGAGGCTTGTTTTAATGCCTCAAGTGATGAAGACATGAAGAAGGATCAGTTGGAACTCCAACATAAAGAATTGATCAAGCAGGAAGAAGTCCTTACTCAAGAGAACAAAAGGAATGAAGAGCTGCATGTTGATGAAGAACAAAGGTATAATGATCAAAATTCAGAATTGGAAAAGATTGAAGATGACAATTTTCAGTTGCATAATGTTGATATAGTTGATTTTGATCAAAATGTACTAATCACTAAGGAGGAAGATCTCTTAAAAGAAATATGGCAGTTTGAGCAAGAATTTGCAGGTGAAGGAGAGTTGCTTGATAAGAAACAAGAATGGGTATTTGTATACCAAGGGGTAGAACAGCTGCAAGAAGAAGATGGAGAGAAGGTTAAATGCTTAGCCTTGAAAATTGAAGAAGATATCTTGAAAGAGATAGAAAACCTTGATGGAGAGTTTCTAGTTGAACAACCAAACAAGCTTTTTGTCTATCAAAATAAAGAGAAGTTGTTGGAAGAGTTGGCAGTCTTAGAATATGCCATTAACCATGAAGAGAAGAACAAAACTTGTCCTATAAAACTATTTGAGGAGGTAGAACATTGTTTTGAAGAAGAAATGAAGACAAAGGATCAATAAGTCATACTTGAACAGCAAGTATGGGTTCAAAAATTTGGAGAGACCCAAGGGTCTCAAATTTTTGCTTCTAATTTTATTTTGAATGGTGATTGTACAGGTTTGCTTGATAAGGAGGTCAAGTACTTGGAGAAGAGAGCTCTTCTAAGAGCTCAAGAAGAGATAATGGAAGTTGATATCCTCATTCAAGAGGATGAATATGTAAAGAAGAAGGCTGCAAAGAAGAAGAGACAAGAAGATATACTTTGGAAGGAAAAGACAACAATCAAAAAAAGACACAAGTGTGGTAGTCAGGAACATGCACATTTGTATGAAAAATTGAATGAAGAAGACATTTGTTTTGTAAAATTTTTACCTTTGTAAATGGGCAAACAAATGAAATTTATGAGCAAGAGCTCATGAAACTTTTTAAGCCCAGGAATCTGATGCAGGAGCATCACTCAAACATTTAAATAGGCTTAGGGAAACAACAAGTTGTTTGTAAAGGCCTAGAGGCCTTAAGAAGCATGTAATGCATTGTAAAGATGTTATGAGGTCTTAGATAGTTTGAATAGTCTCTATTATCTGTTTTGAAAGTGTTCTAGGTGTCAAAAGGTCCCTAGGGGCAAGAAAATTCAAATCATAGAATTTCCCTCCAAAAACATTGATTTAAAAAAATCAAATTCTAAAAAGAGGCAAGTAAGTGCTAAACCTCACATAAGGGGTTCATGAAAGTAAAAACAACTTGTAAATGTGTTTCTACCTTAGTAAAAACATCTCATTACCTAATACCCACGTTGGAAGGGGGAGAAAAGCCTAATTTGTCAAGATAAAGAAGCAAGTTGGCAAGTTGTTAAAAATTGAGAAATCAAAGGAGAAGATCATGGGCAGTTTTAAGACCATTCTAAACAAAGAGAGTTTGTTTATATTGATGAGGAGTTCGAATCATTAGGTTTAGGAGGCCTAAATCTATATGATAGAGGCTTTAGGAGTCATTTAGAAGGATTGAAGTAAGATTCAAGAACTATCAAGTTCATTGTTTGAAGTTCAGGTGTATTATAGACCTTTTTAGGTCCTTGTACATAGAGGTGTGAATTGGAATGCATATGGGTTTGTAGTAGATGTTTGAAAGCAATAAAATAAAGGACAAAGCCACTTAATTTCTCATCTGGAGTGCCTGAGTGTGAATGGTATGTATTGATCTTTTAATGCATGTTCTTGGTGCAAATTTAAGTGTTTGAGCTAGAATAGCCTCATGGGATGATGTTAATGGGTGTTTGATTAGTTTGTGAATATTGATAAGGTTCATAGACATAAGGAAAAGGTGATTTGGAACTGTTTTAGTCCTTTTGATACTTAAGATTCAGATTTGATAATGTTTTCTTTGGTTGAAGCCTGCTAAAACAAAGTTCTATGCACTAGAGATCATGCAAAGGTTATAGTTGGGAACAAACCACAAATTATAAAGAATTAGTTTTAAAAGAGAAAAGTTGAGGAATGTTATTATAGATCTTTAAAATTAAAATTTCAGGATTGAAGGGAAAATGTGTTCAAGTTATATAATTATTTGTAAACAGCCTGCTTGCTGTCCTGAGAATTCAGTTTTGAGAAAATTGTGTAATATGAGAAAATCCATACATGATTAACCTTAGGTGCCTAAATATAAAAGTTTGAGAATACAAAAATAGAAATTTTGAAGTTGGAATGATGTTTTTAAAGCTTGTTATTCTCAAGATATGTAATTTTTCCTTTCCAGGCCTGTCTAGGATTGTGCAAAAGTTAGTTCATTTTGGAGAAAATGCTAAAAATGGAGTTCTAACCCTTGTAAGAAGCTGAAAATTGGTGAACATGCTTGTTTTTTGAAACAATGGATGATTTAGGTGTTTTGGAAGTGGTACCATCAGTACAATATGGATTTGTCTCATAAACCAAGAAGTTGAGCTTAAGAGCAAACAAGAAGAGGTCAAGTGGGTTGAAGGAAATGATATTTCCATTGATGGTGGAGAATTAAAACTTTGGGAGAATCATAAGCAAGATAAAGGGTGTCTAAAATTGTGATTTTTTTTTTAACACTCAGTGTATGTTTTCAGATTTGAAGATTTGCCTGTTTGGAAGGCTACAAGGCCTAGAAGCCATTTGATCCATTTTGATAGAGAAGTTAGTTTTTAAGGTATGATAAGTTGCTCAATTGTATGGTTTGGTATTTTTAAGGTTGTTTCAGAGTTATAGAAGCATGGAGAATAGGTATTTAGTGTTTGATGCCTCATATGGCTTAAGAAGACAAGTTGCCTTGTGTTGATTGGTGCATGCTTGAAGAGATGGTAAGAGAGAAATAAGGTGTTGATATTTTTATTGATTTGATTGAATTCTAATCAGTCTTGATAGACAAGTAGATAGTTTATTAACCCCTCATGAAGTGTGATTATCCATATAACATCGAAAAAATCTTATAAAGGATCTTGGTCAAGCAGAGAACAAGTGAGGCCTCTGCATCAATTATGTGAGATCTTCCAATCCATCACATAAACCATTGTATACATTATCCTTCATTAGTAACTCTAGATCAATAAACCAAGAGCATAAATGCAATCACAAGGTAAAAGGGGTTAGTGGTTTAATTTTTTCTTGACCTTATCACTCCCCTATGTTGAACATTACCTACATACCAATACTTTGAAGAGGGATCAAACTCTATGTAGTTCTCCCATGTTACAGTGGTGTGTGTAAAAGACTGATGCAAAATGCTAAATATTGGTATAATCCTAGTATGATTAAGTGTTTCAACCATGACTTATGGCATTGTAAGTATATTCAGACTTTAGCTCAGGGCTACTAGGGCTGTATGTATTTAGAATTGAGAGAAATAGGGAATTCACTCTCAACGTGTAATTAAAATTCTAGTGTTTTTCAATACGGAAGCCTCATATGGATAATGGTTTAAAATATGGATTTATAGTGATATTTTGGGAATTTATTTAGATGGGACTTGCTAAAATTATGGGATGAATTGTTACATGAATTTGAATTTGAATTTGAGTAATTAACTATTATTTGGTGGGAAGACAAGAATGGTGAAACTTGACATTGCTAAGGAGCATTGTTGTCTAAGTGGTGCCTTGTTGTCCTAAGAGCACAAACAACTAATTTGGAAGTATGGAACAATTTGTGGATAAGCCTAAATTATTTTTCATGAGGAATAGGGATATTATGGGATCATTAGTTTTCTTGTATGAGTGGGTCATCTATGTGGAAAATTGTCAAAAGTCCAAACAATAAGGCATGAGCTAAGTGTATAAAAAGGGTGGTCATAAGTGCACTGTTTCAGCTTAAATTTTAATTTATGTGTCTACAAAATTTACTATATTCATGTATTTGACATGTCTTTGATTGCGATTGACGTGTCTTCAATATGTTTGATGTGACTTCACGATCTTATTTTAGACACTAAAATCTAGTATTTGACACTTTCTAATGTCAATCTTGACCTACACTTATCCTCCATGACTTGCGCATCTCCAAAAAACTCTCACTCATCATTCATGCACACTTACATGCTAGTTATGAGCATGATCCATTTTAAGTTGCTACCAGTCACCTACAAAAACATTCAAATTTATGCTAAATAGGTGAAATATCCTTCTCGTAAATTTCTAAAATGCCACATTATCATTTCTATCTCCCAAATAGTAATGATAGCCTCATATAGTAACATCAATGATATTATCCTAAAGCTAACATTATTGCTCTTCACCTAAAAATAACTATTTTTCAAAATCAAACCTTTCCTATAGGTCAATGCATTCACGTATTATGTCAATGGTGTGGGAAATTACCCAAATGGGATAATATGAATACAAATAAATTGTACACTTAGTACTCGCTTGGAACTTGTCTATCAAGCATCTATATACTACTACACATTAAGAAAATTGCCCTTTTCCTCCTAAATTTCAAATCAAACACTAGAAGTAGTCATCAACCAAGTCTAAAACACATCGAGCTAAGTCAAGAGTAAACATTGTCAAGATCAAAGGTATATTTTTAGGTGCATTCATTTAATGAAAGAGTACAATCATACATTCACACTAAAGGAAAGAACTATGCATGGCTTAAATTACCTCTTCAGAGTATTGGATACATAGGAAATGGTCGATCATCAATGGGTGTGATTGGGGTTATCTTGACCCAATTACACTTCCTCACTTTTTATAAGTTTTCATCCTTCACAAGTGGACCTAATGTTTTAAGGAGAAGGAATTTGATTTTTGGAGTTGCACATGTAATCAAGGGTCATTAATCACATAAAAAGAGGCTTACTAGACAAGCGTACCACACTTTGTGGTCATTAAGATACAAACTTGCCTATGGCTATAACCTCAAATCAAAAGAGTATTAGTATATATTTTAATATTACACACACACACACACACACACACACACACACACACATAATTATTTTAGTATATTAAATATATCACTTGCCTATAATTAGAATTGATTACTCCCAAGGTGCATTTGCATTTAGAAATAGGTAGGAGTCCTTAACGAATTTGAAATTCAAATTTACTTTGCAAAATGGGGTTCATATATTTTCACACAGTTTTGTTTTTACCCAGGATTGATGGTATCAACCCTAAATGCATCAAGACACATTTTTGGATTGGGATGAATCATATGCCTAATTCTAGTCTATTCCCACTTTCTAAAAATAATCATAGTCAATCAGTCAAACATTAAAGCTAAGTATCTTGATCTCCTTAGTAGTTTACATAAATAACATATCGTGTTGTGAGATTAGTCTAGATTAGTTATATTCAAATTTATGCTTGATTACCATATATTACATTCTAAATTAGTTCTAAAAGTTTAACCTATTGTAATTCACAATAATCTAAAAATAGGATAAACATATTAATGAACTCAAATATTACTTGAACAATGTCGAACCCTAGGTTGCCCTTAGTGTTTCATTCCTTCTTTTTATTTATGCTTATACTAGATTTTTGATTTTCCCTCACACTATAAATTACATATAAATTTAATAAATGAACATTATTTCTATTATTTTATTCAAGTCATGATTACACTATTTCATTTTTTTCTACTCGACTGTGTATTAGTTGGATTAAATATTTATACACTGAGGCTAAAATTAATAATGAACTATCCTTAACCTCCTTTAACACACATCCCCTTAACAAAATTATGATGAAAATTGAGACCATACATACTCAAGTGGATACTATCCAAAGCCACCCTCATAGAAATACATTTGATGATGAAGATGAAAGACTATTGACTCAATATCTTGACCAAAATCCATAAATGCTTAATACAATGTTGTATTTTCCTGAGATGAACAAAAAAAGCTAGCCCAAGCTGCTACATCCTGAGAACAATATGACCCTTTATATGATATTAATCAAACCATTATTATTTATGATATTTATACATTACTAGTTACACATATGATATTCACCCAAGGTGTGGGGGAACCACAAGGTCTCTCACAGATTTCCATGTTTATGCTTATGTAAAAGACCTACTCCCATCCTTTGATTCCTACACATATTACACCATCTACCTAACCTATTGCACATTCCCTTGACAAAAATATTGTAGCTCTAAAAGATAAGGTGTTGTGGTTAGAGAAAGGTACATCTTAAGCTAGTCATTCATTATATTCACATGTAGTTTGATTCATAATACATTAGCTTTCGAGATAACGACCTATCCCATACCTTTAGGGTTTGTATCTTCCAATTCCCATTATATAATGGAAAAGGTGATCTTGAACATCACATTCAATACTTCCATGTAACATGCTTAGATTATGTAACCAATAACTACTTATTGACCAAGTTATTTCTAAGGAGTCTCAAAGACTATGCTTTAATATGGTTCTACGACCTTCCACCTCAGTCATTTAGAGCCATCCTTCCTCTAGCCAATCAGTTTTTAGCACATTTATCTATAAAAATTGATGATAAAATGTCTTATGTGTTAATTTAAAAACTCAATAAAGGGTCTAATGAGCCAATCAGTGAATATGTACTTTGACACAAGACCATGCTTGCTAAGATGACCAATTTTATAATAGACAATGAGTTACAAGAGATATAAGCTAAACTTCCTTACACCACTTAATGAGTCTATATTATTAAATAAAATAGATCTTACAATGAGTTATGCCATACAATGAGATACTGAGAAGTTAAGTTCCTTGCACTCAATAAGATTAAGTATGCTCCTACCACTAATACTACTTCAAATGCCAAGTTTCAAAGTAAGTCAATTTATAAGGGCAAATAAAATGAGAACAAGATTGAAGCCAAGATTATAACTAAAAAAGATATCACCACACACAAATATACTTATTTAAATTTCTCCATAAAAGAAGCAATTTTCATGCTTACCTCAACCTTAAAAATTGCTAAAAAGCTACTTAAGTGTAATCCTTTATCGCTCTCTCCACCACTAGTGGATGATACTAGAAAACCTCTACCTAGTGGATATGTTTATAATGCTTATTATGATTATCATAGATGTGTTAGACATCTATAAATAAATGATTCATTTTGAGGCACAAGATATAAGATCTTAATGATGACAACTCTATTGAATTGGGTACACCCACAGAGGATGCCAAACCACAAATAAATAATAACTGTAACTTGAAAATATTTAATGATCTATTTCCAAACAAAAATCAAGGATAATTCTAAAACACATCATATGTACCATATATATCCTCCTCTTGAGACATATCACCATTCAATTGATGGGATAATTGACACTATTATGACTAGATTACCATAATAACCTATGATTACATTCAACAATAGTAAGATTATCGATGATGAATTATATTTATATGCATTATTCATATGATCTCACATCAAAAAACACATTATACACAATGTTATAGTTGATAATAGTTCAAGAAAAAATATTTGTGCCATAACACTTTTCAACTCTATTAGATACACAAAAAAGATATGAGATAATTTAGGAGTGGTCAAAGGGTTTTATAGACACACATAGGACACCCTCAAATGTATTGTGCTAACTCTTCATATAGGTCCTACCATAGTGGCTACTTCATTCCTAATATATAAAGTAATAGGGTCTTTGAATTGTTATCGGGATGCACTTGGATTCAGAATCTTCGTGCAATACCTTCTATGTTTGGAATTAAAGTGTCTCAACCTTGACAAATTTGGATAATGTTACTATTCATATGATGAGGTAACAATGGTGAGTTGGAAATGATTATGTAGGTGATGTGGTAGGTGATGATGCAAATTATGCTATGTATTATGGATGAGTTGGCATGGCCTATGGAGGAATCTACATGAGATAAATTTGATGTGAATGGAATGGGGCATCCCACTCTATTAAAGAACAAGTTGGCTATCTTTAGTAAATCACATGCTTCTACTTTTGGTGAAAAATGACAATGGTAGATATGGGGTGCCACCCTTGATGGGAATCTTGATTTGGCATAAGGTAGATTTCAAAAGGTGTTTATGACAACTCTTAGAATCTTGTGTGCACATGATAGTAAAAGATAATAGGTTTACTATTGTTGATTCCTATCACATGTGTGAGTGAGATGCCATGTTTGGAGTGACATGAAAGTGGAGGTAGATTTTTCAAAAGTGGGAGATTTACTTTTGACCCTAGCACATGATGCCAAAAATTTCTAATAGTATGCACTTTGGCCCACATGGAAATGTGGTGCCACATTTCTCTATCCTCATGAATTCATCTCTGTCCCTCTCCTTTGTAAATTATATATGCTCTTGTTTTGTCCTTTATAATTGAAAGTGCAAGAGTGAAAGTAAGAGAGTTGTGTAGGACACTAAAGCTCTGTAGAACTAATTTCTCTCCTAAGTAGTATACAGGTGATGCTCCTATGAAGGCTTTCTCTACAGGTGTATTGTAATTGGTGTTGATTGTCAATAATATATTGACCTGCTTTGGAGTGTGGGGTTTTTTTACTGAAAGGGTTTTCCTCACATAATCACTATGTATGGTATACTATTATTTTTAGTTGCATATGTTTTCTTATGTTTTTTGTAACAGTTCAAATTGGCTTTGCATATTCTCCTCTCGAGGTTTAGTGTAAAGAATTTTTTTGTGATCTCATATTCCTTTCAAGTGGTATCAGAGCTTGGCCAATTTTGGTTTTAGTTGTAGGTTTGTTAGATTTTTTGAGCTAATCTAGTTTTGAGTGGGAGCTTGTGCAAGAGATATTTGGATTTCTTTATTTCTAGAAATTAAGATGGTAAGCAAATCAAGGAGAATAGACGTTGAAAAAATTTCAAGGAGCAATTTTGAGATGTAGAAGCTGAAAATGGAATATTTGTTGATTTATCAAGATCTATGGGATGCCATTGATGAAAGTGTTCAAAAACCTATAGATCTAGCTAAAGCATCTAAGTATGACATGATGGGCTAAAAATCCAAAGGTCTCATTAGATTGTATCTGGAAATCTCTATATTATTTAATGTCCATGAAGAAATCACAATGAAGAAGTTGTGGAAGAAACTAGGTGAGATCTACCAAGCTAAATATTTAGTTAATAAAATTTTCTTAAGAAGATTTATTCTTTGAGAATGGAAGAAGGTGAACAAATTATAGACCACCTGGAAGAATTTAATATGTTAGTGATTCAATTAGTATCATTTGATGTAAAAATGGATGAGGAAGAGAGATGTCAAATTTTTCTTTGTTCTTTGCCTAACTCATGGGATTCTCTTTTTATGTCTATGGGAAGTACTTCTATAACCTTTAAAGTTCAGGATGTTGTAGGTTATTTAATTTTTGAATAAATGAGAAGGAAAGTTTCCATTAGTGCCAAAGAGGCCCTGAATGTTTGAGGAAGATCCAGGCAAGAAGAACAAGAAGTATGATAAGTCTAAATCCAAGTCTAAGGGGAGATCTAAATCTTTTAGAAAGTCTAAGGTGAGATGATGAAATTGTGGCAAACATGGTCACTATCAATAAGTTTGTAAAGAAGAAAAGAAGAAAAAGAAGCATGATTCTAATTTTGAATCCAAGAAAGAAGATAGCGATGCCTTCATTACATTGTTAGTAACCCATATAGGTAATGATGCATGGTTAATTGATTAAGGTGCATCTTACCATATGACCTCTAATAGAAATTGGTTTTTTAAGTATGAAGAATTTGATGGAGGTAAGGTGTATTTGGGTGATGATTATTTTATAATGATTGTTGGCCATGGTAGAGTTAAAATAAAATTTCTAGATGAAAGGATTAAATAGTTTGATGGTGTGTTGAATATCCCTAGGATAACTCATAACTTATTATCTATGATGAAAATAATAGATGTAGGTGTGTAGGTTGTATTTTTTGAAGCAAGTTGTAAGATGGTTAGAGGTGTTATGGTGATAGATAAAGATGTTAGGATTAGCACTTTGTAAAATCTTAATTAATGCAAAATTAAGTGCAATAGTACTTCTGTGAATACTAAATCTAAGACTACTACATTGGAAAAAGAGGTAATTATTATTTCTATGGATGGTCATGGTCCTAGAGAGAAGACTATGTTATGGCACCAGAGACTCGACCACATTGGAGAAAAAGGTCTTCGGGCCTTAAAAAATAAAAAACTTGTTGAAGGTTTGATAGATTACAATATTTAATTTGATTTCGGTGAGCATTTTGTTTATGGTAAATAAAATCGTGTTCAGTTTTACTCAAGTTCTCATAAATCTTGTGGTGTATTGGATCTTATTCATTTTGATGTTTTTGGTCTTATTAATGTTCCTTAGATTTAAAAATACACATATTATTTTTCATTTATTGATGATTATAGTAGAATCACATGGGTTTATTTTATAAATATTAAATCTAAAGTTTTTAGTCATTTTTAAGAGTTTAAAGCAATGGTAGAGTTGCAGACTAGAAAGAAAATTAAGTGTTTGAGGACTGACAATGTCGGTAAATTTTGCTCTAATAATTATGATAGATTATGGTATACAAAGACATAAGACAACTCAATATTTACCTTAGCATAATAGAGTTATAGAAAGAATGAACAAGACACTGATGGAGAAGGCTAGGAGTATGCTTAGTGGTGCGAGACTGGAACAAAGGTTTTGGGCTAAAGTTATAGCCACTGGTTGATACCTAATCGATAAGTATCCTATATCATCCCTTGTTGATAAAGCTCCTATGGAGGTATGGTTCAACCATAAGCCTTCATTGAGACATTTTAAAGTTTTTTGTTGTGAGGCATATGCACATGTGATAAAGGAGAAGTAGACAAAATTAGAGATCAAGACTATGAAATGTATGTTCATCGGTTATTATTATGGTGTGAAAGGATACAAGATTTGGGATCTAATAGCACAAAAGGTATTATATTCTAGAAGTGTTATTTTTATAGAAATTGAGCCTTCTTATGTTATAAAATAACTAGAGTAAACAAAATGAAAAAAAGTGATTCAACTTCCTCCTATGCCTAAGAAAGTCAAGTCAAGGCCCTAAGATAGACAAAAAGTTAAGGAGAGCTCATCACACTCTGAGTCTTTAGAATAGGATGTAGATGAATAATAATCTCCATATTATCTTGGTCAAAGGTCTATACGGCATATTAAACCACCAAAAAAGTATTCTCCTAATGATTGAAGATATATATTTGCTTTTAATACTAATATTGATGAATTGAGATATGCAAAAAAAGCTTTGGGTACGAATGATGTAGAGTCCTATAAGATTGATATGGAAGAAGAAATGGAATATTTGGATAAGAATGATACATGGGACCTTGTACCATTACCTAAAGGATGTAAGCGTATTGGATGAAAATGGGTGTTAAAAAAAAAAGATTGGTTTAGATGGTAGTGTTGAAAAGTACAAATCTTGGTTGCAAAAGGTTACTCTCAAGTTGAGGGTGTTGATAACGGTGAGATATTTTATCTTGTTACTAAAATGACATCCATTAGATTCTTGCTTTATATTACAACTTATGATTTAGAGATTGAGTAAATGGATGTGAATAATGCTTTCCTTCATGGTGATTTGGAGGAGGAGATTTATATGACACAACCAGAACACTACGTGGTGAAAGGTAAAAGAAATTTGGTTTGAAAGTTAAAGAAATCCTTTTATGGTCTCAAATAGAGTCCTAAGATGTGGTACCAAAATTTTTATACATATGTATAGATTTTGGGGTTTGAATGATTTAAATTTGATAATTGTGTGTATTATAAAACTGATGGTGATCATTTCCTAGTTATTTCCTTATACATTGATGATATGTTGTTTGTTGGCAATGGGAAAGTTTTGATTTTAGCACTTAAATCTCAACTCAGAGAAAAATTTGAGATAAAAAATATTGGCATAAAGAGACACATTCTTGGGATGGATATTAGAAGAGATAGACAAAAGAGAAAGGTATGGCTTAGCCAGAGTATGTGAATTTTATATTACATAGATTTAACATGAAAGATTGTAGACTAGTGTGTGTTCCTTTTTTAATTGGAATGAATTTATCTATTTCATAATTTCCTACATCCCCATAAGAGATGTAAGACATGAGTAGAGTTCCTTACCATAGTGTAGATAGAAGTTTAATCTATGTTATGGTCTATACTCGACCAGACATTGCCCAAGTAGTAGGAGTTCTTTCCTATTATATGTCTTATCCTGGTAGAGTTCATTGGGATGAAATTAAAAGACTATTTAGATATTTGTGGGTTACTCCAGAGTATTCCTTATGTTATTATAGTAACATGATTGGAGATAGTCATCCTCTTGACATTTGTGGTTATGTGGATTTATATCGGGTAGGTGATGTTGATAGAAAAAGATCCTCCAGTGCTCATGTTTACTTTATTTAGTGGTGATATAAGTTGGATGAGTAAGCAATAGGCTATGTTCAATTCATCCACTATAGAGGCAGAGTATATGATAGAAACTCACACTTGTAAAGAAGCCATTTGGATTAATAGATTGTATTCATATGTTGGATTGAAATTGGGTGTAGTGAAAGTGCATTATGATAGTTAGAGTGTTATTTGCCTAACAGAGAACCCAACATTTCATGCCAGGACTAAATATATTGATGTATAATATAATTTTGTGAGAGACATGGTTGAGGATGGTAGGGTGAAGATGATAAAGGTAGAGTCTTTGATGAATGTTTTAGATTCATTGACTAAGCCTGTGAGCACAAAGAAGTTTACATGATGTTCGGAGTTTATGAGACTTTTGGCACCTAGAAGTTAAGTTCATGTTGGTATCATTCCCATGGATCTTACAAGGTATTTGACAAGTAGGATAATGTTGGGAATTAAGGTGTCTCAACCTTGAAAAATTGCGATAATGTTACTTTTAAAAATCATTATTCATAGTCACTATTCATCTAATGAGGTGGCAATGGTGAGTTGGAAATGAATGTGTAGGTGATGTGGATTATGGATGAGTTGGCATGGCCCATAGAGGAATATACAAGAGATAAATCTGATGTGAATGAAGTAGGGCATCCCATTCCACTAAGGGACAAGTTGGTTATCTTTAGTGAATCACATGCTTCTACTTTTGGTGAAGAATGACAAGGGTAGATACAGGGTACCACCCTTAGTGGGAATCTTAATTTTGAATAAGTTAGAAGTCAAAAGGTGTTTGTGACATCTCTTGGAATCTTGTGTGCACATCCTAGTAAAATATAAGAGGTTTACTATTGTTGATTCCCTTCACATGTGTGAGTGAGATTCCATGTTTGGAGTGACATGAAAGTGGAGGTAGATTTGTCAAAAGTGGGATATTCACTTTTAACCCTAGCAAATGATGCCAAACATGTCCAATAGTGTGCACTTTGGCCCACATGGAAATGTGGTGCCACATTTCTCTCTCCTCATGAATTCATATCTTTCTCCCTCTCCTTTGTAAATTCTATATATTTTGTTCTATCCTTTGTAATTTAAAGTGCAAGAGTGTAAGTAAGAGAGTTGTGTAAGGAATTGAAGCTCTATGGAACCAATTTCTCTCTTGAGTAGTAAATAGGTGATGCTACTATGAAGGCTTGCTATGCAAGTGTATTGTAATTAGTGTTGATTGTCAAGAATACATTGAGTTACTTTGGAGTGTCAGGTTTTTATCCTAAAAGGATTTTCCCCATGTAATCACTGTGTATGGTATACTATTGTTTTTAGTTGTATGTATTTTCTTATGTTTTTATAATTGTTCAAATTGGTTTTGCATATTCTCCTCTCAAGGTTTAGTGTAAGGAATTCTGTTTGCAATCTCATATTCCTTTCATTCTATATTACACCAATGCATCAAGTACACACATTATTATTTAGCCGTGATTTTTGAGGAATAATTCATAAAATGTATTCAATATCAAAACTTATTTATTTTATACATTATGCAATCATTTAAAGCTTATGAGAAGATGAGTTGGTTACAAAACCAACTAACAGGTAAAATAACTCAAACAACAAAAAATGAAATTACATAAACAAAAAAAAACTTGGACAAAAAATAATCCAAAAAACTACCCCTTGATCCAAAGGGGTATATAAGATGAAAGATTTGGAGCAATATCTCTGAAGTCATAAAATAAAATCTATTAAAACTACAAGTGGTACACTGTACCTTTGGCACTAATCAAAAAATTGATGCCACTCCATAAAGAAGCCTATCCCTGTGAGTTTGGCAAAAAATGGTTGATGAACATGATAAAGCCTGATCATCCCCTATGATTATCATATTGTGTATAGTAGAATATGATTAAGTATGTCTAACTACATTGACCCACATAAGGTCCCACACAAGAACCAATCTAAGTGACACACCTGTATTATGTATGGCACATCTCCATGATGTACAAAAAATGTTGATAACTTTTGCTCAACATTGAAGGTTCTAACAACCCCTATCAACTCATACTTTCACTAATAACTGATCGAAGGTTAACCAATTCTAAATCTTCTCCCCCTATTAGGGGAAAGGTGAGAAGCTATGCAATGAGAGAATCCAAAATCAAACAATCATGTCTACTCTATGTCATGAATATCAAACATAAAAAGCCAAAAATGGAACTAAAATCAAGAACACAAGCAAAAAAATTCACACTATAATAAATCCCAGTCTTGATCCTAGTAGCTCACACAAGAGGAGTGAATCATTGAGCATTCATAACAAGCTATCAAGTCCATCGGGACCATAAAACTCAGCCATATAGGATGCCTCCTGATAAGAGGATGTGTCAAAATAATTAAAATAACAAGACTAACCTAAAGAGCAATCACTAGAATGATCCACATTTTTTCTCCACTTTTATTTTTATGTGGAAAGAGGGGTCACCTAGAAGGACATACATTTAAAAGATGTCTAATACCACCAAATTTAAAACATTTTAGATCTTTCCTATGCTGATGAGATCTAAAATAAGTTGAATCACTAGAAAAACTATAAGAGTGAGAAAAATGCTTATGATCATGTATACGTTTGAAATACCCTAGAGAGTACTAATGTGAATGCTATGGAGACTATCAAAAACTATGTGGAGAGTGTCTTTGAGAGTGTTTCAAAGAATGCTTCTAAAATTATCACTGTATATGATGATGATCTCTATGTTGGAACATGTTATTTACATAGTGAGCCTCTTTAATAGGCATATTTTTCTTCTTTGTAAATTGTCTCTCATGCTAAGTCAACAACTCGTAAATGAAATCAAATGTGGCACCATTAAGCTTATCACTAAGCTATAGCATTTCAAAAAAAATGGTGTATATAGAACTAAGGACATTCAATGTGATGTAAATCAACATGTCATCATCAATTTTACCCCCTGTAGTATAATACTCTTGTTTCAAGGTTTTCATGTGGGAAAGATATTTAGAGACATCTTCATTATTTGCTAGATTACTATTCAAAAGCTACATAAGAAGGTCAATCTTCTTGTATACAATTTACTTATCATACAAATCCTTTAATTTTTTCCATGTTTTCCAAGCACTAATTTTAACTTCCTCAATATGAATGATAAAATGTTTAGTGTAAGATGATTTCAAAAGTATGAGTACATGCTTGTCATGTTTCTAGTACTCAACCAACTTCACAACTTCAATTGGTGCTATGGTTTCTTTCTCTATGATTTCCCATAAATCATTAAATATTGGGGTGTTTTCCATGTTTCTACTCCATTCTTTGTAGTTTTTAGGAGATAATTTACCATTTTATGAGATCAAACTCACAGTTGTTTCCATGATACAAAAAAAGAGAGAAAAAATCAAGGAATACTATTTGGGTTTGGCCTTTACCATCGAATAGATTCTGATTTATAGATTATCCTTATAAATTATATTACACCCTTATATCACCATTATTATTAAAAATATTGTTTTATCATTATAACTTATTTATATAAAATGATGTTAAAAATTAATTTTGATCAAAATTAATATCAATGGGTTTTGAACTTGAGACTTTTTTTGTTTCAAGTGGCTAACAAAATCTAAATTACCACCTTGTCATCAAATTTGCATTGGCTATACCAAGAAGACTTTTTATATATTATTTAACTGATAATTGTGAAAATAAAAATATATGTATGTGAAAATGTTTTCACCACCATTTTTCACCACCGTGGTATTTTTCCTTGACCACTTCCTTTGTATTATGAAGCCCACAAAATAAGAGAAAAACAAAAAAATTAAAACCCTAATCAAACCTATTGTGCCAAAGTATAATTACTATGCCATTTCTTTATTTGTTTATTTTACATACTTATTAGAACACTATAATAATTATCATATAGGTAGAGTTTATAACATAATATCCTCTTTTTAAAAAAATATATATACTTTTTCAGTTTGTTTAAACACCATACAACAATGCAATATTTTCCAGCTTCATATGCCATACAACTGAGCCATACCTGAGACAATGTTTCTCTTGCCGAATTTGTTCACTTGAAATTTCATATAAGTCCAATGAATAATTAAAAAATTCAAGTATATGTAATTGACAACACACATAGAGAAGGCATGTAAAAAAATAAATTGTTCAAATAATACTTTGGGGCACCGTACCACAAGATTAATATTGTTATCCTTTTTAAAAAAAATATTGCCTTTGCTTATTCTTATTTTCAAAATGGCTCTGCTTATTTATGATACATTCCTCTACTTCAAATTTCCTCGATCTGATACCATTGTTTGGTCCTGATCTTAGAGGAATAATTCATAAAATGTATTCAATATCAAAAATTATTTTTTTTGTACATTATGTTAGCATTTAAATCTTATAGTATGTATTCAATATCAAAACCTATTTATTTTGTACACTATGTAAGAATTTAAAGCTTATGGTAAGATGAGTTGGTTACAAAACCAACTAATGTGTAAAATAACTTGAACAACAAAAAATAAAATTACATTAACAAAAAAAACTTTGGATCAAAAATAATCCAACAATTACAATAGGGTTGTAGGTATCTCCTCATCCATCCCCATCACCATTGTAGTCAATTATTATTCCTATTTAGGATCATTATACACATGCAATTTGGTTATTGCTCCTATGCATGACAAGTAGTTATTTTAACCACCTAGGATCTATCTATACATTCATTCCAAATGATATTAGTTGATTCCCCTAGGCAACCAATTTTGTGACAATTACCACATTAGAGAGATATTTAGGACTCTAAGAGACCTTTGCCAAGTTAGTGCCATGAATAATTCATCATGTTTAACATAACTATTTATGCATTCTCCTACTACACAACAAGATCCACATAATCCTAGATTTTTTAGAGCTATTTATCATACACAAGTTTCTATGAGTAGTGATGATGATGGTTAAATTATAAAAAATGATTCCTTTCCAAAATATGATACACCTACACCTATTACATTTTGCTAGTGAAAGATAACCCTTGCACCATATGATATAGGCACCTCCTATGGTTATTCAATTGATGGGACAAACATATATCACCTTTGAATCATATTTAATAAATTTTAAAATGTAAAAAAAAAAATCAATAAAATATAAAAACATTCAAAATATTAAAAAAATAAAAAACCAGTACTTGAGAATGACATGAGTTAATAGATTAAATTATTCTTACATGTTATTTATCACATGTTTGGTATATGGAATTTTTTTCATACACATGTATTTCATAAGGTATATGAGTGTGATTTAGGGCATACGGATCACACATGGACATGTATGTGTCAGACATTTCTTAGACCTAGGGTCCATGCCAATGTTGAGGGCATCTACTTCTACATGTTAGATCTTTCTATGGCATTTTAAACATGATTATATACATACATTACTTACACATGCCTTATTATATATTCATTTATTACATAATGTTACATGGATATGATATTTAATATGATATGATATTGACATATATGGATAGTGTAGACTAGTTTTCACTTGTTTTATGTTTCATCAATGTTGTTATGTTTACATGGTAGGCTAGTTTTGATGTCTATTTTGTGTGGCCTTTTGATATTATTTATGGCTCATTATTCTTTTTTGTTATGGAATTTTTTCCCCTTGTTTATGGCTATTTATCCTTGTTTTTTAGCATAAATTTTGTTCCTTTTATGCAGCCTCTTGGCCTCATGTGATATATTTTATGTTATTTTGTAACATTGGGTGCTGAGCTTCTTGAACTTGTCTGATTGCTATGTTTGCAAGTGTCATGGTCCATATCTGTACCTCCCCTATGGGTGTTGTGCCATTGTTTATATCATGCACTTCTTTCTTGCGTAGTTTTATTTAGTTACATGTACTAATTTTTTTTTTCATAAATACATCTATCTTGACATACCACTTATACGCCCTTGCATTATATATATTACATACATGCCTTGATGCTATGTACATTACAATGATGACATAATCTCCATATATTGACATGATTCTACATTTATTTATATTTATAAATGACATGATATAGTTCACTTTTATTTTGAGATGAGTGACTTACAGGATCCATCCCTCACCTCAAAAGTGGAGCATAATAGTTGGATTTGTCAAGAAATCAAAGCCTCCATGACTAGATTTCAATACAATATATAGATCTTAAAGTTTAGATATGATTCAGATATTATATTAAGATAATTATTCATAAATTTAAAATAGATTTTGAGGGCATATGTAGGGAATATATACTCAATTTTACACTTATGAGTTATATATTTCATATTGATATAAATTTATATACATTTGGGAGCATGTGCAAGACACATATACTCTATTTTATAGGATAGATTAAATTGGGCATGATAATGGTTCATGCACACATATGTACTATTTCATATTTAAATTGGGCATGATAGTTCATACACATTATGATAAATTATAGTTGGTACCAATTCGATGGGACATGATATTGGTTCATGCATATTTACACCTTTATAGTTATTTATCAGGTATTTTTCAAGTGTGGAGAAAACTTGAATCTATAAATCTATTTGTAGTGGTTGACTCATGATTTTAAGATAATGTATGTTGAGGTTCAATGACACTCAATGGCCATGACATTACCCATAGTGAATCCATTGTGTGATTCTCATTTTATCATATTGGGCTTCTAAGATTAATGTTAGATTAGATACACATGGGCTAGTGTAGTTGTCCTTTAATCCACGAACCTTGCCATAGTTAAATTTCATATTGGGCATTGATCACCCTCAATTCTACCATGTTCTCCATGTGTTTCAATAAGGAAGCACAATTATCCAATGTTTTTAATAGGAAGTATCTCCAACAAGTTACAGGGTAACATTGTTTATTCACATACAAATGTACTCCTTCTTCTCTCTTTCAAGTTTCAAATATAAATTATAATTCATATTTCAAGTTTCCTTTTATAGACATTGAATACTAAATTTTCATTCTAGGTTTTTCTTTGGGAAACTTTCACATTTGGAGCCTTATCTTAAAGACAAAGTGTGTTGTACACACTCATGTATATCTTTATTCTTTTACTCTAGTATTTTAATTCCATTGTAATGCTAGAATTAAAGTGGGGCATTTATAGGCAATAAAATATGGCATATGACACTTGTCAATGTCAATCTTGACCTACACTTATCCTACATGATTTGTGTGTCTTCAAAAAATTCTTACTCACCATTCCCACACACCTATATGCTAGTTATGATCCCAATCCATTCTAAGTTACTATTAGTCACCTATATGAACATTACAATCTATGTTAAATTAGTGAAAATCCTACTCAAACATTCCTAGAATACCACATTGGTATTTTTGTCTCCCATATAGTAACCTTAGGCTCAAATAATAACAAAGATAGTACTATAATAAGGTTAACATTACCGCCCTTCACCTAGCAATGACTATTTTTCAAAATCTAATGCTTTCTATAGGTTAACTCATTCACTTAGCATGTCAGTGGCATAAGAAATTATCCAAATGGGCTCATAAAAATAAAATAAAACATACACTTAATACTCATTTTGAATTTATCTATCAAGTATCTATACACTAATACACACTAAATAAATCTATCCTATTCTTCCAAAATTACAAATTAAGCATTAGGAACATCCATCAGCCAAGTTTTAAACATGTCAAGTCAAGTTAAGAGTGAACATTATCAAGATCAAAGCTAAATTTTAGGTGCATTCATATACCAAAAGCACAAAATTGCATATTCACACTAAGGGGATAAAATACATGTAACTTGACTTCCCTCTTAAGAGTATTGGATACATAAGCATCAATCAATCATCAATAGCGATGATTGTGGTCAGCTTATCCCAATTACACTTGCTCATGTTTTAAATTTTTTTCATCCTTCACAAGTAGACCTAGAATTTTAAGGATTTGGAAGTATATTTTTAGAGTTGTGCATTTATTCAAGGGTCACAGATCACACAAATAGAGGCTTAATAGACATGTGCACAACATTGTGCAATTATAAAGAGAAAAACCTTCCTAGGATAGTAACATCAACCCTAAACAATACTATCAATGTTCCTACCTAGACCCAATGGTATTGACCTTACACACACAAAGACATAGCTCTAGATTTAGATAAATCACATGATTAATTCTAGTATGTTAACACTATCAAAATGTAGTTTCAATTAATCAATCAGATTGTAAAGATAAGTATCTTGACATCCTTAGTACTTTCCATAAATAATAAACTACATTATCATATCAATCTAGATTAGTTACATTTAAATTTATAATTGATTACCATATATTATAATCTGAATAAACTATACAATTTATCCTATTATGATTCAAATTAGTCTAAAAATAGGGTAAAGACTTATGTGTCTTCTACGTAGTTGGTGTGATTACAATAACTGAAGTGTTTACTTTGTGTTTAGTCATGTATTTTATGTTTTTCACTATAATTATCTTACTTAGGTGTTTGGTTTTATTTTATGTTGTCATGATCCATCCCAAGAAAAATTCCTTTACCATTTTCCTTGTTTGATCATTTATATCATACATCCTTGATGGTGAAGTCTTATACTTATGTTTTACACTTCTATATGTTATGATGATGATGTTATATTGATTATGTCATGAGCACACATAGGGCATATTGTTCTTGATCTTATATTGATTATATTTTGAAACCCCATGGGACATATTGTTCTTAATATTATATTAATTTTATCATGGGCCCAAATATGGAAGTATATTCATAATATACATGTTTTCAAGGTTGTATTTTATATATTATACACCAATGATTTCATACGCTATCTTACATGTGTTATATTTAAATCCTTTATTTTGATAATTAAGCTTCAAAATTTCATCCCAAATCTAAAAAGGGGTCATATATCCAACTCATCATATTTAGATACATATTAAATTATGTAGCATGTGCATCGTTACAACAAACATTTGATAACTCAAATATTATTCATTTTTTGACATAGATAATGTAATCATATTAATTTAGTTTCTTGCATAAGGGGATATACTCAAGATATCATTAACCTTTAAGAGATTTGATGCTTTCACAGTCCACATAATTGATCATCTAATTTTTGAATAAAATTTTGTGCATGTTTTTTATTGACTCATTTTGAATCAAAATTTGTGATTCATCCTCAAGAAATTTTCCTGAGGATGAATCATAGATTGTGATTCAAAATGCATCAATAAAAAACATACACACAGTTTTATTCAAAAATTATATGATCAATCATTAAGATTTATTTTAAATTATACTAGAAAATTTATTTTAGTTTGATTTAAGGTTTTATCAAGAATCACATTCACAACTATATCTAGGACTTTAGATGAGTGTGGAGGCCCAAATATGATAGGGTGTGTCGTTAACATCAAACTCCCTTTTCCCACTGAATCATATATATATATATATATATATATATATATATATATATATATATAATTTATTATTATTTAGCACTCACCCATACATGTGTCAAAAAGAAATAATAATTATGCAGGTCCCTAGGTAAATTAGGTTTTGTCTTAGAGTTTTATAATTATGAAATTTTGCATCATGCCATGTCTTATTTATAATTTGGTATGTATTCAAACACACACATAAAAGGGGGCACAAAATTTAGACACTTAAAAATGGCCCATAGATTTTTATTAGTTGTTAAATGACACACTTTTAAGGTGTTTATGTGCTTGACAATTATTGGTCCAAATTAGGCATTATTGACATGTTTTGTGGGTCATCATCATGTATTTTCTTCTTCTCTACATTCCTTTATCTCTATCTTTATTTTTTCAAGAATCTATGACAATGTGTTTGGAGTGTCCCAAATCTATAGACACATTTTAAGTGTTATGGGTGTTCTTGGGAGTTTTGGTTAGGGTGCATTATTTTACATGGTCCTATATATTTTATTTTTAGTCATTAATTTTTTGGTTACCACACCAATAATGGTCCTAATTTGAATTCAATTATATATAATTACACAAATATTGTGGTTCACTTATAGGGAACAAAAACTAGATAATTATTTTTATTGTTCACATGAATATATCAAGCACTTATATGTATTCTAAAGAAAATCAAAAAACCATTAAAACATTCATTAAAATACAAAAGTTTTTATTTAAATAAACACCATGAGACATTGGTTTGCATGTTATTAGAGATTCTCCAATTATTAAGGTATGTTATTTTTAATATTATTACTATATGTGGGCCTAATATATATCAAGATAGTTTGATTATTCTTTGGTTAATCATAGACCCCAAAACATATTTTTTTATTCGTAACTTTTCAAATATTTCTCCCTAATTAGAGAAAGGAGAAGTATTTTATGATAGATGATCGAAGTAAAAGTTTGGGAAATTGAGTGATATTTTTGAAAATCAAGTCCAAACAAACATAATCATCAAGTTGTTTTGAACGTGTTTGTGTTTTTTTTAAAGCATTAAAAATTATTTATATGTCATTATAAGAGTATAAAAAGTTCTTATGAAGTTTATTTACTTGTTACAAATATTCTAGGTAAACTTCTAGTCACACTTCTAAATGAGTTTTAACTATCACATCTTAATAACTTTCTATAAATTACAAATTAAAATAAGATAAACTCAAACATTATATATTTTATCTACTTTTAAATTTTAAATTAACTAAGCTTGATTAATATTTTGAACATATTATTTATCTCAATTAAAAATAATTAAATATTTATCTCGTTAGCAAAAATCCATTTATCAATATTTACACCACAATGCTACTTTAAAACTACATGGTTTTCATTTCATAGGAAACTCATCCAAAAATTCATGTTCCAAAAGTTCTCTTTCAAGTTTTTAATGATTGTGTCATGATTTTTAAACAATTCAAATATATAATCCATTTTAACAATAATATCATAAATTTATGTTATATAATTTCTCTTCCAAGATTATAAAACAAGAGCCATTGAATTGAATGGTGTAACACTTATAAACTCTAGAAAAATATAGAAAAGTGGTGGTAAGTAAAAATAAAAGTATTAAAGTCGATGAGATGTGGGTGAGTTAGTAGATTGATTTGGTTGTGTTCAATGCAATTTGTTTTGTGTGTGTGAGCTCAGTTGTAAATGTATGTGGTGTATTTGATACTTGTTCATTGTAGATCTAGTAATCATGAGACCAGTTATAACCACATGTAGTGTATTCGAGACATGTTAATTATTGATCTAGTAATCATGTGGGGTTTTATACCCCCATATATATCCCAAAATAGTTGATAACTTCAATAAAAAATAATTAATCATCAAAAAAAAAAAAGAATCATCTATATCATTATTACAAGGCACTATAGAACATGGCTCTCGGCTCCCAACATTATTATATCATAGTGTTGTAAATGAGAACATGGATCTTGGTGTTCCATAAATGCTCTCCTTACCACCAAATGACATTTTAAATGGTATATCAAAAAATTTAAATGCTCACCCAGATCTGCTTACAAATGACACTCACCTAGATCTGCGGAAGCCACTGCCATCTCCAAACATCCCCCATCACCATCTGATTCTTAAGTCTAAGCAAAGTGTATGGAGGAAGAAGATGAAAAATTCATATGGGTTAAAGTCTCCCTTTAGTTGCATTCATCCCAGTATCGACAATCCTATGGGTTGGGATGTCATGGTAATGGAGGTAGAGGTCAGGCTAGATGCTGGACGTAAGCCTATCTCTTTTATTGATGCTATCTCTAGTAGGTCAGCTTCTAGAGTGGACCCCAAACCCCTCACCCATATTTTTATTTACCTTGTGGTGTTTTTCAATAAGGAGGAATCTAGGCTAGTACTTAAAATGGAGGAATATTTCTCAACCAAAGGTATCATTTGCAAATTTGTGGATCACTGTCCAAAACTTCAAGAACTTCATGCCTGGATTTTGAAGCATTAGAAACCCCTCCTCTTAGGTAGTATTGATATTTACCCTTGTGCAAAAATATTTATTATTATTATTTTCTACAATATTAAGGATAAGGAAAAGATTTAGAACTAATTATGGAGCTTGAGTCACCACCCCTTGGTATTGAAACAATGGTCACCTGCCTTTAATCCCCTCTCTGAAGCTCTACATGTAAAACCCATCTGGGTTCATTTGCCCAATCTCTCGCTACATTTTTAGACTTATTATACCCTAAAGGCTATTGGTAGATCTCTGGATGAGTTTCAACAATTACATCTAGATAACGATATCTTCTCCCTTACTACGTTTGCTAGGATTTTGGTGAATATTGATACCTCCAAGAATCTTCTTGAAAAAATCACCTTGCAAGTAGGAGATCGTACTTGGTATTAAGATATTGACTATAAAGGCTTATTATTTTGATGCTATAGTTACTTTGGCACTAGTATTTGACCAAAAATTTCACTCTCCTAAAAAAAGGATTCATCTTGGTGGAAAGATTTCATTCCCAAAAACCTTACAGTGTTGGTTACAGATGAAAAGAGGGATACTAAAAATAAGGATTCTACCTCTTCTTCTAAAGTCCTTGCTTCCCCTAGTTCAAATGAGGACCCTAAAATCTCTTCTCACTCTGAAGAAGAACTATTGGTTGACTTAATCTCTCTAAGGAAGGTTGTGTCCACCCCAACCTCCTCCTCAGAGGAGAACCCAAATTTGGATTTTCTTAGGGAAGAAAATTTTACTGGTAGAACAACATAAGACAAATCTTAGCCTTGTGTTCAATTTATAAATGTTTCACCAGCCCATCAAGCTAAAAATAAGGAAGGATGGTTCATGGTTAAAAAGAAGAAAAAAGGTAGAAAAACAATAGCTCAACCCTCCTATATGTCTCTTTGCTCGAGGGGATCATGTGATAATATTTAGAAGATAAGTAAAAAAAGGGTTAGGTCCCTTGGATAAGTTTGGTGGAAACTTTGCAGAAGTTTCCTAGGTAAGTTGGTTAGTTTTTGTTTGTTCTTTAGTAGCATTTTCTAGTGTATGTTTTTCTTATCGTTCGCTTTGGTGTCACTAGTAGAGGCGTCCCACTATAGCGTTCAATGATTCATCTTTCTCTCCATTGTATAAGGCTCCAGGGCCTTTCAAAACCCATTTTTTAACCTGATCTAATAAATAAAAACAAGGCACTATAGAAAGATAAGCGTCTTAACATAAAATATAAATGCATGCAGTATATTTACATTCACCTTTAGAGATAAAAACAAAAAAATGGTCAATTATGTCAAACACAGTGGATAAATGTTGAAACAATTTCAATAGTTGAAATGTTACCACGAGCACATTTAAGCACTACAAAATTGATTTTATTATCGACCATAATATACAGATTAAAAATAAACATCCATGTGTATAGAGTTATGTTTTGATTCACTGAACAAACTTGAGGAATAATATTTTGTACACTTGTGATATTTATCAATTTAGGGTCTTCTCTTAGACATTATAAACCACTCTATCATGCTAAGCGAAAAATGTATCTTGGTTTATATAGGTAAATATAAAATTTAAAACACATTTCAAAAGAAAAAAATATTGGTAAAGATTAACTTACATTTCAACAACTAATTTTTGTGAAGTTAGATTTAAAAAAATAACATAACACTTTGATGGCAGTATAATTATATTTAAGTTTTTTTCTATAAAATATAATCAATTTTTTTATTTGTAAACTATATTAAATTGAAAATGAAATTTTATTAAGACTATAAAAAACTGTAAAAGAATTGTATATTGTTTTTTATGTTTTATTTTTCTCGTACAAATAATATTAAATAATATAAGATAATATAATTATCGTAAATGTAGTTCAAAACATAGATCCTAATAAAAATCAACTATAAATATATTAAAACAATATAAAAAAAAGCTACAATGGTATAAAACTAAATGAAAAATAGTTAAATTTTCATTTTACAAAAAACAATTTCTTGAATTTTATTATAGAAAGGAATGCTAGTTTTAGAGCTAAGAATTAAAAAATAAAATGTCATTAATTTCTTGCTCGCTAGTTTTGAGTCCTAAAATAACTTAAAAAATAATGTCACTAATTTCTTGCTTCTTTCTCATTACTTGCAAATGAAATTCAATTATGAGGGGGTATATCCACTAATGTATCAATGCTCTTTGAAATCTAGAGATGGGATTGACTCTTTTCCAAATGCATTGATGGAAAACTGAATTGGTTGGAGCCTATGTTTAATATGGAAAAAAATATGAATGTTTACAAAATGAAATAATCCTATGTTTAATCTAGAGATGGATTAACTCTTTTGAACCAATCCTCTTTAAGCAAATAAATATACAAAATGAAATAATGTTTCTATTCTATACCAGTGAAGTTTACAATAATTTTGTTCAAAGAATGAATGGAGTGAAATAGATTTAAGATTTCAAAATGGTGACTAATTTTTGCAAGAAATCTTATGATTCAAAGTGTGTAATTTCTTATCAACTATTATTCTAAAGAAAATAATTGAGGTCAAGTTAATCCAAAAATAGACAATAAAAAAATTAGAAGCTACATGCTAAACCACGTTAAAACACATGTCCAATGCATGGAAAAACGCTACAACCTGCTTTCCCTAGTTTAAAAAGTGCCTTGGAAAGATTACGATTAAAGGTGGGAATGACATTAGAGGATGAGGGAAGGAATATGATATTGAAAGACCACCTTAATGTATTATAATTTATAGAATCCTTAAGCTAAAAAGATAAGAAGAATACCATACTCATAAGATTACATATTACACATGATTTCACTAGAAAAACTCTTTTGGGTAAAAAAGCAAAGTAAATTGACTTTTTTTTATTGTATTAACTCAACCATTTATAGTACAATAATGTACTTTCAAGTTCTACATTTCCCCTATTATATGTGCGAGTATATATAGGCACATCAATAGGTAATTATCAAATCAATATTAAAATACCATGGGCTATATAAAACATAGGCTTAAACCAAACAAATACATGCCAATATGGTCCCAAAAATTTAATGAGGAAGGTCCCATTCTATCTATATAGTCTAGTAAAGTGTAAATCATGAAAAATATACAACACATTTCAAAAAATCTTCCACTTGTTGAATACTTTCCACAGGGGCCACATGGCCATACCTTCAATAGCTAAGGGAAACTATGTCCATTTATTTTTTACATCAAGAAAATTTATTGATACTCACAATATTCATCAGTAAATTAGCAACATTCTCACTTGTGTCCACTTTCTCAAACAAAATCCTCTTCTCCTCCACCATTTCTCTGACAAAATGGTATTGCACATCAATATGTCTCATTTTAAATTGATACTTAAGGTTCCTTGCTATAAATAATACACTTTGGGAGTTAAAATATATCTTTATAGCCTTTTGAACAAACCTAACAATGGAAATTAACCTTTGAATCCAAACTGCTTCCTTGCTTTCCTGAGTAGCTGCCATGTACTTAGCCTCTATGGTGGATATCACAACACTATCCTATTATTTACTCATCCAAATTACACATCCACCCAATAAGTTGAATACATACACATGGGTATATATTCAGTAATTAATATCTTTGACCTAGTTAGAATCCCCAAAACCATGTAAATTTAATATTTCTCTTTCACTAGGATTAGCTTGATAGCAAATTGCATAGTTTGACATCCCACAAAAAATACCTAAAAATCCTCTTCACTATAGTCTAATATTCTTCGGTAAAATTTGATATAAATATTCTCATTGCTCCCATCAAATAAACAATGTCTGGTTTGGAACACACCATTGTATACATCAAACTATAAACAACAATAGCATATGTGACTAGATACATGTCCTTAATTTATTATTATGTTTTAGGACGTTATTCAGTAGCTAAATTTTCACCAACATGAAAGGGAATACTAAAAAGCTTACTTTCTTGAAATTTAAACCTTTTTAGTATCTTCTCAATGTACTTCTTTTGATTTAACCATGGTTTGATTTATATCTGATCCCTTTTAATTTCTATGCCCAAAATATAATTTATTGTACTAAGATCCTTCATATCAAATTGAGACTTAATTCGATCGATCATTTCCTTATTATTACTAGTTAATAACATGTCATCTACATACAATACTATGGTAATAATTTTTTCACCTTCCTATTTAATATGCACACATGGATCAACTTTGATTATTTCAAACCCAAGTCCTAACATATACATGTCAAATTTATGGTTCCACATTCTTGGTGATTGTTTCAAGTCATATAGAGACTTTTTTCAGCCTGTACACCAAATCCTCCTTTCCCTTTATCTTAAAGCTTTTTAGTTGTCATATAAATTTCCTCCTCAATCTCACCAAGTAGAAAATTTGTCTTTGCATCCATCTATTCTATTTAAAGATTCAAATCAACAATAACTAAAATAAATCTAATCAAATGTAATTTAACAATAGGAGAAAAAAACTCACCAAAATAAATTCTGTTTATATAAGAGAATCTCTTTGCTACTAAGTGAGCTTTATACTTCTCCATTCTCCCATATACATTTTACTTCTTGTTAAATACCCATTTTTAGCCAAAAGTTTTCTTCCTAAAATTAATTTCACCAATTCCCATGTTTGATTTTTATCTAAGGACTCCATTTATTCCTCCATAGACTTTTTCTAAGACTTACTTTATTTTGAGGTAAAGGCCTCCTTTACAGTCTTAGCATCTTCATTGGTAATAATTTTTTTTGATAAAAGAAATGCATAACATAAGGTAGGAGGACTCTACCTATCAAGTGTCCTCACTTGATCTGATCTTCTTAAAATTGGAGTTCCTAGTTATAAATATTTTAGTTCCTCCTCCTCAACGGCATCTAAAATTTCCTCTTGCAACTCCCACTTTGGTTCATTTTTTGCAGTTGATTCGTAGTCAAACATTTTTTCTCCCTCTTCTTCAAACTAAATATGTTCAGGTTCATCCTTTGGCTATCCTTATCATTTTGGAACCCCTTTACGTCTCTAAAGTTAACATTGTGACTGTAAACAATTTTTTTTATTTTAGGGTTCCATAGCTTATATCTCTTCACACCAATACCATATCCAATAAAGATACACATTTATGATTTATTAAACAACTTTGTCATTTTTTCCTTTGAAATATACATATAATCATCACAACCAAAAAATCTAAGATGTTTGAAAGAGGTTTTCTTACCAATCCATGCTTCCTATGGATTTTTATCGACTAAGATTGAAGTGGGTGATTAATTAATCAAATAGAAAACAATCATGACTTTTTCCCCTAAAACTTTATTTCCAATCCTACACCATTTCGCATGCTTCTCACCTTATCCATCAGAATTGTTGGGTGAATATTTTATCGTCAACTAACTGATGACAAAATGGGTATATCAACCACAACACAAGGAGATTTACGCCACAAAAAGTGTGGGTTTACCACATCTGGACGAGGTAAATCTCTCCTCTCATCAAGGGGAGGTTCCCTATGAATATTTATGCACTATATGTATATATATAAGTAAGCAAAAAATAATACTCGGGGTAGTATAACAACGTCCACCTCTTTTTTTTTAGAGGTGATGTACAAAAAACAAGAGAGAGAAATCTTGGTCATTAGCTAAGAACATTCCTCTTCTTTCAAGAATGGTATACAGCGTAGAGTAGAAAATCACCTGAAGTAAGTAATAAAGTTAAAAAAGAAACCTATGTAAGCACAAAGTCTTCCATTGTCTCCTTCACCGATTCAGAATACTCGTGACTATAGAGTGAAACGAAGCACAAAGTCTTCACCTGAAACTATAAAAGATAAAAGGATCACCAAGATAAAAGTAGCTCAAAGTCTCTCTTTTATCTTTTAGAAATGTCCTCAGATAATATCAACACACACACTTTGCTTATTAAATCAAACAAATAAGAGATTATCAAGGAAGAGGACATAAGAACTATTTTCTAAATAACACAGATTACTTCAACACAAAGTCTGAAATAAACATGTTTCTCATTCATTCGATAAAATATAATTTACAAGTTGAGCACAAAGTCTCAAAGTCTCAAGAAGTGTCTCAATTTCAGTAGAGTTTTTGCTCTCAATTATCCGAGAGCTCCTTTTTACAAAAGAGGTCCCCTCTATATATTGGGAGAAACCTTCAAAATTATAATATAAAAATATCTTGGTCAAAGATGAGTCATCTTTGACTTTTGAGATATTTTTCTAGATTTTTTACATGTAATTACACATTACAAAATTGCATGCACTTTTACATGACAAAAGTGCATGAGAAGAGAAGAAGAAGAGAGAAGGGGAAAAAGGTTCAGTTCTTGCCACCAGACTTCTTCAGATGAGCATCGTACATAGCAATAGATGCCTAGATTCTTATACTATCTGGTGCAATGGTGTTCCTGAAGATGACCCTAGCCCTGATTATAGCGTCCTTCAATGTTGTGATTGCCTTAGCATGACTAGTTAACCTGGATCTTAGATTATCCAGAGTTAACTGAGTATCTAAATTATTGTCCATAGAAGTCATTGAGAACACTTTTTCTTTGAAATCCCTTTTAATCATACCTTTGAATCCTCAGATCATCTCTTTGGCTGAGAGAAATCAATTATCCCTGGAAGTGAGGTCGCAAGGTAGTTCTTCCAGTCTATTCAACAGGCCTATGTCACTTTTCTCGCTAGCATCCTTGGAAGACTCGAGATCTTCAATAAGCTCTTTGAGTACCTGAATCATGTATATCAATGATTCCTTAATCTCAACATAGAAATATTTGCTGGAAATAACACTGATGGATATCAAGGTGCTTTTCTTTAGATCTTTCATTTCCCTCCACTTGCCAAGATATTTCTCCGTACTGTCAATGTCCTGAGAAATAAGTGAGACAAGGTCCTCCAAATCTATCCTCACTTTCTTCATCTTATCCGTCTTCTCGACAACCTCTATAAGTAAGGAAATTCCCTGAGTGTGCATCTTTTCAATGTAATCCTCTATCACTTTCCCTTTCATATAGGTTTTCTCTACCTTTTGAGTCACAGGGTCGTCTATGGAAAATGCCTTTGGGGTTGCCACTTCAGGGGCAAGGGTGAATTTCTTTATTATTGCAGTCAATTGCTCTGCCTTGGCTTTATAGTAATCCTTCATCTCTTTTTCTCTATCAATTTTTTGGATCATGATGTCCATTGCAGACTGTAGATCGCTTTTCGCACCTTCATGAGTAACTTTCCCAAGTTCAACATGAGAAATGGAATAGCTGCTCATGTCAAAACCCTTAAGGGTTGCATCCTGCGATGGTTTAGCTATTTCCAAAAATTTATGTCCCTTTTTTTCAACTAATTTTGAAAGGATCCTTGGTCTCTTAGGGGCCTTAGCTTTCACCGGCACTAATTTGCCAAAATTGAAGTCATCTGCAGAGATGGCTAGCTTCTTTCTTTTGGGCGTGAAAGCCGACATCCAAGGAGGGAGAGAAGTACTTATTGTGGCAACGATTCTTGCAGCTAGTGTCACCATGGTAACTTTTGCACTGCTAGTGGTAACAGTGGTCATAGTTGGAGTAACTTGTGAAACTATACCAGCCGTTGATTGATCAAGGGTGGAACTTTCTCCTAGATTGAAAGAAGGAGATGCCAAACTAGGAAAAGAACTTGAGGACTGAAGAGTATCCCCATAAGCACCAGGATCACCAAACATGAATTAGGAAAGAGAGGCAACTCAAGAAGAAGGAACATTGATAGGAGATAGAGGTGGTGAAGGAGAAATGTCTGTAAGTGGTTGTGCCCCTTCCTGGGAAAGTAGAGGCTCAGTCTTTTGAAACTCTGAGGACCTGTCATCTTTCTTCATTTGTTGAGCTGCCTATTCTTGGGAGCTTTGTTCTTCAACTCCCTTAGCTGTTGATCCTGGCTCCTCAACAACTATTGACTTCTTGGAAATAAAGATGATTCTAGGCTTGTGAGGCCTAGATGGGGAAGGAACATCACCTTTGTTCTTGGTCTTGTTTTCTACCTTCTTCCTCATTTCTACTTGAAATTTAGCCTCTGATCTTGTAATAAACTCTTTCAACGTGATCCCTTTGGCTGTTAACCAATCATTGGTGTTGGCCAATATTGGTTCAAATCTCTTCCTCAAAGAAGTCAATCCTTTTTGGGACCACCGAATAAGAGGAAGAGGAGAGTCAATAACTTTCTCAGCTAGGTACCTACTGTTGATAATGTTCTTGTCATCGACCAAATTGGAGGGAATATTCGCAAGCCCCAAATATTCAATTTGTTCCAGGGTTAGCCTGCTGTAGTCCATCTTCCTAATTTCTTTGGGTGTCCTTAGGTCTACCCAGATGTCTTCAATCATAGGCTCATGAAACTGAGTCTTTCTTCTAATCATGTCTTTGACACCCCTGTAGTCAAAATTGTCCCTCTTCTTGAACTATTTCATAATAACTAGTTGTATCTCTATTTTCATGACCTTTGCTTTATTTGTTGTCAAAATTTAGTACCTACCAATTTCAATTGGAAACCTAAAACTTGGCTTCTTCAGTTCCATCTGTCTAGTGTGTACAAAAACCATTTGTCTACACAGCTCCATTAAGAATAACTTATCAGAAGGAAACCTGGGGAGCATATAGGGATAGCCTTGGAAAAAGCCAACCCAAAGATAACAGAAGGAGAGAAATTGTAGAAACATATAGCCATAGTCATTGACGACCGTCTAGGCTTCATCAGATATTCTCTTTTGTTTGAGCTGAGGGTCGAAGAGGCACAAAAATACCGCAAAGAAGGCATCATTCACTCTCCTAAAATGACGAATTGATCCTTGCAGTGTTAACTGAGGGTAATATGAGTAGACTAGGGTGGTTTTCCTATCTCTTTTAGTTGTCAAACTTGGAAAGGTTCGAATGGAGGCCACAATGTACACCAGGTACGAAGTCATATAGAACTTTGAAGTAGCTGATACCTTGGTCAACTACTCGTAAAGAACATTGCTGATTTGCTCACCCTAAAGATGACCTGCTTCCCTCAGAGGATGATCTTGATGAAGGGGTACATCCATTCATGGAATTTTGAGGAAGATGGGAGGCCTCGCACTTTACTGAGAAGGGTGATCAAGTCACCAACCTCTTCAATGAAATCACTCCTCAAAAATTTTTACGACCATCTAGACAAGTTGGTTCTGGGGGCCTTAAGCCACCTATTATTCATTACCTTCTTTGCCCTCTCAGGATCCTTGTCATACTCTTTCTGTGCTTCTACGAAGTCAATTCTTAACACTTCATTAGTAGGAGGTCACATGAAGACTTTATCAATGAATTCAGGGTCTAGCCAAATTATTATGTTGCCGCTAGCATCTGACACTGATCTGGTCTCTTTGTTGTAGAATTGGGTGCACTAGAGGATGAATTTTGTATAAGGTGCTGCTACTGGGAAAGTGGAAACCAAATGAATGTTGCTCTCGATGATCCTCTTCATTTTGGAGTTTGGGTTTATTACCTTGGTTTTGGTCACAAACTCAGCTATATCTATGTGGCCAATCTCTGTATCTCTAATGTTGTCAACATTAGAGGTGACCAAGGTGATCAAAAAAATGCCCTGGTACCGGTACTTCATGGCTTTTAACTTTTTTAGAGAAGTCTTAGTCATTGGAACTGGTCTCGAGTGAGTGAGTGCTGATGAACAAGAATCTTTAGGGGGTACTACAATCATGATAGTGCAATTAGGGAACAGTAGGCAAATTGAGAAATTTGCACGTTGGGTGATCATGACTAAGGAAGGGCACTTAACAGGGCCAGGTCAGAAGTCAAGAGAAAAAGGGGAGAAAGTGAAAAAATGAAAAAGAGGAAAATTTCTCTAGAGTTAGAGAATTTTGGAGAAAAAAATGCAAGGGCGATGAAATTTGCTACCCTAACATGAAAAATGGTCCGGCATGCATGGGCAGTGAAATTCGCTGCCCTTGCATGAAGGAGGAAGAAGAAAAAGGGCACGGGTGGTGAATTTCACCACCCATGCTTGAAGAATTATTAGGGAAGTGTAGGGGAAGCAAAATTTGCCACCCATGCATGTTTGACCTGCATCAGTGATGAATTTCATCGCCCATGCAAGCTTAAGGAGGAAAATGTAGGGGAGGTGAATTTTGCTGCCCTTACACTTTCAGCCTGCATCAACAGAAAAATTCACCACTGATGTAGGCTTAAGGGGGCATGGTTAAGGTGGCAAAAATCACTGCCCATGTAGGTTAGAGCAAGAAATCTGTAGGCAAGGGAGGGCAGTGAAAATCACCGCCTCAACATGTAGAGGAAGCCTGGAAGGCTGATGGGGGAGTGGGGAAAAAACAGAAATAAGAATGAAAACAAACTTAAAGAGAAGAATAAATAAATGCCAAATACAAAATCTACCTGGAAAAATATACACGCCATGAGCTCAAATATGCTAAAATGCACTTTTACCCATTCGCTGGATCGTCCAGAGGTAGAGGGTAGGAGGAGGAAAGGAGGAATGAAGAAAAATGAGGTTAAAACTAGATTAAATGGGGTGAAAATTGACCCTAACAATCTAGTGTGTGTGGCAATAAATGCTACACAAAAATTGAGGTAGTGCAGAGGCGGCAAAAATTGCCGCCCTTACACTGAGAATTAGAAGGGATATGCAGGGGCGGCAAATTTTGCCGCTCCTGCATGTGAGAGATGAAAAATGTGGGGGCAGCAAAATTTTCCACCCATGTAGGTCCATATGCAGGGTTAGCAATTTTTTTTGTTTCTGCATTTCAAAGGTAAAAATGCACTGACATCGAAATTCACCACTCGTGCACGAAAATAGAAGAAAAACACTAACTCTAAAAAATCTAGATTTTGGTCCCCTGGTCGTATCGAGACTGTAACAACCTTCACATTTTGGGGAAAATGTAATGAAAAGGTTTTACAAATTTTGAACAGTGTAGTTAGGCCAAGACGAGAACAAGAAAAACGCGTCTCGAAAATGGATTTAGAGAGACAAAGGGCAAAACAGACAAGTTTCGCAGGGGGTTGTTCCAAAAATGAGCTGAGCTGATTTTGGAAACAATAGCTGGCTCATGTTGGGAAAATTTTGTTAATCAAAATAATCAATGGGAGTAGAAACCAGTCCTTAAATGCCTTCATCTAAGCCATTGAGCTACAGAGTCAAGCTAAAAATGAAATAAAAATAGGCAAAACGTAAAAACTATATATATATATACACAAGTGTATCCATCTAAGTTTCAAGGACTGAACAGCTTCAGATGTTGCCCACTGTGGGGTAGTGCAAATGGCATTCCATCCTGATACTCCAACAAGAAGCTATTTTCTTCACAGAGTTATCGAATGGTGAACAGACGTTTCCATAAGGAGTCAAATTTGCCATGCATTCCCTTCGGTTCTCTCCTCTTGTCCCATAACAAGACTTGATCTCTGATTTGAAAATCACAGACCTTAAACTTTTTATCAAAAAATTTCTTCACCTAGTTCTGATGTGCCGTAATCTGATCCACCACCATGGTTCACTGCTCATTTAGTTCGGTCAGGCACATGATTCTTTTGTCGATCAAACTTTTGAAAGTTGAATTTTTGATTGCTTTGGCTAACTTAAGCATTGGCAGTTCCAAAGTGATGGGTATCTCTGCATTTAAGCCATACAGAAGTTGGAAAGGTGACATACCTATGGCCCTCTTAGGTGTAATCTAATCCACCCATAAAGCATCAAACAATGCTTTATGCCATGTTTTCTGATTATCATCTACCAATTTTTTGATAATAGCGACCAGGTTCTTATTGCTCGATTATGCTTGACTATTTCTCTGTGGGAGATAATTTGAAGTGTGGGATAGGGTAATCCTATAATAAAAGAAAAATTAATTAATTTCATACAAAGAAAAATAGGCCGCATTATCTGTTATAATTTTGAGTGGGACCTCGAACTGGAAAATGATATTTTTTTTGAGAAAATTGCACACTACTTCAGACGTAGCGTGCTTAGTTGGGATGGTCTCCACCCACTTGGTAAAGTAATCAGTTGCCGTGAGGACATAATCATGTTTGGCACTCGAAGATGGGTTGACTATGCCAATGAAGTTAAAACCCCATTGTTGAAAAGGCTCTTCGATTATTACTAGCTTGAGAGGCAATGCAACCAGTTTAGGCTTTCCAACGAATTGTTGACATAATTCACACCTACGCACCCATTTGTAGGCATCTTGAAATAGCATAGGCCAATAGTACCTTGCTCATAAAATCTTGTGCACTGTCACTGGTGTAGAAAAATGCCCTCCATAGGCCAAATCATGGAAAGACTCCAAGAGTTTATCTTTTTTGTACCTTATCGACACAACGAAAAAATGCCCTGTCTAGGTTCCTTTTGTATAGACCATTATCCCATAAAACATAACTAACAGCCTTCAGTTTAACATTCCATTTTTTCTTATAGGAGAGATGAATGGGATACTCACCATAGTTCAGAAAATAGGTGATGTCAGAATACCACTCATCAGTAGTGGCAACAAAGAGGACTGTGGGTATGCCTTCGATCTCTATTTTTTCATTTTTTGCTTCCTCAAGAATGTTGTTGGCAATCAACTGACAAAGACCCTTTCCCCACACAAATTTGATAAGTTTGATGTCTAGATCAAACTCCTGAATCTTGGTGATCCAATTACCCCTCTTTATACCAAACTCTTGTTGAGTCAAAATGGACTTCACCGTTGTATCATGCACGAGAACTTTAGTGTGCGAGTTCAGGATATAAAATCTAAAATGCTTGACTGCTTTGACCACCGCATATGCATGCTTCTCCATGTTGGAATATTTTAGCTCATGAGCCTTGAGTGGACAATTTATGAAAGAAATAGGAGATTCTATGCCTTCTTGGTTCGATTGAACTAGAATAGCTGAGAGTGTATGTTCAGAAGAATAACTATATATTTTGAAGCTCTTGTTGTAGTCTGGACAAACCAGGATTGGTACACGAGCGATCACTTCTTTAATGTCTTTGAATGTTGATTTACCCTTTGTATTCCACCTGAAGATAGCATTGCCTTTCATCATATTGACGATGTGGTGAGTCTTCTCAGCGAACTCAGGGATGAACCTTCAAAGAAAATTCACCTTTCTAAAGAAAGAGTGAACCACAATTTTACTGGTAGGCAGAGTAAGTTCTTGGATGTATTTGACTCTTTTTGAGTCAATTTTAATATCTTCTTAGACACAATGTGTTCGAGAAGTTTTCCTTTAGTCACCCCAAAGACAGATTTCTTTGGATTTAGAGAAATATCATTTTGATGGCATCGTTCTAGTATTCTTTGTAAATGGTGGATATGGTCAGAACAGTGCTTTAAAAATATCATCAAATCATCTAGGTATACTACAATGAATTTACCCATCTCATCCTTAAAGGTGAGGTCCATCACTCTTTGACATGTGGCACTTGTATTTATCAGATCAAAAGGCATTCTTCGGTTGGCGAAGGTGCCCCAAGGTGTGGTGAAAGCAGTCTTATGCTGATCTACTTTTCCAACTTCAACTTGGTTGTACCTCGAGAAACTATCTAGCATTGATAACATCTCTAAACCTGTTACCATTTGTAAAACTTGATCCATGATAGGGAGGGGGTAATTATCTTTTAAAGATAACTGATTCAAGTTCCTAAAATCCACATAGATTCAAATTTCACCATTTTTTTTTTGACAGGCACTATGTTGGCAATCCATGTGGAGTGATGTATTGGGAAAATTATCTGGACATCAAGCATTTTTTGTATCTCAGCTAAAATGGTACCTGAGATTTTTGGATTATATTACCTGAACTTTTGCTTGTAAGGCATAGAGTTTACCTTAAGAGGAATGTCATGGCAAATGTCGTCAAGCTTGAGTGATTTCAGGTCATCATAAGAGTAAGCTAAGATGTCTATATATTGCCAAAGCAGATTAGCAAGTTTGAATCTCTCCTTGAGAGTGCAGCATTTCTTGATGTTTACCATCTTAGGATCTCCTTTAGTTCCCAAGTTTACTTGATCAAAATCTTGGGAGGAGTTTGAATCTATTCGTTGTTGTTTAATAAACCTGTCATGGTTATCAAACAATTTTTCTAGGGAAACTAGGCCTTTGGGAATCTTATTCCCCTTAAGTTGCAAGAAATTCTCACCTGTGTTCACATTTGATTTAAAAGTTGCTTGCATTTGATTTAAAAGTTGCTTCACATTCTCAAAATTCACTACCTTCAAAATGCAGTTGTTCGAAGCTATCCTTTTGCTCCAAGAAGGCAATGATTTGATCGTTATTTTTGAATACTTGCCAATGATTGACATTATCAGGTACACTTGGTCAAAAAACCAATTTAATAGTGTACTTATCTCCTTTAAAATTTGGGTGAGGAATTAAGAGAGTAGTAGAAATAGCCAATGCATCCACCCAGTCATTAAATTCTCTTAGAATGACAGAGATACTAAAAGCGTCAAAATTTTTAATTTGGTCTCAGACAAGATTGCGGTAATGGTGCAATATTTCATTCTTGGTTTGATAGAGGTTTCTTACCTGGCAAACCACTAATTTGGCATCCCCTTTAGCATGGAGTAGTTTAATGCCTTTTTTTTCTAGTAGCCTACAATCTAAGTAACAGGGATTTGTACTCAACTGTGTTATTGGTGTTGTTGAACTGTAACTTGTAGGATAAAGGAACAATATCCCCTTGAAGAGATACCAACACAACTTTGGCTCTCGAATCCATAGAAGAGGAGCTATCATCAAATTCTAAGATCCATACCTCATTAGACACCACTTTTCTTTTGAGTTCTTTTTCATTTGGGGGAAGAGGTTCTTCCATGCATTTATTTTGTTGTGTCGATTCTCCCTCTGTGTCAACTGAACACATTTCCAGGTCATCACCTATAGGAGTTTCATCGGATGCCTCATGGACTTCATCCATAGATAGGAAGTAGTTGCCCATGCTAGAAGACTCAAATAAAATTTGAGCTTCCGGTGCTGATGATCGGGTGACTACATATCTTGCCTCTTTTTCAGGAAGCAATGTCTTCATAACGCCTTGAATTGGGACTCTTGCTTCCGACAAGTCCATGCTCAGCTCACCTCCAACATCCTTACAAAAATTTTGCCCAAGCAAGACACCATAAGAGGCTAGAATATCGGCTACTAGGACCGTCATTTTTATCCTCTTTTCTGGAAAAGCTATGAAAGCAAATTGGACATCTTTTATTTGACCAAGGATTGGGACTTGCTTGTTTTCCATAGAAAAACACCTTCAAAAAGTTTTGGTCAAAGTTAGACCAAGGGAATCTGCCACCTTGGTGGGCATGATATTATCCAAGGCTCCAGAGTCTATTATGCAATTACTCAATTTGTAACCATTTATTAGCAGGGAAACATAAAAAAGTTCTATTTTTTTGGGAGCAACTGGAGGAGTCACGACAATATTATTTTGGGTGGACTTATCTTTGGGGGGGTCATGAATGACATTTAAAGAATCTTGTCCTATGGGAATGGCCTTATTTTTCACATATTCTATCAACCTATCAAATTGTTCAGGGTTAGACCTCAAATACTCAATCTCTGTCATTTAGATCTTAGTCTTCCTGGCATGATCAATTATATCAAATAATTGAAAAAAATTTGAAACAGAGGAAGAGAGTCCATCATTTGGATCTTTAGTAGGTGTGGCACTGGTCTAAGCAACATAGGTGCAAGGTATAGGGCGGTTGGAGGTACTTAATTTTTTGTGAGTAACCTGATCTTTTGATTGAGGAAGCAATAGAGTCCCTCATTTAGTGATAAAAACCACCGACTGAGGTTCTTCTCCTGCTTTTCCTTTGTCAGCCTGTGGAGCTGACTGGTTTTGAGATCTGGTAAAAATAGCATAAGATCCATCCAACCCTTCTCCTTTACTTCCAGCTTCATCCTGGTAATCCAACAAATTGATATTGGAGTCGCCAGCTAATTCTTCTTCTTCCTTAATGAAGAAATTAGCATTATCTTCGAGATTTAACTCGAGTTAAAATGAGGAATCCGCTTCAGCTTCTAGATATCTGACCACTAATTTTTTTGGAGGCACTTCAAGGGTGAGGTTCCTCTGTGGAGAGGGAAGATGATTTTGCTGTCCCTAATTCCTGGCAACATTGCCTTGATATGCCTGATTCTAAAATGTCCTCCTGGGCATATCTCTATATGCAAGAGCAGATGACATTCCTTGCGCCATTTGCTTTTTGAGAGCTAGCATTTCATTTGATAGCTTTTGTACCATCAATTCAGTGGTGGCTGTAGGTGAATATTTAGAAGATAAAAAATATTTACCTTTATTAGGGTCTCTCCTTATCTTTCTTGCCAAGCTAAGGTCATCTTCTACCTTAGTAGCCAAGTTCTGAGCAGTAGCAAGGTCTAAGTGTCTGGCCCATCTCAGCAAGAAACTCACTTCAGGCAGCTGTGAGTTGATGAAGCAACACATGAGATTCTGAGGTGTTAGCTGGGTGATCATGGGAATCCTATGCCTCAGCTTATTGAACTTGGCAATGAAGTCCCTCATCGGCTCATGAGGCTCTTTCTTCATTTGAGTGAGCTGAGCCAACAAGGCATGTGCATCTTCTACAGGCTTGAATCTGGCTTCAAATTTGTCTTTCAGGGTGTCCCAGTCAGTTACTAATCCCATTTACAGGTGGTAGAACTAGTCTGTAGTAGCATCTTGTAGTGTTTCTACGAACAACCTGACTGCTATGTCTTTGAATTCCACACTTATGACACCGCAGGCTATGCTGAAAGCTAAAATGTGTTCATCAGGATGAACCTTCCCATCATCGAAGAATTTAGAAAAATTCTTCCTTGAACTATATGGAAGCTCATGCAGAGGTGGAGTCAAATTCAGTGGCCTGAAAGAATTACCTCAGGGGCCTTAAGCCATGATTTGATTATGCAAAATTGGGATCACTAATCCAGGTGGAGCATAGATAGGTAAAGCTTGGCCAGAAGTAGAAAAAGAAGGTCCGCTTTGTGTTGGTGGCCTAGTAGGGCTAGGAAGAAGGCTCCTAGTTCATCTAAGGTGAGGTTGTGGAAGAAACAACTCAAAATTACTCTGCTGCACCAACTCAAAAGCAGGGTCAACAACACCTTGGGATTTCTAGCTTCTGGTATAACATGGAGTTGCCAGATTATAAAACAAAAATTGGAAAAGAGCAAGATCTGCTTCAGTTTGAAGTTTGAGACTTCAAACTGCATGCTCTTTCCTAATGGAGTCACCAAAAACTGTTGGGTGAATATTTTGTCGTCAACTAACTGATGACAAAATGGGTATATCAACCACAACACAAGGAGATTTACACCACAAAAAATGTTGGTTTACCACATCTGGACAAGGTAAATCTCTCCTCTCATTAAGGGGAGGTTCTCTATGGATATTTATGCGCTATATGTATATATATAAGTAAGCAAAAAATAATACTCGGGGTAGTATAACAACATCCACCTCTCTTTTTTCAAAGGTGATGTACAAGGAACAAGAGAGAGAAATCCTGGTCATTAGCTAAGAACTGTTGAGTTGTGGAGCTAAAAGCTTCACTAATGAGCTAATGTGGAGGTTGTTGGGCTTACACAGTAATTGACATCAGTCAGAACCAACTAACATCGGTTAGGGGTCGACTGCCATCGGCCGACATTGGTTAGGGGTCGACCGACATCGATCATCTTCAAACCGACACTGACTTTTGTGCGTTTCTAACTTTTTTATTTTTAGAAGAACAGATTTGAGCCTTTGATTTAGAGGTGGATCTAAGTGTGGTGAATGCATGGCTCATGAACCCTAGTGTTGTAGTATACTATATAGTAGGGTTAGATCTTCATAGCATGTACAACAATTCAATAATTGAGTTGATTGTAATTAATTGAGAGAGAGAGAGAGAGAGAGAGAGAGAGAGAGAGAGAGAGAGAGAGAGAGAGAGAGAGAGAGAGAGAGAGAGAACTCTTGAGGGAGACTTACTGTACATCCATGAGGTGTGAGGAGAGAGAGATTTCTTCATTGTATTTCTTTTTAAAAGAGTTTAATACAGATTGGCTGTTTCTTATATCTCTTATCATTTGTTGTTTCTGATTTCTAGTTACTTATTACTTTTAGTTTCAATTCTGTGTTTAGTTGCTTATACAAAAGTAATCAATTGTACTCTAAGATCCTAATTGGTATTAGAGCCAGGTTGGTGTTTTTTGATTACAAAATTCACTCACAGGGATTTCTGATTGAGTGAGAGCAAAGCAATGGCAAAAGAAAGTAAACTAAGAATAGAGAAATTTAATGGCAATAATTATCAATTATGGAGGATGCAGATTGAAGATTATTTGTATCAGAAAGATCTGTATTTACCATTGGGTGGGGTTTCAAGGAAGCCCACAGATATGGAAGATGAAGAATGGAATGTTCTTGATAGAAAGGCTCTTGAATCTATAAGGTTGAGCCTTGCAGCTTTTGTGATTTCCACCTTATCACAGGGAAAGACAATGGTAGAGTTAATGGATACTTTGGCAAATTTATATGAAAAACTTTCAACTTCGAATAAGGTATATCTTATGAAGTAATTATTTAATTTGCAAATGCAGAAAGGTGGATCTATATCTAGTCATCTTAATGATTTCCATATAACAGTAAATCAGTTAAATTCAGTCAAAATAGTTTTTGATGATAAAATTAAGGCTCTCTTAATCTTATGCTCTTTACCTAAAAGTTGGCATAGTTTGGTAATGGCAGTTAGTAATACTGTATTTGCTTCAAATATCTTGAAAGTTGATGATGTTGTTAGTGTAATCTTGAATGAATAAATTTGCAAGAAAAGCACAGGGGAAACATCAGGTAATGCTTTAAGTGTTGAAAGCAGGGGAAGGCAAAGAGAGAAGGGCAAGTAAGGAAAATCAAGGTCAAAGATGGGAAGTAGATCCAAATCCAAAAATGATAGAATAACCTGCTGGAATTGTGGAAAGAAAGGGCATGCAAAGAAAGATTGTTGGTTGAAGGATAACAAAGAAAATCAGCATGAAGGTAATAAAGAAGCAAAAGTTGCAGGTATTATTGCACAAGATGCTCTTATATTTTCTTTGGATAATAAAGTAGAATCATGGGTTTTAGATTCTGGTGCCTCTTTCCATGCAACCCCAAATAGAGAAATTTTCAATGATTATGTCCATGGAGATTTTGGAAAAATTTATTTAGGGGATGATAAGCCTTGTAAAATTGTTGGCAAAGGAAAAGTGCAGCTGAAATTGCAGAATGGCAACACATGAGTGTTGAAGGATGTCATGCATGTACCCATCCTGAAGAGGAATTTGATTTTTGCAAGAAAGTTGGGTGATGAGGGTTGCAAAGTAACTCTCACAGCTGAGTCTTAGAAAGTTTCCAAGGGTGTAGTTGTATTAGCAAAAGGTAAGAGAGTAGGTACACTTTATCTATCTACTTGTATTACTGATTATTCTCCTTCTATTTTATCTACTTCAGATGTAGATGCAAAGTTGTGGCACTGTAGGCTTGGTCACATGAGTGAGAAGGGAATGAATATTCTTAAGTCAAAAGATAAGCTTTCAGATTTGAAAAGCATAGATCTAGATTTCTATGAGCATTATATTTTTGGAAAATAGAAGAAAGTGAGGTTTCTCAAAACTGGGTCAACAAATAAGAAGCACAAGTTGGAGCTTGTTCACACAGACATGTGGGGACCAGCTCAGGTAGCTTCTATTGGAGGATCACAGTATTATGTTTCTTTTATTGATGATGCTACAAGAAAGGTATGGGTTTATTGCATAAAGAAGAAATATGATGTTTTGACACACTTAAAAAATGGAAAGCTTTGGTTTTTAATGAGAAGGTGATGTACAGTGATCAGCTCAAGAGGCTGAATAATTTTGAGCAGGGAAATCTTGATTTGGAATAGGTTATGATCCAAAATGAGCTCATAGGTAAAAATCATCACTCATAGAAAAACATAGAGACCAACGTTGGTCAGGTAGAAATCAACGTTGATCAGGAGGAATCGACATCGGTTGGGTGCAGACCGGCATCGATCAGAGATGATCGGGATCGGTCACTGTCAGAAGAAAATTTGGGCAGACAACAAGCTGTAAATGAGTCTCAAATGCCCATAAGGAGGTCTGAAAGGGTAAGTAAACCTCCAATTTATTATTTCCCTTATTTATACTACTTGTTGCTCACTGATGGTAGAGAACCAGAAAGTTTTGATAAGGCAATGTAGGTAGAATCCAAGAAACAGTGGGAGCATGGCATGAATGAGGAAATTGATTCATTGGAAGAGAACCATACGTGGGATTTGGTTGAGTTGCCAGCAAAAAAAAAGCACTAAAATACAAATGGGTATATAGGTTAAAGGAAGGAGAGAATGGACAAATGAGACATAAGGCTAGGTTGGTAGTAAAGGGATTTGCACAGGAACCAAGTATTGATTTTGGTAAAAATTTTTCTCCTATAGTAAAGATGACCTCTATTCGAACTGTATTGTCTTTAGTTGCTATTGAGGATTTACATCTTGAGCAGCTTGATGTTAAGACAACATTTCTTCATGGAGATTTGGATGAAGAGATATATATGGATCAGTCGAAAGGTTTTGAGGTCAAAAGTAAGGAGAAACTTATGTACAGGTTGAAGAAAATCTTATATGGTTTTAAGGAAGCTCCAAGACAATGGTATTTGAGGTTTGACAGGTTTATGACATAGCATGGCTTTAGTAAATGTCAATCCTACCATTGTGTTTATTTTAACAAATTGGATAATGGTAATTATATTATCTTGTTATTGTATGTAGATGATATGCTTGTTGCAGGTTTACACATGCAGGAAATTACTAATCTTAAGGTAAAATTAGCTCACACATTTGCCATGAAGGATTTAGGAGCAGCAAAGAAAATCCTTGGCATGAGTATTAAGAGAGACAAAAAAAATCACAGTTTGATTTTGTCTCAAGAGAATTATGTGAATAAGGTGTTGGAGAGGTTCAATATGCAGGATGCAAAACTGGTAAGCACACCTATGGCTGGACACTTCAAGTTGAGCAAAGAACAGTGTCCTAAATCACATGATGAGGTTGAGTATATGAGTAGAGTTACATATGCTTTAGCAGTTGGGAGCTTGATGTATGCAATGGTATGTACTAGACTAGATATTGCCCAAGTAGTGGGAGTTGTCAACAAGTTTATGGCCAATCCAAAAAAAGAACACTGGAAAGCAGTTCAGTGGATTCTCAGATATCTGAGAGGGACCAACAGTAGGCATTTATGCTATGGAGGGTTAAACACTTCTTTACATGGGTATGTAGATTCAGATATGGCAAGTGACTTGGATGGTAGGAGAAGCACCACAAGATATGTGTTCACTGTTGGTGGAATGGCAGTTAGCTAGATTTCAAAGTTGCAGAAGGTTGTTGCCTTGTCTACTACAGAGGCAGAATACATTGCAGTCACAGAGGCTAGTAAGGAAATGATTTGGATGACTTGGTTCATGGAAGAGTTGGGAAAGGAGCAAGAGAGTTGAAGATTGTATAGTGATAGTCAAAGTGCAATTCATTTGGCAAATAATTTAGCCTTTCATTCAAGAACCAAACATATATAGCTTAGGTGCCACTTCATTAGACAAGTATTGGAGGATGGATAGTTGAAGCTGAAAAAGATCCATACGAATAAGAACTTTGCTGATATGTTAACAAAGCCGGTAACAAAGAAGAAGTTGAATCTTCATTCAACTTTTGTTGGTCTTCAAGATTGAACTTGAAGATGGAGAAACAAGCCAGAGATGTTTAGAGGATGTTGTTGTACAGGTACAGGTGCAGATGTTTATCTTCAAGTGGGAGATTGTTGAGTTATGGAACTAAAAGCTTCACTAATGAGCTAATATGGAGGTTACTAGGCTTACATAGTAATTAACATTGGTCAGAACCAACCGACATCAGTTAGGGGTCGACCGGCATTGACTGACATCGGTTAGGGATCGATCGGCATCGGTCATCTTCAGACCAACACTAACTTCTGTGCATTTCCAGCTTTTCTATTTTTAAAGGAACAGATTTGAGCCTTTGATTTAGAGGTGGATCTAAGGGTGGTGAATGCATGGCTCATGAACCCTAGTGTTGTAGTATACTATATAGTAGGGTTAGATCCTCATAGCATGTACAACAATTTAGTAATTGAGTTGATTGTAATTGATTGAGAGAGAGAGAGAACTCTTGAGGGAGAATTACTGTACATCCGTGAGGTGTGAGGAGAGAGAGATTTATTCATTGTATTTCTTTCTGAAAGAGTTTAATATGTATCTCTTATTATTTGTTGTTTCTGATTTTTAGTTACTTATTACTTTTGGTTTCAATTCTGTGTTTAGTTGCTTATACAAAAGTAATAAATTGTACTCTAATATCTTAACAATAACATTCCTCTTCTTTCAGGAATGGTATCCAACATAGAGCAAAAAATCACCTGAAGTAAGTAACAAAGTTAACAAAGAAACCTACGTAAGCACAAAGTCTTCCATTGTCTCCTTCACCGATTCAGAATATGCGTAATCGTAGAGTGAAATGAAGCACAAAGTCTTTGCCTGAAACTACAAAAGATAAAAGGATCACCAAGATAAAAGTAGGTCAAAGTCTCTCTTTTATCTTTTAGAAATGTCCTCAAATAATATCAACACACACACTTTGCTTATTAAATCAAATAGATAAGAGATTATCAGGAAAGAGGACATAAGAACTATTTTCTAAATAACACAGATTACTTCAACACAAAGTCTGAAATAAACCTGTTTCTCATTCATTTAATAAAATATGATTTACAAGTTGAACACAAAGTCTCAAGAAGTGTCTCAATTTCAACAGAGTTTTTGTTCTCAATTATCAGAGAGATCCTTTTTACAAAAGAGGTCCCCTCTATATATAGGGAGAAACCTTCAAAATTATAATATAAAAATATCTTGGTCAAAGATGAGTCATCTTTGACTTTTGAGATATTTTTCCAAATTTTTTACATGTAATTACACATTAAAAAATTACATGCACTTTTACATGACAAAAGTGCATGAGAAGAGAAGAAGAAGAGAGAAGGGGAAAAAGGTTCAACTCTTGCCACCAAATTTTTTTAGATGAACATCATACATAGCAATAAATGCCTAAATTCCTATACTGTTTGGTCCAATGGTGTTTCTGAAGATGACCTTGGCCTTGATTATAGCATCCTTCAATGCTATGATTGCCTTAGCATGACTAGTTAACCTGGATCTTAGATTATCTAGAGTTAACTGAGTATCTAAAATATTGTCCACAAAAGTCATTGAAAACACTTTTTTTTTGAAATTTCTCTGAATCATACCTTTGAATCCTTGGATCATCTCTTTGGTTGAGATAAATTGATTATCCCTAGAAGTGAGGTTGCAAGGCAGTTCTTCCAGTCTATTCAACAGGCCTGTGTCACTTTTTTCGCTAGCATCCTTGGAAGACTCGAGATCTTCAATCAGATCTTTTATTACCTGAATCCTGTATAGCAATGATTCCTTAATCTCAACATATAAATCTTTGTTGGAAATAACACTGATGGATATCAAGGTGTTTTTCTTTAGATCTTTCATTTCCCTCCACTTGCCAAGATATTTCTCTGTACTGTCAATGTCTTGAGAAATAAGTGAGACAAGGTCCTCCAAATCTGTCCTCACTTTCTTCATCTTATCCGTCTTCTCGGCAATCTTTGTAAGTAAGGAAATTCCCTGAGTGTGCATCTTTTCAATGTAATCCTCTAGCACTTTCCCTTTCATACAGGTTTTCTCTACCTTTTGAATGACAGGGTCGTCTATGGAAAAGGCCTCTGGGGTTGCCGCTTCAGGGGCAAAGGTGAATTTCCTTATTACTACAGTCAATTGCTTTGCCTTGGCTTTATAGTAATCTTTCATCTCTTTTTCTTTGTCAAATTTTTGGATCATGATGTCTATTGCAGACTGTAGATCACTTTTCGCACCTTCATGAGTAACTTTCCCAAGTTCAACAGGAGAAATGGAATAGTTGCTCATGTCAAAACCCTCAAGGGTTGCATCCTGCAGTGGTTTAGCTATTTCCAAAAATTTATGTCCCTTTTCTTCAACCAATTTTGAAAGGATCCTTGGTATTTTAGGGGCATTATCTTTCACCAGCACTAATTTGCCAAAATCAAAGTCATCTATAGAGATGGCTAGCTTCTTTCTTTTGGGCGTGAAAGCTGACATCCAAGGAGGGAGAGAAGAAGTACTTACTGTGGCAATGATTCCTATAGCTGGTGTCACTATGGTAACTTCTACACTGCTAGTGGTAATAGTGGTCGCGGTTGGAGTAACTCATGAAACCATACCAATCGTTGATTGATCAAGGGTGAAACTTTCTCCTCGATTGATAGAAGGAGATGCCAGACTAGGAATAGAACCTGAGGACTGAAGAGTATCCCTAGAAGCACCTTGAGGATTGCCAAACATGAATTTGGAAGGAGAGGTGGCTCCAGAAGAAGGAACATTGATATGAGATAGAGGTGGTGAAGGAAAGACATCTGTAAGAGGCCGTGCTCCTACTTGGGCAAGTAGAGGCTTAGTTCTTTGCTGCTCTAAGGACCTGTAATCTGTCTCCATTTGTTGAGCTACTTGTTCCTGGAAGCTTTGTTCTCCAACTCCCTTAGCTTTTGATCCCAACTCCTCAAAAACTTTTGACTTCTTGGAAACAAAGATGATTCTAGGCTTGTGAGGCCTAGATGGGGAAGGAACATCACCTTTGTTCTTGGTCCTATTTTCTACCTTCTTCCTCATTTTTGCTTGGAATTCAGCCTCTGATCTTGTAATGAACTCTTTCAACGTGATCCCTTTGGCTGTTAACCAATCATTGGTGTTGGCCAATATTGGTTTAAATCTCTTCCTCAAAGAAGTCAATTCTTTTTAGGACCACTGAATAGGAGGAAGAGGAGAGTCAACAACTTTCTTAGCCAGGTACCTATTGTTGATAATGTTCTTGTCATCAACCAAATTGGAGGGAATATCTGCAAGCCTTAAATATTTGATCTGTTCTAGGGTTAGCCTACTGTAGTCCATCCTCTTGATTTCTTCGACTGTCCTTAGGTCTACCTAGATGTCTTTGATCATAGGCTCATGAAACTGAGTCTTTCTTTTGATCATGTCTTTAACACCCCTATAGTCAAAATTGTCCCTCCTTTTGAACTATTTCATAATAACTAGTTGCATCTCTGTTTCCATGACCTTTGCTTTGGCTGCTGTCAAAATCGAGTACCTACCAATTTCAATTGAAACCCTGAAACTTGGCTTTTTTAGTTCCATCTGTCTAGTGTGTACAATAACCATTTGTCTACACAGCTCCATTAGGACTAACTTATCAGAAGGAAACCTGGGGAGCATATAGGGATAGCCTTAGAAAAAACCAACCCAAAGATAGCAAAATGAGGGAAATTATAGAAACATACAACCATAGTCATTGATGACCATCCAGGCTTCATTAGATATTCTCTTTTGTTCAAGCTGAGGGTTGAAGAGGCAAAAAAATACCATGAAGAAGACATCATTCACTCTCTTAAAATGGTAGATTGATCCTTGCAGTGTTAACTGAGGGTAATATGAGTAGACTAGGGTGGTTTTCCTGTCTCCTTTAGTCGTCAAACCTGGAAAGGTTCTCATGGAGGCTGTAATGTACACTAGGTCTAAAGTCATATAGAACTTTGAAGTAGCTAATACTTTGGTCAACTACTCATGAAGAGCATTGCTGATCTACTCACCCCAGAAGATGACCTGCTTCCCTTGGAGGATGATATTTATGAAGGGTACATCTATTCATGGAATTGTGAGGAAGATGGGAGGCCTTACACTCTGTTGAGAAGGGTTATCAAGTCACCAACCTCTTCAATGAAATCACTCCTTGGAAAATTTTGTGGCCATCTAGACAAGTTGGTTCTGGGGGCCTTAAGCTAGCTGTTATTCATTACCTTCTTTGCCCTCTTGAGATCCTTGTCATACTCTTTCTGTGCTTCTATGAAGTCAATTCTCAGCACTTCAGTAGTAAAAGGGCACATGAAGACTTTATCAATGAATTCAAGGTCCAACCAAATTATTACATTACCGCTAGCGTCTGACATTGATCTGGTCTCTTTGTTGTAGAACTAGGCACACTGGAAGACGAATTCCATATGGTGTGCTGCTACTGGGAAAGTGGCAACCAGATGAATGTTGCTCTTGATGATCCTCTTCATTTTAGAGTTTGGGTTTGTTGCCTTGGTTCTGGTCACGAACTTGGCTATATCCATGTGGCCAATCTTTGTAACTCTAATGCCATCAACATTAGAGGTGATCGAGGTGATTGGAAAAATGCCTTGGTACTAGTACTTCATGGATTTTGACTTTTTTAGAGAAGCCTCAGTCATTGAAACTGGTCTCAGGTGAGCGGGTGCCGATGAACAAGAATCTTCAGGGGGTACTGCAATCATGATAGTGTAATTAGGGAATAGTGGGCAAATTGGGGAATTCACACATTGGGTGATCATGACCAAGGAAGGGCACTTAATAGGACCAGGTCAGAAATTGGGGGAAAAAGGGGAGGAAGTGAAAAAATGAAAAAGAGGAAAATTTCTCTAAAGTTAGAGAAATTTGGAGAAAAAAAATGCAAGTAGGTTGAAGAATGATCTGGCATGCATAGGCGGAAAAATTCACTGCCCTTGCATGAAGGAGGAAGAAGAAAAAGGGCATAGGCAGTGAATTTTTCCACCCATGCTTGAAGAATTATCGAGGAAGTGCAGGGGCTGCAAAATTCACCGCACATGCATGTTTGACCTACATCGATGGTGAATTTCACCGCCCACGTAGGCTTAAAGAGGAAAATGTAGGGGTGATAAATTTTGCTACCCTTGTACTTTTGGCCTACGTTGGTGGTGAAATTCACCGCTAGTGTAGGCTTAAGGAGGCACAGGTTAAGGTGTCAAAAATTGCCGCCCATGTAGGTTAGAGCAAGAAATTTGCAGGCAAGGGAGGGCGGCAAAAATCACTGCCTCAGCATGTAGAGGAAGCTTGAAAGGCCGACGGGGGAGGGGGGAAAAAATAGAAACAAGAATGAAAGCAAACTTAAAGAGAAGAAGAAATAAATGCCAAATACAAAACCTACCTAGGAAAATATGTGCGCCACGAGCTCAAATCTGCCAAAATGCACTTTTACCCATTCGCTGGATCATTCATAGGCAGAGGGTAGGAGGAGGAGAGGAGGAATAAAGCAAAATGAGGTTAAAACCAGATTAAATGGGGTGAAAATTGACCCCAAGAACCTAACACGTGAAACAATAAATGCTGCATGTAAAAACTGAGGCAGTGCAGGTGTGGAAAAAATTGCCGCCCTTGCACTGGGAATTAGAAGGGATATGCAGGGGCGACAAATTTTGCTGCTCTTGCATGCGAGAGATGAAAAATATAGGGGTGGAAAAATTTGCCACTCGTGTAGGTCCAAATGCAGGGGTGGCAATTTTTTCCGCTCCTGCATGTCAAAGGTAAAAATGCATTGGCGGCAAAATTTACCGCCCGTACACAAAAATAGAAGAAAAACACTAACTCTAAAAAGGCCATATTTTGGTCCCCTGGTCGTATCGAGACTGTAACAACCTTCAAATTTTGGGGGAAATTTAATGAAAAGGTGTTACGAATTTCAAACGGTGCAGTTGGGCCAAGACGAGAATAAGAAAAACTCGTCTCGAAAATGGACTTAGAGAGACAAAGGGCGAAACAGACAAGTTTTGCATGGGGTTGTTCCAAAAATGAGCTGAGCTATTTTTGGAAACAACAAGAATATTATTAATTATTTTTATATACCCATTCTATTTTCATTTATATAGAGTTGTATTTTGCCTTTCTATTCCATGGTCCTTATAGAACTGATCAAATTTTTTTGAGTAGTATTCTCTAACATTATTTCTCCTTAAGACCTTAAATTATTCTCTATCTGGTTTTCAACAAGAGCTTTAAACTCTTCAAACTTAATAAAAATCTCATACTTAGAATGGTATAATAAACCAAAGTTTTTATCGAGTAGTCATCTATAAAATAAACATAATACAAATATTTTCATAGCGATGGAAATTTCACATGTACAAACACATTACAATGAATTAGATGTAAAATCCCTTATGATCTTGTAGCATTATTGGGAAATTTCACTCCAGTTTGCTTACCAAACAAAAAATGCTCACATAAATCAAAGTCTAATGTATAGTCAAAAATTCCTTCAACCATACCTTTAGATTATAATGCTCGAAGGACTTTTTCTCTAATGTGTCCCATCCTTTGATTTCACAACATTATCTTTCTTATAGGAGATGTAGGAGATTGATCTAAACTATTTTTCACCTTATGAATCATGAAGATATTACATTCATCACTTATATTGCTTGCCTCAAGCTTGAACAAATTTCATGTATGGACTCCTCTTTCTAGTACCATTTCTCCATGAACCATATTGAAAATATCTTTATTAAATACTACTTGCACACACACATCATTTGTCTTACTTATAGATATTAGGTTTCTAGTCAAACCTCAAATTTTCATAACATGGAGGGTTTTAACCCTTCTACATTTAAAACTTCAACTTAAATCTCCCTCGACTTATGATGTTATATGTCGAGTTGTCTCTTAAGAATCCACCATCTCCATTGATCTTTTCATACTCACAAAATCACTCCCTATGAGGGGTTATATAAAAATAAGCACCCAAATCAATTAACCATGCACCATCATATGCATGTGAGTTTGAAGTTGACAAAAATAAATCTCCCAAATATTCACAAGAGGTATTTGCTTCTATATATTGGGAATTATTAGATGACTTACCCTTTTCAACCTTTTTATATTCGTAGTCTTTCATAAAACACTCTATTTTACCATAGCTATATCAATTTCTCTTATCTTTTGTTATAGTGTTATATTTGACTTTATAGCTCTAAGAACCTAAATGATCCATTAGGGTTTGATAGAGGGGTAATAAGCAAACACCTATTGAGATGAAAGACACATGAATCCACTAGAGGTCTATGGTATTTATCTAGTTTGTCAACTTACACTAAGCCAAAGATGAACTTACAAAACTAGGTTAGGGCTAACATGATCAAGCTCATAAAAATCAAGTATCTCTAACCTATCTAACCAAAACAATGTCAGTAAATTAAGGTTAGAAAAATTATGTTTAAAATATGAAATCAAAGTTATCTAAATAGTCAAGTAATTTCAAAGAGAAATAATGATTTAGAAGCATGTAAACCAAAGAAATAAAAGATGATTTTAACAAGAAAGACTATTTTAAAAGGAAATGTGAATGCATTTCAAAAAATGCTAAATTCTTGTTCAAAATATATCTAACCCTATCATGTAATATCTAATCCTATAAATAATAATATAACTAAACAAATGAATGATGTCACTTTACAATTAAATCTCCCTTAGATCATGCTCAACAAGAATGCAAGAAACCACTAATTGAGAGTCTAGGTCTGATTTGATTAGAATACGGAAGAGATGATAGATGAGATCTATCCAATCCAATGTTGAACAATCTAAGAGAGAGAGTGAGTTAGGGATAAGTAGGAGATGTGAGGTCAAATCTAAGTGCAAATATTAGGTGCAATATTAACTGATATATCATATGATTTAATGCAGTAAGGGAAGGAAGAACTGAGAAGTAAGTGAATCAATCTTGTTAAGATAACTAGTGAACCTATGAATTTACAAGGGGTAAATTCAAGAGTTGAAGAATCATGTAAGGTCAAGAAAATAGGTAAGTTTTGGTTAGGTTCACAACCAAAATAGGGTTAAAAATGGGTAAGCAAGGTTAAGACTAGCCCTTTTTGGCTATTGTATAATGGACATAAGTAAAAATAAGTAAATCTGGGTAAATTGGAGCCTAGGCTGTTAGATAATAGGAAAAAGGGCGACCTAGGATTCCCAAGTGCCCACATGGTCCAAATAGGAGCTATAAACGGCCATGTAAGGTGTGTGAAGGCCTAAAATGGTTCATAGAAATGTAAAGAGGCCAAAATCTCTTGAGAGGGTTGTTTTAGATAAAATTGGTCTCTCAGTGACTAGGAGGTAAAGAAATATGAGAAGACATACAACCATAGGGAGGAGTGGGGTATAAGGAATCATGATTATAAATACCCATGATGTACAAGTAGTTGGTGTTCAAAATGAAATAATGAATATTGTGTAGTACTTGGAGGCCACAATAAAAGAAAAAAATACAAAAAAGAAAACTAGAGAACATCACCTACACCTATCTAATGAGAATAATGGTAGGTGTAATATCGATGACATGATCCAACGGGTACAAGTCTGAGCTTTGTATGATCTAGACCTAGATCTAGCTTTTGCATAAGAAGGGACACAAAGTGACATCAAAATTAGAAATACAAGATGGCATTCACCAAAGCATCCTCTCTAGTGTTCTCTAAATGAGGGATATGGGAGATGTATAAGTCCTAAAAATAAGAGAGAAAATCATATCACCTTGAAGAGGGGGAGAAAATCAATGCTAAACATGTTATAGACTCTAGTGAGCTAAGACATGACTAAGAGTGAGTTAGATAACCAATGAAAATAACATGCATCTATTACATGGACATTGGTCAAGGATCTAATGGTCACATGATCTTTAAAAACATTATTCATATCAATGGTAAGGAATAAAGCAATTACAACAAGCTCATGGTCCCATCAATCATCAATAGTCCAGGTTGTGACCACAAGTCTTGGGTTGCCTTAACTACCAAAATTGATGTGAATCACCATATAATGGTGCACCATGATGGGGGTCAAGGACATAAGACAAATCCAAAATAAGACTATCTCGGCATGAAGTGAAATAAGCAAACTAAATGAGGGAGTCAAAGAACATGATAAAGATGTACTTGTAAGAAGACCAACACCAACTATAGTGAGAGGTAGAGAGGGGTGGTAGGAGGCTCGTGAGAGATGAATACTAGCCAAAGAGGACTAGATCAAGTCTCAAACAACCAAAAATAACAACTTGCAACACCTAAAAAAATGATGGTAAAAGAAAAAGAGGGAGTCAGTGGGAGATCAATTATGAATAAACAATACAATACTGACTAAAATAAGCATAAAAGTCTACTTCTATCCTGAGATGCATCTAAAGAGGAGCACATAGAAAAAAATAGTCTATGAGACCTGAAAGGATTGAAAAAATGGCACCATACAACTTTAAGGAGCAAAATGAAAACCTCAAGTACATACAAAATGGGTCAAATCCCCTATGTGGATTTTTCATGATAAATAAAAGAATGACAAAAAATGATCAATGGGGACCCACAAAAAAAAACAATAAAGTAGCAAAATCAATGAATAAATAGAATGGAAAGGTAATTTCCCAAATCATTTTCACCATACAACTTCCATACCAAATCCTAGTGATCATAAATAGATACACCAAGGGCAAATGAATGCATGAGAACTCAAGCACAATGGTCCAGGTAGGTCCTATGATTATAATTTTGTAAAAACATTCAAATTTGTAGCTAGTGGGAAGGCCCATGGTGGTTTTCATTAAATTTAGTTTGAATATGCAAATAGATTGGAGAAAAAACTAGATGAAAATGTTCATGGGGGGAAGATGACCATCACAAAAGTGAAGACACATCAAGCAGTAGGATATGTCGAGCATTATAGCAAGCCCTAGGGCTTGCTAGGCCATTGGTAGCCCAAGCTATGGTCTAGAACCCAACCTAGAGCCTTCCTCAAAGGAAGGCTATGGCTTTGTATCTATGAAGTATCCTAACCCACAAAAAGGCTATGACTTAGCTTGATAAGTTACAACCTTCTCTCTAGAGGGATAGAAAGGCCCAATCAAATCTAGAAAAGGGCCAATAGGGTAGAATATGGGGAGTAAAAAAAAACATAAGTGATTTACTTTATATTTATTTATTGACATGTCTAATGACTAATCTTCATGTTCATGGATGCATATGCAAGGCAAAACCACTAGGTAGGGAGAGGTGAGGCAATAACCATAATAACTACCAATGACATTACCTACACACTGCACAATCACAATATGTGATAGGGTTCCACCATGGCTAGTGATTGAGATTGATACACTATCATAAGCTAACCAAGGCACACTATGGGTAATGAGTTTTTGGATACTAGTTCATGTAGTCTTTTTACATCATAACTATGAGTTGGTGAATGTACCTCTCCATAGATGGAACCTTGAGTGACACACATTCCATCTAAGGCTAGACTTATAGGCAATAATTAGCATAGAGTATGTATACTAGTTGTACATAGTAGAGACAATAGGGAGAGTAGTAGACATACAACTAGTACAGGACTAAGCAACGATGGTGGTGTATCTAGTGGGAGTAGTTGAAGTAGTCACTCACAATGGGGTAATAATTACTCCTGGGCAAGTTAGGGTTCCTCAACTAAGAGTAGTGAGTGATAGTAGGGTATATGATAGGTAGAATCTACATAAAACCAAACATGGCTATACTACCATTAATGTGGATTGACATGGTCTAAAGTGTTGAGAGGAGAAAAAGACATTCCTACTATTAGTACATCTTAGGAGAACTATATCAACAATTGGCTTGGATCCATAGAGGAAGGTCCAAGGGTATGACGTAGGTTACACTACTAGCCTAGGCCCATGAGAGGTTATCACCACTATGATCAAGGATATGCTTGGGTTTACCAAAGTATTCAAATGTACTAGTAGATTTTGCCTAAGCATTGAGGTTCATGGGGATAGGGCCAAACAACACCATGACCTAGGTGTGGATGTATGAACAACGTAAATTCGATACCTATATGTGGTAGTGTCAAGGGTGAAGGATGTAATAATGGAGATTCATCTAGGGGAAGAAAAATTCCTAGGTCCACAAGGATCATATGTGCATCTAGAGCTAAAATCCTTGGCCTAAAGGGGGGGTCGAGCATGACCAACATGGGGAAGAGGAAAGATACAAGTGATAACTACCACAACACTAGAGGTGCCAACATCTACTATGGTAACACATGTTCATGGACACTACTAGGGATTGACTAAGGTAGGAGGGTTTGGTATAGTTGAGAGGAATTGTAGATAGACTAAGCCTAACACAATAAAGGGTAGCATAGGTGGCAGTAGACCCATAATAAGTGGGCCCATGTTTGAGAGCACCACAACTGACATCACCCCCACCATGGGTAAGGACACCACTGGCAATAAGTATAATTTGTAAAGTCTCCTTTAGAAAATGTATATTTATTATTATGTTACAAATTTTTATTATATAGTGAACATATTTCACTCTGTGTGTGTATGAGGCCATCTAAGTTGGTTGGGACACCAGGTGGACCAATTATTCTGGGAACTCTTCCCAAAATTTACTAAAGCACTATCAGGAGAACATATATCATTAATATTGACTAGTGCATGTCCTCATACATGCTAATCGAGGGTATATGTATGAGAAATTATTGAGTTAAGGAGGGTATAAGTGTGATATTGATGGTTGAAGGCCAATACTATGGCAAAAACACTGATACTAGTGGATTTATAGGTGAGGGTGGTCACCTCTAGAGCATCTCATAACACAAGGATCTTAGAGGTGGAGATCAAGATCTCCCTCAATTGGGGGAGTAGGACCATTTGACTAGGAGATGAACTAGATAGAGGACCAAGTCATAGGTTAACTTGTATTTTTGTGTATCTAGCCATGTGTGTGGAAATTTTGGGGAATGCGATCCTAGAATCATCTGAAGCCATATGATGTACCTAAAAACATGCAAATTTTCAATGATATGTATATATACATTTTCTCATTGTTGGCACATGTGTATATGATTAGTGTGTGACATGTATGTTTCATGCTTTTTAGAACACTAGGTACATGTGATTAACATAAAAATGGTAATAATGAACACACACATATACATGTGATACAGGGCTAGTGGTGAGATAAGATAGGAAAGGTCCATTGTACCATCGTAGGTAGGTTTTTTAAGAAGGTCACATAATCCCTCAGACTTAAAACACCTTGACATGGAACCCATTAATTGGGTGTTGGAGAGCTTAACCCTAGAAGGTGGAGAGGTGATAAACGTCATTCTCAAAAGAGGTGGTGATCATAAAAGGGATAAACCAATTATGATCCATTTTGCCCTTCTTGCAACATTCCCTATTGAAAATGATCATCATATCACCTACCTGAAAAGGATAAGGCAAAACTAGTTTTTCAAATTGTTGGCACTATTTAACTTGATAAGCATTGATTATGCTCAAGGGTGTCAATGTGATTATCATATAGCTTCTCAAACTCGATGAAGTGAGGGACATAATCCATCTTGTTGGGAAATGACCTAAAGGTTTTACCTTGCAATAATGGGATCAAGACCTTAAGAGGGAAAATGACCTCAGACCCATATACTAGCACATATAGGGTTGCCCCTATGGTCATACATAAAACATATCTAATAAGCCTAAAAAGTAGGATAAAGCATGAGATGTCAATTGCGACTTGACTTGGTAACTATAAAAAGGAGAAACTTCTTCAATGTTTTATTGGAAATTCAGCCTACCCATTACCCTGTGGGTAATTGGTGGATGAGAAACATAAATTTAAACCATAATGTTCAACTAACTCATGCATCTCAGGGCCTTGGAAGATTGAGCCATTATCATCCATGATTATGGTGGGAACCCCAGATTGAAAAATAAGCTAGTATAGATTGAACTTAGTGATAGCCTTCTTGATCATTCCACTAAGGGTCATGGCTTCAACCCACTTGGTGAAGGAATCAATGATGACCCAACAATGTCCATCAGATGAAGCAGGTTTAAAATCTTTGACAAAGTTGAGAGCCTAAATAGAAACCAACCAAGGGGCCAAAATGGAATGTAAAACTCCAACAAGGCCATTGATAACATCTTCAGTCATTTGGAAAATCTTGTAACCTTTGGCATATTAGATAAAATCGTTAACAAGAGTGGGCCAATAGTAGACCATCTTGATAATACATTAGGGAGAGGAATGCCCTCCTAGGTGGCCACCACAAGTAATCCCATGAGAATCCTTTAAATCAAGATGCATATATTCAAGGGCAAGACACTTCATCAACACTCTATTGATATCTCTCTTGAACAAGTTTCCACCATTAATGACATAGCAGATAGTGAGCTTATGAATCTGGTAATGTTCTTGTAAGGAAACATCAATGTGATAAGATTGGTCTTCTATGTAGTAGAGGATATCTCTATACCACTCATAATTAGAAATATCCCTCTAGTTTAGTGAGTAGACCATCTCATCAAGAAATGTATCATCAAATAACTCTTTCAAAATGTTGGGCAATATGCACTTGGTGAGTTTCTCAACTACAACTAAGCTTTTGGTGGATTTTTAGTTAATGATGCAAAGTTAAAACTCCTAGAGAAGTTGATCCATCTTGTAGTCCTACCTATTAGATGTGTCTTTCCCAATAAGTAAAAAAGTGGATCTCATTGGAAAATTACATTGGTGGTCTATCCCAACATGTAATATCATAGCTTCTTCATAGCAAAGACAAGGTCAAGGCAATGCCTCTCCATGATAGTGTAGTTAAGCTTGGTGCCAACTAGCGTGCAAGAGATGTAGTAAAACGATCTCTCTCTACCATTGTCATCATTTTGGCATGACATGCCTTGATGGAAAAATCAGTGTCATATGTGTAAAATATGAACTTTTAACCCTCCATGGGTGTCAGAAAGATGAGAGGATTGTGAAACATGCACTTCAACCCTTCAAAGGCCACATGAACCTTAAGGGCCCATAAGAATAGGGCATTATTGTGTAAGAAATGTGTGAGGGGTGTCAACTTGTGTGTGTACTCCTCAATAAAGCATCTTATAAAGTTGAGCCTTTCAAGGAAGTACTCTAACTAGACCAAGTTGTATGGGGGAGGAATTTTTAGGATTGATTTGATCTTGTCAGGGTCCACCTCACTACCTCCCTATGAAATAAGGAAGTTGAGAAGCTTTCTAATGGAGATGCCAAAAATGTACTTCTTAAGGTTTAAACTAATGTAAAACTCACTGAGTCACTCATATATGATTTTGAGGTCTTACACATGCTCCTCTTATTTGAAATATTTACAAAGGAGGTCATCAATATAACATTCAATAATATTTTGGATAAGGTCATAAAAAATGTGGGTCATGGCATGTTGGACCCCAAATTTTGGATAAGTATTTTGATAATGGTGTAGAACAAGCATGGATTAGAAGACCATGGCATGGAAGACCATGGTAAAATAGATCATGGCACAAGAAGACCCAGTCAGAGGGGAGGCATACAAAATATAGAACCCAAGAGTGAAGGGCTCAAAATATTAGTGAAAGACTTGGGGAGAGTGAACAAATCAGGAAATGATTAAAAAGTGATTCTCAAGGATAGAACAGACTTCAATCACACTTGAGTTTGAAACCAACCTGCATAAAGATAGACACTTGGCAACATGGATCCAATACCAAATGGGAATATAGGGGTGTAAAGTCCTAGGCCCATAGGAAAAACAAAGTAGATGGACGCCATGATTTTTAGTTTACTAGAGATCGTTGGCTAGTCACTAAAAGTGTCATAATTATTGTAACAACTTGGTCAGGGATAACCAAGTATAAATATCCCTGTGTAGATATTTGTAATGTTGTTGAACATTAATATATATTGATTGATTATGGTAAATAGCAAAATCATAGATATCATTATAATCTTGATATTGCACTATAATTGATAGTTAATTTGTATCACTAAGTTGCCAATACATCTTTTATGTAACTTATGGCTCTTATTTGGATATAATTATTAGAATCTATGTTTTCTGAACATGTGTAATGAATACTCTGAATCTCATGGCAATTATCATCATAATCATGTTTGTTTACATAACTTAAACTAGGTTTACATTTGTGTAACAACCAAGTTGTCACAATAATTATGACACTTCTAGTGACTAGCCAATGATCTCTAGTAAACTAAGATTTGTGTTAGCCATCTAATTTATTTTTCCTATAGACCTAGGCTTTTGCACTCCTATATTCATGTTCGGTGTTGGATCCTCATTTCCAAGTGTCTATCTTTATGTGGGTTGGTGTCAAACTCATGTGTGATTGAAGTTTGTTTAATCCTTAAAATTAGCTCCTTAACCATTTCCAACTTGTTTTGTGCTCCTCAAGTATTTCATTGATATTCCAAGCCCTTCACTCTCAAGTTCTCCATTTGTTATGCCTCTCCTCTGACTCGGTCTTATCATAGTGTGATCTCTTGTGCCATGGTCTTTTGTGTCATGGTATTTTATGCCATGTTTGTTCTTTGCCATTATCAAAATACTTATCCAAAATTTAGGGTCCAACATCACCCCACACTACGTTCTTAGTCTGTCCGGGACTAAGCACCAACCTTCACCTCAACTAAAAATTTAGGACCAACTTGTTTGATCTACTTTTTGACACCTTACCAATGTGACAAGGTGTCAAACAACTTTATTATTATTTCCTCAATTGCCACTTTCAATTTTTTGGTCTCCTTAGGTTGATCATAACACTTACTTGCCTAATTGACAATTGTTTGAGGGATGTGGAAGCATCCTTTTGAACCTCTTAAAGCATGGTGTCCTCATCCACAACCTATTCTTAGAGTGATATAAAGTTGGAATTCATTTATTGTTGATGTGTATTTATTATTTCTTCCATAGTTTCAACATATTTAAATACCTTAGTGCACTCAATGTGATCTTTTATTAATAGGGCAACATCTGCTAATTGATGATGTTAAAGCTCTTATGTCTGGATTCAAGCTTTTAAAATTTTACTCGGCCACACTATTATCTTAAAAATCCCATCTAGGATGGGAATTGTTCCCCAACTCAATGCAAGGAGTAGTTCCCACTAAGAGATGAAATAATTTGGGCAACTAAACAGTTCATCAAAGCAATGGGGGTATGCAAACATGCCTTTCAATGAGTTGGGGAAGTGATTCCCATTATAGATAATATTTTTGAGAAATTGACATGGCTTAGTAAAATTTTAAAATCTTGACTCCAGGTAGAAGAGCTTCAACATTAGTAATTAGTGGATGCTGCCATGTTAATAAAAGATCACACTGAGCATGTTAAGGTATTTAAAGATGTTGAAACTAGTGAAGAAATAATAAATATGCATTGAAAATAAATAAATTCAAACTTTGCATTACTTTAAGGATAGGTTTTGGATGAGGTCACCGCGCTTGAAGAGTTTCAAAGTGATGCTTCCATATCCCTCAAATAATTGGTTAATAAGGCAAGCGAATGTTTCGATCAACCTGAAGAGACCAAAAGGTTGAAGGCATCAATTGAGGAAATAAAAAAATATGATCAACACCTTTTCACATCAAGAAGGTGTCAAAAAATAGATCGAATAGGTTGGTCTATATTTTTTAGTTGAGGCTGAGGTTAGTGCTTAGTTTGGGACAGACTATGAGCAAGTGTGGGGTAACGTTGGACCCTGAATTTTGGTTAAGTATTTCAATAATAACACAAAACAAGCATGATATAAAAGAACATGGTACAGAAGGCCATCTCATAAGATATCATGGTGTGAGAATATCCAATCAGAGGGGAGGCATGAAAAATGGAGAACCTGAAAGCAAAGGGCTCAATATATCAACAAAAGACTTGGGGAGCATGAAGGAAGTGGGAAATGGTTAAGGAGAAATTCTTAAGGATAGAATAGAATTCAATCACAAATGAGTTTGACACCATCTCACATGAGGATAGACACTTGGAAATGAGGATCCAACACTGAATGGGAATATAGGGGCACAAAGGACTAGGTCCATAGGAAAACAATGTAGACAGCTGCCGTGACTCTTAGTTCACTAGAGAATGTTGGCTAGTCACTAGAAGTGTCATTTTTATTGTAACAAATTAGTCAAGGAGAACCAAGTATAAATACCCCTATGTATATATTTCTAATGTTGTAATCTTGATTGATTGATTTTGGTAAATAACGGAATCATAGATATCATTGTAATCTTGATATTGCGCTATAGTTGATAGTTAATTTGTATCACTAAGTTGCCAATACATTTGATATGTAACTTATGGTTCTTATTTGGATATAATGATTAAAATCTATGTTGTCTAAACATGTGTAATGAATACTTTGAATATCATGGTAATTATCATCATAATTGTGTTTGTTTACATAAATGAAACTATGTCCACATTTGTGTATTTCTTTTTATGCTTAGTCATTGATTAAGGTATATGATTAAGTACTAATATATGATGAGTATATTACCATGCGACACAACTTACGAGAACTAATTTATTTTTATGTGCTTTGGGTGAGTATGCAAGAGCACAATATTGCATGAAATGCCAACACATTAGCTTTTTGGGAACTAGTTACTTTAGCACACCTAGGGAAAGGTCTAGATAGAAAATAACCCAACATGGAATGTTAATATGTAGCACAAATGTTATTCAAATTAAAGGGCATTATGATGTAACAAAAGGTACCCCAGGGGTAGTGAATGTCATTTTATGATGATATTTGGGTGTAATACAAATTTGATTGTACCTTGAGAATCTATTCATGAGAGATATCATCTCAAAACCAACTTCAAAATCTATAACATCCTTAATCAAAGGCATAGGAAAATTATCCTTTCAGCAAGCCAAATTAAGATTATATAAGTTAATATAAATATGTACTAACCTGTTCTTCTTGAGAACTTGGATGATGTTGAAAACCCATCGAGGATAATCAATGGATTTGATGAAGTGGACATGGATGAGTTTCTCAATCTTTGCCTTACTAATTGGGAGGCTTTAACAACAATCAGTCACTATTTTTGGTAGATGGGGCAAGCCCCATCCTCCATAATGAGGTTTTGGAAGATGATATCAGATCCATACTATGCATATCAACATATTCCCAAGAAAATACATCCAAAAACTCACGTAGAAATGTGACTACAACATCATATACATCTCTAGAGAGATTGACACTGATCTTGATGATCTTTGGTCATGTAGGGGTACCAAGGTTAACATTGATGGATATTTTAACATCCATGGTGTTTCCTTCCTCAAAACAATTAGGAACAGGAGATTTCTTGATCCAAATCCTTCAGGTCAACGATCATGAACTAAACCATGGGAACACTAGGGGTAGGGCCATCATTGGTGAGTGAGATATCTAAAACTAAATGAGTAAGAGGATTTTGGTGTGTGATGCAAGCCTTCATGAGATTTTTTAATGATTTCCTCTTGTTGAATAAATTACATGTCATTATGTGTATGAAATGGCACTTGAGATCAGAATTGACAACTCTAGAGGCCTTGATAGGGGAGACATTAAGAGTTATGTTACTATGATGGGGAAATAATAATGAGGGAAGAGGATCAATAGTCATGGAGACATTATAAAAGAGGTATTTTAAGAGCAAAGAACAACCTTGATGCCCAAAAGAGGAAAGAGGTGATGAAGATCCTGCAATGGGCACATGAGGAATGAATACCGATCGATAGTCAATAAGATCAAACCATTCATATTTGAGAAAGTAAAATTCATCTACAAGTGCCTTAGGTGAACTAGCGAAGCCTCATGAGGAGACTGCCAAAGCCTTGTTAGAGGGATTTATTTTAACATATAGCCATGCCTAGGGATCTAGGTTAACCTCTAAGGTATGAACCTTTACCTTATGCAAAAATTAGACCACACAAAATGTTTCCCACATAACATCCCACATCACAATAGTCTAAAGATGGCCAAGGATCATGTTGTATGATATATCTTAGTTTGACACATAAAATTTGATCCTTACCATCTTGTGTTTGAACTTGACTTGAAGCTTTACTTTACCAACTGGTATGATCATGTCATTGTTAAAACCAACATAGTTATGGCCAGAGTCATAAATATTATTACAACTAATACCCAACTAATTGAAAACCCTCAAAGGCATGATATTCAATGTGGCACTCTCATTGATGATACATCTCTTGATGTGGAAATCATCCACTAAGGTCTCAATGTAGAGTGGAAATATAGATCTCTTTTCCATAATAAAAGGTTCAGGCAAGGAGGTAAGGTCAAATCACAAGGTAGGCAGATGAGGGTGGTCAAGGATGTCTGAGTGAAATAAAACCTCAACATCATCCTATAGTGGCATCTTGATAGAGAGACCATGTGCTCAAGTCAGGTGATAAAGCATTTGTATCATATAAGGGATATATCAATGTCAACCATGAGCTTTCTACTATTATACTTAGCCTTCCCTTATGGGTCATTTGAGGTATTCAAACCAGAATAGGTAAAAGAGTGATGGTCCTTTGACTTGGATTTATTCATCTTCTAATTTTCCTTGTCTTGATCAAGAAGAGGCTCCATGAACATATCTAAATTTCAATTGGGTTTGGAAAGTGGAGAGATTTGGGGAGTAGGCAAAGTATTATCACCAAATTTTTGGGAAACACATTCCTTATTTGAATGCCCCTTCATTTGGTGAAAATTATACAACTTGGTAGGATCATAAGGATACGACACAATTTTCCCTCTTTCACTCTTTTTAGGGGCATTATTTTAAGTTGGCCTCTTACTCAAAGCATTGACCTCATGGCCATCCTTTTTGTTCTTATTCTCTACTAAAGAATTAGTGACACCATTTCTAGTCATATTGTAGTTGTAATCATGTGAGGAGGATAATTTTTAGTAGGTACATGCTTAATACCCACACACACCTCAAATACTTTGATCTTCAGACACTTGCTAATAATTTCATCGTAAAAGGTGGGCTCACGCTTGAGGACCTCAAGGTGAACCTCATGCCTCAATTCTCACATGAATATATCATAAAGTTGATCATCCACGAACCTCATCATGTAAGTGTAGATGGCTGAATTCCATCAACACATAAAGTCAAAGTTTTACTCACCCTTATCCTGGACCATGGCAGTGAGTGATTAAATGTCAAATTTAAACAATCTATAGATATCAAAGTATTAAAGGAAAAAATATAGTAAGGTCAGTAAAATAGATGGAGAATATTTAAGTAGATTTTTGAACCACACCAAGGCCTAAAATCATAGGGTGCTAGTGAAGATATCCAACATCATGCCTTCATCATGTTATAAATATGTACATGCCATCATGATGGTTATGATATGCCCTGTGGGATTTGCATTCTAACTTTTGTTAAACTTTAGAAGTTGAGGGATTAGAGTGGAAAGGGGAATAATTCACACCCAAGGGGCTAGAGGATTTTGACAAAGATCCTCATAGGTAGAGTTGATGGCTGGTTGGTGATGAGCTCCCTGAGGAATGTATATACATAATACTTTCACACTTTATTAATTACTGATGCTTTTTATCTTGTAGGAACCCATCAAGTCTCAATCTCTTTGAGTGCATCCCCTAAGGGGTGTACCAAGAAAGGGGTGGGAAAGACACTGGTACTTTTGAGGATTGTTGTCCCTTATTACCATTTATCACCAATCCAACCAGCTCCTAAAACATTACCCTAAGCTATTAATCCTCTTTTGCACACTCCTCTAGTCTTTTACCACCTTTTATACCCCTTTTCCTAGCTTAAAATCCATTTTGATGGTTTATAATAATAGGTCAATTGGGTCAACCTTGTACTCTTATTGGTGAAACTCATTTAGGGTCTAGGTTAGCTCTTGGCTGACCTAGCCCATGACTAGTGAGTTTTTGTCAATAAACTGGGTCGACTGGGTTGATCTTATCAGCCAAAAATTTTGGAAGGGTTTAGGTTTAGATCTGATTATATAAACACATCCATTTTTACATTATTAGATGAACATCAAGAGTTATTATTCATTTGTGCTTCTTTACAATCTGATCTTCCACCATTTTACTTGAGGAGTCTTACCTTAGGGTTTCTACTTGGATAATCTAGTCTTGTGAAGAAGTCTTAGATGCTTTCACCTTTATTAGTGATCCTTAAAAACCACAACAATCTATTATGAATCCCCTTTTAGCCAAATGAGAGATTGAGTCTTGACGGGTTCATCTTTCAGGTAAGTATCTCTAACTTTGCTAATCTCTTTTTAAGATAGAAGTAGCATAAGTAATAGATTTTGAGTAATATTACTCTTCTTCTCCATGAATTAGGGTCTTACCTATACATAGCTTAATTAGGATTCTCTTATGCATGTTTACTAACCCCCATATTGTGCCACAATTTATGGTGAGCACTAGATTAGATTTCTTTGCTTTACTTGTTATTAGTATAGCCAATTGAAAACATAAGACTTAGGGTTATTACATAGTTTTGCTTGATTGGAGGATTTATAACCCTCCTTAGTGATCTTATTGTAGTAAGATATCCCCTAATCAAGTCTAGTGGAACCACATATTTGGTCATGTTCTTGATTATCTAATATATCCCCAATCAGAAGTGTAAGTAGGATCTATCTTATTTGAGTTAGGATTGATTTATAGATATGATATATTTTTGAATGCATACATTCTGGTGAACCTGATTGAATCTAACCCTTGCAATTTTTCTTTCATGTTTTTAATTTTCTATCATTTTATTTATTATTTTTTTATATTTATGATACTAGGTTGACATGGTCGATATAGTTTTTAACTTTTGTGTGTAGGTTTAACACATAGTCACATAAAAAATAACTATGTTCTATTTGTGTAGGTCTTCATAAAATATAGGTTATTAGGTCTAATAAGTCAACACAGTACTCTTATTCAATTCTAGAAAGCAAACTAGGTCAAATAGGTCAACATAAATTCTAGACAACTTCTAGAAAACATACTAGGTAGACCAGGCCGATATAGTCATCTTAATAGGTTTTAGCAAATAGGGAATTGAAGAACTAGGTCAATCTAGTCGACAAAGTTGGTAGAATATAAAAGCAACATTCAAGGAACTTTAACAAAACTTTCACAATCCTCAACATATTCCAACCCACCAAGGTTCCTTTCTCTCTATCTTTCATTTTAGTTCTTCCTTATAGTTCTATTTTACAAAGTTTGTAGTCTTTCAAACTGCCATCATACAACAAACTAGGTTGACCTAATCAACCTAGTTCTACATTCTATCTTCTATCTAAAAAATAGGTTGACTTAATTCTTAAAGACCCTTGATTTTGTAGTATAATAGCAACACTGTCAACTTTGTTCTATAATGTCTGCATACACTATCATCTGAACTAACTCTGTACTATGTTTCAAATTGGGAATTAATAACTATATGCTAGTAATTACTTCACACTTTTATTTTTAGTTGTTTGCATGCTTAGAGTAGATCATATAGTATAATTAGGTGGTTTTTCAATATATTATTTAGTTGCACTATTTTTCTCTTTCTTGCACACACTACCAAATCATATAATTTCAAAAAGCATTTAAACATTTGTCTACCCAAGGCCTACCTACTTGGATTTCATCACCAAGGGGGAATCCAACTTAGTTTTCTATCTAAGTATAAACATGTGGTTAATGGTAGATGTTGGAAAATCACCTCACACCCTTATCATTGTGGGATTGTGAAGTGAGGGGGTAGGCCCCAATACTAAGCTAGTACCATTGCCAACACAGATCCCTTTCCACCTAAATATCCTAAAACCATCCATAGATTGCTAACTAGTTCCCTAATTTTAGAAACTTCCTTATCATACTTAAAATAACACTTTATAATAATCTAAAAACATTCAGAATGACCACTTAGTTAGCATTTACTTTTCAAGTTGACTGCTTGTTCTTTGATCATTGTATGATGTATTGTAAAAACTTGCATTAGCCAACATTTGTGCAAGGTTTTATGTTGTGTTCCTCAATTAGATCATTCTCATTGATCCAATTGCTTATGTGTTTTCTTCCATCTCTTGCTTTCAAAGTACATTGCAAAATCTTTCCCTATTTTCAATACGCTACCATTCTATTCAACACAATCTCTTACAAACTATTTTTCTTTCTCATCTATAGGACTAAGTCAACCCAATCTACCCTATATCTCTTTTACCAATTAGATTATAGTACTAGGTTGACCTAGTCAACTTTGTACTATTATCACACTCTATTTTTCTTAGTTTACACTACTAGGTTGACCCAATTGACTTTGTACTCTTACTACTATCCTATCTATTTGACTTAGTTCTTTATTTATCTTTACTTAGAATTTTGTTCATTTTTATCAAATCATCATGAAATCCCTTATCAGAATCTTCTTGGACAACTTGAATCCATTTAGACACTATATGGGGTTATTTTTACTTATATTTTTCTATTTTTTCTTCCTTTTTTTAGCTATTGGGGCATCTTGAAATGCCCATGCACAAATTAATCCAACATTTGAGGCATCTTGCAATGCCCACCCACATATCATTTTAGAATCTTGGGCATCTTGTGATGCCCATCCCTACATCCAATTACCCATTGGGGCATCTTATGATGCCCACTCTTATTCTACATGGCATGATACCAAACTAATTTAACTTCAAGAAACATACTAAGACACATAGGCTTTGTCCCTCACATGATCATTCTTGATATAGACATTAGCATAGGATACTTCCTTTCTTTTCATACTTTCTATATGTTATCTATCTAACACTTTTTATAGGATACTTACACAGGGCTCACCCTCTACAATAATGATCTCTTTTTGAAAATCTTAGTCCTCCACTTTGGTATTTTGGTTTTCCTTTTTCTCGTGATTTTCATTGTAAACCATGGATAGGACCCAATATTCCTCATGATATTCTTTTATCCTCTTTATTTTTCTACTTTTTATGCATTTTTTGACGCCCCTTGGGTTTCTCATTTGTGAGTTGCAGTGTAAGACCATGGATAGGCCCTGGCCTTCCTTATAAATACCATCTTTTTCTTATCCCAATTATTTTTCACATGATTTATACACCCCATTGGGTTTCTCTTTTATGAGTTGCAGTGTAAGAACATAGATAGGACCTAACCTTCCTCATAGAATTTCCAACTTGTCATTCCTTTTTATAGAATGTGTTTTGCAATGGTTACAAGTTTTTTATCTTTGTTCTTAGCTTTAGCTTTTGATTCTTTTGTAGATAAAATTTATATACCAACCTAAGTTAGCATGTTTTCCTACATTTTCCTCATTATTATAATAAGGAACCACACTTTTATGTCATTGAATCCCTTTTTCACCTTTTATCACATTTTTTGTGATTTGAAGTAATTCAAATTGTTTCATGTTTCATTCCTCATGATTTCCTTTCCTTGCACTCCACATTGGATAAAACAAGGTCAAAGTCAAGATAAAACTTTCATTTCACTTGACTTTATGAGATTCTTAGACACCATGCTCTGTAAGTTCTCTCTCTTAGAAACCAAGTCCCAAGTATTCAAACAAAAGTCATATTTAACACCCATGTTTTGTCTTCCAAATTTGTATGGAAGAGGAATAGAAAAAACCATCAAGAAAGTTAAAAGCCAAGTCATTTGAAACAAAAGGCAATGATATACTAAAGTTAACATACAAATCTCAAAATTCAAATCACACCAAAATATGTGATTATAAGCACATCTCCTATCTCCAATTAAATCTCAAACTCCACAGTTGGCCTCATAATATCGCTGAGGTCCATTGAGGTGCAGTAGGCTAGTAGATTGGAATAGGAGAATTCAACAAACTCTATGGTGCTACGTAATTTCTCATGCAAGTGCCTAATCTTTTGAGTAGATCGATGACTCTGTAAGGGGTCTTGAGGAATGGGGAACACATTGTGGAAAGGTAGGTCCATTTTAATTTTCATGCATATAGCCATTATGGGATGATATACATACTTTATTTGCTGACCTAAGACTTGTGTGGCTAAGAGAAGTTCTTTAGAGTCCTTAAGGTTGAAAGTCATCTTGTTTTGACAAACCTAATTTGAGTATCTTGACTTTGATAAAGAGTTCCTCTACCTTGGTTTTTCCTTCATTCTCCCCTCCACCCATTTCATTTCCCCCCTTGGAAAATTGTGATTCTAATTTTGTTTTCCCTTCTTCTATACTCCCTTCTTCTTCACATCTTAAAAGGCATGCTAGCACAACTTTGTTTCAGTGTCATCTATCCCTAAAGAAAAACAATATGCTTGAGCAACTATGGATTACTTTTTTTGTACCATGGCTCTACATTTATAGACATAATTTGATTCTTTTTACCATTTGTCATTGTTGTACTACCCCTTTTTTTGGACACTTGAGTCCATTTCAACTTTTATGTACTTTTTCCATTGTTTTAGTGAGGTTAGCTTATTACTTCTCACTCATCAATGTTTCTTTCCCTTTCATGCACCTTTTTCGATTTGACAATTGAGTAAGGATTGTTACTTCTCCCTCATCAATGTTATTTTACCATTTTTTGCTTGCCCATCTTTGTTTAATTAAGGATTGTTATTGCTTTCACATTGATGTTTGATTACCATCCTTTTAAAACATGTATCATTGGTTTGACTTGGTGAGTTTGCCTTTCTTACTTAAGGTTTAATTCTTTGAGTTTTTTGAATTTTAGTTGCCTTGGATTTTTGGTTACCCAATTTACTCAAAATTTTGACTTGGTCATTTGGTATAACATAACATTTGTCACCTCAGCTTGCCAAATTTCCAAGTACATCCCATCCACATAGCACTAATTATCTTGGATTTACTATATTTGTTTGTTTTTGCTCTTTAGTTTTGTATTCTTATGTTTGTCAAAAGTAATCTTTGCACCCTTCATAATCAAAACTACAAACATAGTAAATAACCATCCAATAATAAAGGTAAGTTAAGGTATGCATCACATTTACATTTCAATTATTTCCGTTTCAGTCATTTACTTTTAGTTATTTTTGCTTTAAAATACTCTAACTTTTTTTAGACTCAACATTGGTGTTACTATTTTCTTTCTCAAATCACCATCCCCTATTGCACCTGAGTGACATGTGATGAGCTTTGAGTAGGACATATGTATACACATAATATTTTCACACTTTATCAACTAATGATGATTTTTTGTAGGAACCCATCAAGTCTCATTCTCTTTGAGTGCATGCACTAAAGGTTGCACCAAGAATTGGGTGGGCAAACCATTATTGCTTCATAGGATTATTATCCCTTATTTTCACTTATTACTAATTCAACTAGCTCCTAAAACATTACCTAAGCTATTACTCCTCTTTTTCACACTCCTCCAATATTTTACCACCTTTCGTACCCCTTTTCCTAACCTAAAACCCTTTCGATAGTTTACAGTACTAGGTCAACCTTATACTCTTATTGGTTAAACTCATTTAGGGTCTAGATCGACTCTTTGCCGACTTAGCTTGTGACCTAGTGAGTTTTTATCAATAATGATACTAGGTTGATTGGGTCGACCCTGTCAGTTGAAACTTTTAGAGGGGTTTAGGGTTAGATCCACATATATAAACACATCCATTTCACCATTATTAGAGAGAAATCAAGAGTTATTAGTCACTTGCACTTATTTACAATCTACTCTTCCAACATTCTACTTGAGGAGTCTTAGCTTAGGTTTTCTACTTGGAGAATCTAGTCTTTTAGAGAAGTCTAGGATGTTTTGGCCTTTTTAAGTGATCCTTACAAACCACAACAACCTCTTGCAAATCCCATTTTTTCCAAGGGAGAGATTGGGTCTCAATAGGTTCATATTTTAGGTAAGTATCTCTAACTTTGCTCCTCTCTTTAGTAGATATAAGTAGCATCGATAATGGTTTTTGAATAATTTTACTCTTCTTCTCCATGCATTAGGGTTTTACCTATACATAGCTTAATTAGGATTATCTTATGCATGTTTACTTATGTTTGTTTACTAACCCCCATATTATGCCACAAGCTTTGGTGAGTACTAGATTAGGTTTCTTTGATTTACTTGTTATTAGTATAGTAAATATGAAAACATAGGACTTAGTTAGGGTTATTACATAGTTTCACTTGACTGGAGGCTTTGGAACCCTCCCTAGTGATCTTATTGTGGTAAGATATCCCCTAATTAGGTATAGTGGATCTACATATTGGTCATGTTCCTAATTATCTAATGTATACCCAATCAGAAGTCTAAGTAATATCTATCTTCTCTGAGCTAGGATTAATTTATAGATCTAATGTATTTATGATTGCATACGAGGAGGATCAGGGTTTCCATGATGCTACCTTTATATTTAATGGATAAGTTCAAATCAAAATTGGTAGAAAGATGTTTTTCACAAGTTCCTAACATTCACTATACTAAGACCTCTTCACTAGCTACAAAAATGAACTCTATCTGACTCACTCATTCCATTACCATAACTCGTCATTGGATGGTTCATCAGATGGATGTTCAGAGTGCATTCCTTTATGGTGACCTTGATGGGGAGATATATATGGAACATCCATAAGGATTTGTGTAGGATTCTTCCTTAGTATGTAGACCTTGCAAATATATCTATGGCCTCAAATATGCCCCTCAGGCTTGGTATGCCAAGATATATTCCTTCCTTCTCACAGTTGCATTCACTGGATGTCATTCTGATCCAAGAGTTTAAATTTTGTAGCATGATTACTCATTTTTTATTTTGGTCTATATGCTGATGACCCATTGATAACATAGAGTATTTCATCCTCCATTTTAGCATTGAAAACTGATTTGCACAAAAGGTTATCCATGTCTGACTTGGGGTTTGCTACACTACGTCTTTGGGATTGATATTTCATAGTCTGACTCAAGGATCACCATTGAATAATCCAAGTATGCTCTCAATTTGATCACATGATTTCATATGACTAACTATAAGCCAACTCTAACTCCCTTTCTTTTTAGTGCAAGTTTTAGGTTGAGTTTTATTTTCCATTGGTTGATGCTACCTTTTATCTATAGCTTGTTGGCAATCTCATCTATCCAACTTAGACTATACCGTACATTTCATATGTAATGGGCATGGTATCTAGGTTTATGTAGTAATTGCATGAGCTGCACTAGAAGGCAACCAAATGTATTTTTTATTACATTCAATGTACTTGTATTTTTGGTATTGGAGCATGTATTGAGGATGACTTGGTTAGATACATTTATTCAGACTAAGTTGGTGATATTCAACATCATAAGTCCACTTCATGATACAATTTCTCAATTGGTTCAGGTCTGATTCATTGGTCTAGTAAGAAGTAGAATGTTATTTCTTTATCATCTACTGAGGATAAGTATATAAGAGTTTTTAATGTTGTTTTTGAGGCTATTTGGCTTTAAGGGATTCTTACTAAGTTTGATATCAAGTTTAGGCAACCAAAGTCATAATTTGTAACAATTAGAGCACCATCCATATCTACATGAATCTTGCCCAACATCAGCATACCAAACACATCAATATTCATATGTATTTAATTCATGAGCTCACTCACAGATATGTCATTGATCTCAAATTTTATGAGTTTATATAGTAGATAGCTCATATATTCACCAAACCCTTCACTGAGATCAAATATATTCATTTGATATCTTCTTAGGCTGTAGACATTTCAATTTCATCTTCTAGGGGGATTTTTAGTCCTCTATTCTGATCTCTCTACTTTTTGGAGGGAGATTCTACCTATTCTTCTAGGGGGATTTTCGATATATTTGGGTACTTAATCAAGCATTGTTTCTAGGACCCAAATATTCTACCCACCTAAGCTATGCTTGGGGGGTGTTTTAGTGTAGGTTATTTATTCCATTTTATGGTTTTTACTAAAAATATTTAGTTTGATTAAATTAAATAATGAGGTCATTAAGATATATATGAGCTTCACCTTTTTAGGCTAGGATATATATGATGTCCAAATTTTTAGGTGGCCTGACACCTCTCTTCCTTATCCTCAAATTGTTTTAGCATTTTGAATACAGGCTAGTTATTTTGCTCATGTTTGGTTCATCTCTTGCAACATGACTCTCTCTTTCTACATTTTTGTTTAATTATTAATATTTTAGTGTGTTCAAATCCTAAAAGTCCTTGATCGTGGCCCATTCTAACACTTCACTCCTATATTCACTGATCCCATCATTCCCCCTTCCCATCTTGGCCTCATCATTGTTCCTTATTTCCCTATCCAATTTATTCTCCATTCTTAGGCCTTCCCTCTCCTTCCCCAACTCCATTCCTCTTAATAGACACCTTGTGCCCCTCTACACTTTTATTCTTCCTTATCTTTCACTACGTCCATCCCCCCTCCTCACTCTTCAATATATTCTAGGTTAATGATGCTTACTTTGTCTTCCCTTTTATCATTTCACATTTATGATTTTTTCATTCTTCATGATGCAAAAGTGCTACCTAAAACAACCGTCATTTATATATTTTTTAGTTTATTGCCTTTGGTTTTAGATATAAAATAATGGATATAATAATATTATGGTGACTTTAAGATTTTTTCCATCAATATTCTCCCAAATGGTTTCTTCCAAGTCTCAATGATAGACAAAAATTATTGTGTAGAGGTCATTAGAGTTAGCTTGTAGTTTTAAAAAAAATTAGGGTTGTGAATCAAGCCATAAGAGGATATTTTTTTGTAAAAAAAAAGGTTAGTCTTGTCACTCCTGTCTATACAAGAATGTATGGTCTAGCCATAATATAATGGAAGCCAACTACTCTATAAGGAATAACCTCAAATATTTGGTCCTTTGTCTCCTTAGACAACATGGATCCACTTGTAGCTACTTATGCGAGGATTTATGTTTTATTCAATTTTTATTGCCCCCTCCCTATACACATTATTTTGTGCTCTTCTCTCAGTACCTAGTACCAAAATCTAGAGTTTAAAGGTTTTCCTTTTCGATGATACCAATGCCATATTTCTAGTCATATTAGAAAAGACTATTTTGGTCCCTCTCCTTCCTCTTTGGGAGTGATTTCTTCATCCCTAGTAACTCCCATGTTATTTCCCATTGCCATCCCACTTTGAGCCTTCCCTATTGCCTTCTTATTCATCCCATAATTATTATCCTAATAATATGACTAGATCCTCCCCTCCCTCTCTTCCCTCTCTCCCAAAATGTCTTCCTTCTCGAGATCTATCTCCTCCATCTTCTCCCTTATCTCCTCTTAGGCTTTCCTCTCCACTCCCCATGCAAACCTCTCCCCTTGATGTTCCCTCCCATTCCTATGCTCTTTCTTCTAATGTAAAGTAATTTCCCTTAGAATAAAAAATTGATGGCCTCTCCAAACCACTAGGGAAGCTTTGCATATCTTTATTCTCTAGTGTTGTGAAAATTTATAACATCAAATGTCTAAGTGTCAAAGGTAGGGAATTTCATCTCAACATTTATTTATAAACTCAGGAGGACTTAGGAAAGGATGACTAGAAGTCTATGGATTCCTATTTTATATGGTGGAAGGAGAAGGGCCTTCCGCTATCATAATGAAATGAATCACTTGGAATGTTAGGGGAATCAATGCCCCTAACAAACATAGGCTTGACAAGAGATAACTTTGAATTGTAGGTTCAAATATGGTCTTTTAATGGGAATTGAAAATGTCTTCGGTATACCTCTAGAGGTTAGTAAAATATCACTAGCCCCTTTGGAATACAATAGGTTCATATGTAGATGAAGCCTTGAGGGGATTTGTTATTGCATTGGAAAGCAAAATTGGATTTGTTGTGACATAGAATCATATAGTGAAGCAATCCACTTCACATCCATCAACAATTATGTTCCAAACCACATTATCATAAAAAATATAACTTGGACCAAAATTCATTCCTTCCTAAAATATAATAGGCACATTTTCTCCATAATTATTTTGTGTGGATATTTCAACACCATTCTTATAGATCAAGAAAAAAGAGTATGCAACTCTTAAAAAACTCATTCTTTATGGTATCTCTCATAGTTTTTTTTAAAAGAATGCTCTCTTGGACCTCCTCCCCAAAGAAGGTATCTTCACATGGACCAACCAAAGATTATTATTTTTCAATATGGTAGAGCATCTTGACATATTCTTAGTCTCTAACACATGGTTAGAAGCACCTTGGATTTCAGAAGCACATATTCTCAAAATTTCAGGCTCAAATCACTTCTTGGTAAGTCTTGACATATCCCCAAAATCTCCTCCCTAGATGCCCCTACAAATTTTAATTAATGTGGCTAAAATATGCTACCTTTCCAAGCCAAGTTAAATAATGGTGGCAAGGATTCCCCCAACCTTGTGGCTCAAAATTTTTCAACTTCATGTCAAAGTTGAAATATCTTAAAAGCACAATGAAAGATTGGAATCATAGATTATTTAAGAATATATTCATATTTAAATAAAATTTTAAAGAAGATTTATAATTGATTAGTGGGGTATTTCAACTAGGAATCTATAAAGATGCCTTGATCATGGAGGAAAAAGAGATCTTACAAAAGTTAGACAACATATATGCTAAAGAGGAAGTTTTTTGGCTAGAAAAATTCAAATAAGTTTGGTTGTCAGACAGGGAAAAATAATGAATGTATTCCATAGATCAACCACTGGAAGGAGGTAGGTGAATAGAATAACCAAAATTCATGGACAAAATAACTAGTTGCTAGGATCTCCAAATGATATTAGGTTGGATGCAATTAGTTTATTTCAAGATGTATTCTCTGGCTAGCTTGCCATCTTAGATCAATCTCAGGAGATATATTAAAAATTTATTCCATAACTATTATCTCTCAAACAAAATCAAACTATAATTTCTCCCATTTTAAAGGACAACGTTATGGAGCCATGTTTTAACATGGTTGGTGATAAAGCTCCACGGTCTGATGGATTCCAAGCCATTTTCTATTGAACCATTTGGGATCCCATTTGAAAGGAGTTAATAGTGGTGGTCATTGAAGTTATGAAATATCATAAAATCCTAAAATAAATGAACTGCATTTATATAACCCTCAAATAAAATTACATCCACACTTTTTCTAACTATTGGCCTATTTCTCTCTACAAAAAATATAAAAGATAGTGGGGAAGGAATTCTTATAGAGAATTAAAATGATTATTCCACATTTAACTCCCCAGTGAAGTAAACCTTTGTAAAGGCATATAAATTTTAGATGGATCCATTTTAGCCCATGAAGAAATTCACTCTTTATCAATCTCAAAATAAAAAGGATTGATAGTCAAGCTATATATCAAGAAGGACTTAGATAATGTCAATCGGGCCTTCCTTGTCAAAATTCTAAGATGTTTTGGCTTCTCATAATAATGGTGATCCATCATAAAAAAATTCATATGAACAAGTCACTTATCAATCCTAGTGAATGGCTCCCCAACAGGGTTATTCTCCTCATGTAGAGGTATAAGACAAGGAGAGGGGCCCTTTCTCTTCATTCTTCTAACTAAAGTATTGAGTAGGGATATAAAAATATTGTTAGCTTCTAAGATCTCAGGGTTAAAATTGGTTGAGTGAACCAACAAAATTTCCCATCAATAGTTTGTAGATGACACACTTTTTATTTAGCAAGCCAGTTCTAAGGAGGTCCATGCCTTTAAAGACATTCTCCAAACATATTCCATTTTTGGGAAAAGCTATTAAAAATTTCAAATTTGAAGTCTTTTTCTTCAACAAATATCCAATATTATAAGTAAAGCTAAGGAAGAGGAACTAATAGTCGCACGCCCTAACTTCATGCATATGTGGAACCTAAACCATGCCACATGAACTTGTAAAATTAATGTTTATGGATAGTTTAAATATACTTACTAATTCTATATTTTCAGAAGATGATGTGTTATTATGGACCCAATGTTTTTATTCCCATGCAAGAGGTCATTACAGGTCCATTTAGGAGGTTGAACCTACCCATAGTCATGACATTGCCAAAAAAATCAAGTTGACACCAATAATGGGGCATAGATTCCCTAAAAAAATTTAAGTGAGCACCAAAAGTGGGGAATTTAAATTTCATATAATAGTGCATGACCCATGAAATGTATATAGTTGGTTCGAGGTGGAAAAGCATTTATCCCATGACCTTGTATTTATTACCCACCACCTTGCATTTATTTCACTGATGTTTGGCTATTTCATGTCAAAATGCTCACCGCTTCATCCCCATCAGGGCATATGTTGTGTGCATGGGTGTTGTTAAGGGAAGAGGAGATAGAGAGTTTCAAAGAGGAGATGTTGGGAAGAGCAACAACAACATGAACACTTACCCTCGCTTGCCATCACTGCTTACAAGTGAGATTTTTTATACCTCACTAAGGTTGTGAGCATTATGGTTTTTTATAACTCACTAATGTTATGAAATTTGGTTTTGGAAATGTTAATATGGATTCAAATATTTTTTAAAAAATTAATGATTTTATCAAAAAATGCCTTTGGTGTGCTTCAAAGCCTTTAGGTGTCTGTCAGGAGAAACAGGGCATCCAAATTAAAATAGGTGGTTTGGTAGGGGATTACATTGATGTATATGATGTCAAAGAAGTTTATAGGAGGGTCATAAGGATGAAGAGTAGGGAAATAAGTCAGTTTATAAAGTTATTCTAGAGGCTAAAAAATGAGTGACTAAAGATGCCCCCACAGATAAAGGAAAGAGTACCATGAACAAGCAACTGAAAGACCAATATGAGGATTTCAATAACCTGGTGATTTATCTTAAGGGCAATGAGATTTTGAATAAGATAGTAAAAGAATTAGATCTTCAAAAATCTATAATGCGTTGGTTTATGGGAGAGATCATAGAGCTTAAAGGTAAGGTCAATTTCCTACAGCAGGAAAACATTAGGTTGAACCAAATCTCTTAGGCCAGGGAGGATGATTACCAAATCCATAGTCTCTTATTCAAGGTGGAGATTTTGGAGTAGGAGAATGAGAAAATTGAAATAATATCAGATTTTTAGTGAATTGTAGCAAGGATGCTATGTATGAGGGTATTCAGAATGTCGAGAATCTTTAAGTTCATCTCGGGGAGTTATTTGAGCCCAAGATGCTTAGCAAAGGGAAAGGTAAGCAGGGTTAATGTAGTGGATCCCAAAATGTCATAGAGAAAGTTAAATTGTTATTTTAGATTTATGCAAATCTTAAATTATGAAAACATGTTAGAAGGATGTCTCTGGTAGTTTAGACTTAGACTAGGCCCTGGTTTCTTTCATTGTACTTTTTTGGTTTCTAGGTTGTGTTGTTGCCGAAAAATGCCACTCATTTTTGGGACAACCTACGAACTATTTTGGCATTGCACGGACAAAAAATTCTCTCTTCCCTTCTCAAATTTTTTTTTGAGCTTTCAAATTCCTCATTTTAAAGCTTTTTCCGTAAAGGGATTTACAGGTTCAACAGGTTAAAAAGCTTCTGTAGGCGGGTTTAGTCAAAAGAACAAGTTTCTAAAACTTAGTCATTTCCAAGATTGGTTCGGTGCCTCAGTTCAATCAAAAGAGTTCAATCAGCAAATGATAAAGAATAAAGGCTTGAACCATTGAACTTTGAACCACTTTGGTTCAAAGGTTCAATGGATTCAATGACCAAGTTGGTTCAATGCGCTTGGTGCAAAAGATCAAAAAGACTTAGCAAAATAACGAAGAATGAATCGATTGAACCATTGAACCAAAGTTGGTTCAATCGGTTGGTTCAATCGGAAAGTTCAAGGGGCTGCCCCAAAGTGAAAAAGGCAAGTGCCCTTGTGGAGGGCAGGCAACATTGGTTCGAAGGTCAAAGAAAAGATAGAATTCCTTCAGATTTGTTTGAAGGTCCAAAAGGAACAATTCCTTCAGACTTTTTGTCTGATGGAAATGGCAAAGTAAAAGAGGCCGAAAGAATTCTTTCGGGAAGACTTTTCTCAAAAAAATGTTAAAGGCAAAATTCTTTCAGACTTTTTGTCTGAAGGAATTCTTTCAGGCTTTTTGTCCAAAGGAAAAGCCCAAAATCCAAAAGCCTACCAAAGATGTAAGAACCCACCAGGGAAGTTAAAGCCCGAAGGTCGCATGAAAAATCCTGAGGGGTAGATACCCTTGCAGGGGACACCTGATATCATAAAAAGGACCTTTTCAAGGGACCTAAAGGGACACATTCCCTTCAGGACATTCTAAAGGCTGAACAAAGATGCAGAAAGGAATCCTCAAAGACTTAGACATAAAAGAGCTTCAAAGAATGAACCGATTGAACCATTGAACTGTTCAACAAAATGGTTCAACGAGTTTGCAGGTTCAAAGGTTCAACCAAGTGTGATAAAGATCAAAGAGCTTAGAAAGATAAAAGAAGCAATGATTGAGCAAGACAAAGAATGAACCAATGAATCGATTGAACTTTGAACCAAAAGAGTTCAAAGTTTAATGGTTCATAGATTCAAAAGCTCAAAGGTGGCCTCAGTCAAGGAAAAAGTAGCAAACAAGTGGTTCAATGGATGGTTCAACCAAGGAGCAAAGAAGCGATTGAACCAAGAAGTGATAGAACAAAAGAGACAGAATGAACTAATGAACCGATGAACTTTCAATGGTTCAATGGGTTTAAGGTTAAACATGGTTCAAGGAGTTGGAGACCATTGATGGTCCCGTGGACGTCAAATTTAAAGTAAGGGAATATCCATTGAAATTCAAATAAAGCACAAAACTTGAGGAAAGAACCAAGCGACTGGATAAAAAGATAGCTCAGGACCTTAAATTTTAGGAAGAGGCAAAGCTAGAAAAGATAGCCAGGAAGGGGCAAAAGAGCCAAATGTAGAAACGGACAAAATAGTCCAAGTGGTGAAGAAAGGTGTCAACTCAAGGAGTTACTCCAGCAGTTGTCAAAATGTCTGTGAATTGGTCATCAAGAGGCGCAACCAATGAACGGTGTGACCGATTTTTCTTCACTTTGCATTGATGAGCAGACAAGCCATATGAATGCCTTGAAGGAGCAGTCTTGTTTGCAGACAAACAATGCAGCCTATGTTCTAAACACATGAAGTCAAAATAGGAGCTGACACAGCATTATCTATCAAGCAGCTTCCTCTTCCCAATGCTGAAAATGCACATGGGCCATCCCATGGAAAATAGTGCCAATCCTTGCATAGTTGCTATAAGATTTTAATATCTCTCATTTGTAAAGGATACTTTTCATTTTTATAAGAGCAAAAATCTACCCATTTGAAAGAAGAAGACTGAGACTTTGAGCTCAGATTGTAATTTCATTTCATTTTATCTTAATGAGAAAGCAAGTTGTTTGTAGACTTTGTGCTGTTTTGGCTTTTACAACTTTAGGAAATTGTTCTTATGTCTATTTCCTAGAAGCATTCTTATTTATTTAACTTGACAAGTAGAATTAGTGAAGGTAAAAAGGGAGGTGTCCTGAAGCCAACCGTGAGAAGACTTTGTGCTTTCAAAATTTTTTTCAACGTGTGTTTTTACTTTTCTTTCTATGTTGAGGATTTTGGGATGACTTTGTGCCCCCATTATCCTTTGTGTTATACTCTTTGGGCAGTTGAGGTGGAAACTTTGTGTTTTGTTTCATCCTAATGGTTACTGCGCCCTTTGGTCACTAGTTACTTTTACTACCTGAAAGAAACTCCTGTTGTTTCCTACAAGAACACTTCTAAAAGAAGAGAAGTGCCTTCAGTGTTTTCACCAAGCTTTTTTCCTTTGTCTATGAGCATCATCTCTGAAAGAAGAGAGATGGATGGTTTATTCAGCCCCCATGTGTTATTTTATACTTATTTATATTAAATATAGCTCCTACGTATCTATAGGGAACCTCCCCTTGATGAGAGGAGAGATTTGTCTCTAATTGATGTAGTAAAGCTGCACACCTGGCCAACCAATCTTCCTACTATGGTTGATTAGACCTATTTTTTTATCAGTATGCTGATTGAAAAAATATTCACCCAAAAATTTTTGGTGACTCCACTGGGCAAGAGCATGCAGTTTGAAGTCTCAAACTTCAAGCTAAAGCAAATCTTACTCTTTTCCATTTTTTGTTCTACAATATAACAACCCCACGTTATACCAAAAGCTAGAAATCCCAAGGTGTTGTTGACCCTGCTTTTGAGTTGGTGCAGCAGAGTAATTTTGAGTTGTTTCTTCCACAACCTCACCTTAGATGAACTAGGATCCTTCCTCCTAGCCCTACTAGGCCACCAACACAAGGCAGAGCTTCTTTTTCTACTGCTAGCTGAGCTTTACCTATCCACGCTCCACCTAGATTAGTGATCCCACTTTTACATAATCAAATCATGGCTCAAGGCCCCTGGGGTAACTCTTTTGGTCCACTGAATTTGACTCCACCTCTACATGAGCTTCCACACAGTTCAAGGAATAATTTCCCCAAATTCTTTAGTGATGGGAAGGTTCATCTTGATGAACACATTGTAGCTTTTAGCATAGCCTGCGGTGTAATAGAGGTGGAATTTAAAGACATAGCTGTCAGGCTATTCATGGAGACACTACAAGGTGCTGCTGCAGATTGGTTCTACCACCTGTAGGCTAGATCAGTGACTGATTGGGACACTCTCAAAGACAAATTTGAAGCCAGGTTCAAGCTTGTAGAAGATGCACATGTCTTGCTGGCCCAACTTACACAGATGAAGAAGGAACCCCATAAAACTATGAGGGATTTCATTGCTAGGTTTGACAAGCTGAGGCACAAGATTCCCATGGCCACCCAACCAACACCTTAGAATCTCAAGTGTTTCTTCATCAACTCACAACTGCCTGAAGTGAGTTTCTTGTTGAGATGGGCTAGACACATAGACCTTGTTGTTGCTCAGGACTTGGCTACTAAGGTAGAAGATGACTTTATCTTGGTAGAAAAGATAAGGAAAGACCTTAATAAAGGTAAATCCTCTTCATCTTTTGAGCATTCACCTATAGTCACCACTGACCTGATGGTACAAAAGCTCGCAAATGAAATGCTAGTGCTCAAAAAATAAATGGCACAAGGGATGTCATCTGCTCCTGCATATAGAGATATGCCCAGGAGGACATTTTAGAATTAGGCATACCAAGGCAATGCTACCAGGAATCAAGGACAGCAAAATCACTTTCCTCTTCCACAGAGGAACCTCGCCCTTGAAGCACCTCCAAGCAATGCAACAGTTGGATATCTTGAAGCTAAATCATATTTCTCATTCCAGCCTGAGTTGAATCCTGAAGATAATGCTAATCTCTTCACTAAGGAAGAATAAGAATTAGCTGGTGACTCCCATATTGGTTTCCTAAATTATCAAGATGAACCCAAAAGAGAAGACAATGCAGCTGAGGGGTCATATGCTGTATTCACCTGGTCCAAGAATCAATCAGCTCAACAAGCTGATAAAGAGAAAGTAGGGGAGCGACCTCAACTAGCAGTTTCAATTGCTAAGTCCAATCTTCCTTTCTAGCCAAAGGACCTGGTGATTGTGAAAAAGTTAAGTACCCCAAATGCCCCTACGCCTTCTACTTCAAATTTGTAGTCTAGTCCTCCCCCTTTCAAAAATCAAAATGATGAACTCCCATCCTCTACTCCTAGCTCATTTCAGACATTTGATATAATTGACCATATAAAGAAGACCAAAATTCAAATGTCTAAATTTGAATTTCTATAGTCCCATCTTGAGCAATTAGACAGACTGGTTCAATGTGTTAAAAACTAGAACATCCCTGTTAAACAAGCAATTCCCAAAGAGACACATGATCCTGCCAGGAATGCACCCACCAGGGACAACCTTGTCATTGCTCCCCCTGCTGCTCCTAGCAAGACTGAACCTTTTTATGTCTTATTACTGATAAATGGACATCAATTGAATAATTACATCATTGATTCTGGAGCTTCAGACAATGTCATGCCCGCTAAAGTGGCCGAATCCCTTGACCTCACCTTGACCAAAACTTTTGGTAGATTCTTCTCCATGGAGAACAAGTAAGTGCCTTTACTGGGACAAATTAATGATGCCCAATTTGTGTTTGCTGCCTTTCCACACAAAAGAATCAAGATGACTGTCTTGGTAGTAGATATCCCAGCATTATATGGCATCCTTCTTGGGCAAAATTTCTGTAGGGATGTTGGAGGTGAATTGAGCATGGATTTATCAGAGGTAAGGATTCTAGTCAAAGGTGTTATGAAGAGGGTACTCCCTGAGAAGGAAGTGAAATATGTAGTTACCCAGACCTCAGCACCTGAAGCTCAATTTTTTTTTGAGTCTTCAGGCATGGGTAACTACTTTTTGTACAAGGATGGAGTTCATGAGACATTTGATGAAGCTCCTGTAGATGACAACCTGGAAATGCATTCAGATGGAACAGTAGAGGAATCGACTAAGCACAAGGCAAGTGTGGAAGTATCTCCACCCCCAGATGAAGAAGAATCCAAAAGAAAATCAGTATCAAATGAGGTATGGATTCTTGAATTTGATGGCAGCTGCTCTTCCACTAGTTTAGGAGCCAGGGTTGTGTTAATGTCTCCTCAAGGAGATATTTTACCCTCATCTTATAAATTGTAATTCAGCAACATGAATAACACAGCTGAATATGAGTCTCTGTTGCTTGGATTGAGAGTTGCTTGAGACAAAGGCATCAAGCTACTTCATGCTAAAGGAGATGCTGAACTAGTGGTTTGTTAGGTGAGGAACCTGTATCAAACCAAGAATGAAAGATAGTGTCATTACCACAATCTAGTCTGGGACCAACTTGAAGACTTTGATGCTTTCAACATCTTTGTAGTTCCTAGAGAATTCAATGATCGGGTGGATGCATTAGCTGTTTCAGTGACTCTCTTGGTCCCCCACCCAGATTTTAAAGGAGACAAGTACATGATTGAGCTGGTCTTTCAGCCAAGTGTACTTGATAATGCCAATCATTGGCAGGTATTTAACAATGACAACCAAATCATTGCCTTCTTGGAGCAGAAAGATAGCTTTGAATGGTTGCATTTTGAAGGCAACGAACCTGAAAAGTGTGAAATAGATCATGAATAATATGCAGACATAGGTGAGGAGTTCTTGAAACTTAAAGGGAATAAAATTCCCAAAGGCTTGGTTTCCCTTGAGAAGCTGTTTGATAAGCATGATAGATTCATCAGATAATAGCTAATGGATTCAAGCTCATCTCAGGAGTTTGATCAAGTAAATATTGGAACTAAGGAAGACCCCAAGATGGTGAACATCGAGAAATATTATACCCCTAAAGAGTGTTCCAAGTTCACCTCTTTGCTCAATGAATACATGGATATCCTGGCATACTCATATGATGATCTGAAATCACTTTGGCCTGATGAAATTTGACACAACATTCCTCTCAAGGCTAATTCAACACCTTACAGGCAAAAGTCCATGCATTATAATCTAAAAATATTAGGTACTATTTTATCTGAGATACAAAAAATGCTTAATGCCAGGATAATCTTCCTAATTCATCATTCCACATGGATTGCCAATATAGTGCCTGTAAGAAAGAAGAATGGTGAAATTCACCTTTGTGTGGATTTTAGAAATTTGAATCAGGCATCCTTGAAGGATAATTATCCTTTGCCAATCATGGATCAAGTGCTGCAGACAGTGATAGGCTCAGAGATGTTATCAACGTTAGACAGCTTCTTAGGATATAATCAGGTCAAAGTTGGTAAAGCAGACCAACATAAGACCAATTTCACCACACCTTGGGGCACGTTTGCATATAAAAAGATGCCTTTTGGCTTGATAAATGCTAGCACCACTTTCCAAAGAGCAATGGACCTTACCTTCAAGGATGAGATGGGTAAGTTCATTGTAGTTTATCTTGATGACTTGACTGTCTTCTCTAAGCATCGCCCAAATCATGTGAGCCATTTGCAGCAAGTGTTGGAACGCTGCTGCCAGAATGGCATTTCCTTGAACCCCAAGAAGTCATTTTTTAGAGTAACAAAGGGGAAACTTCTCAGACACATTGTGTCCAAAGGAGGCATAAAGATTGACTCAAACAGATTCAAGTCTATCTAAGAACTTTCCTTGCCCACAAGCAAGACTGCTATTCACTCTTTCTTTGAAAAGGTGAATTTTTTATGGAGGTTCATCCCTGAGTTTGCCAAGAAGACAAGGCACATTGTAAACATGATGAAGGGAAAAGCCACCTTCAGCTGGACTGAAGAAGACAAGTCAGCCTTTGAGGATATCAAGACTGCCATTGCCCATGCTCCAATTCTGGCTTGTCCAGACTATAACAAAGAGTTCACCATTTAAATCTATGCTTCAGAACATATGCTTTCAACAATTTTGGTTCAATAGAATAAAGAAGGTATAGAATCTCCCATTTCCTTCATGAGCTGAAGTACTTAAATATGGAGAAGCACGCTTATGCAGTGGTGAAGGCCATAAAACATTTTTATTTCTACATCCTCAATTCTCGAGTTACTGCCTTAGTTCCTGACACCACAGTGAAATCTGTACTGACTCAACAAGAGTTTGGGATGAAAAGAGGCAATTAGGTTGCAAATATCTAGGAGTTTGATCTGATCATCAAGCCAACAAAGCTGGTACATGGAAAGGGGTTATGCCAACTAATTATTGATAACAAGCCAAGAGGAACAGAGCATGAAGAATCAGAAGTGGATGACACACCAACAGTCCTCTTTGTCTCCACCATGAATGAGTGGTATTCAGGAATTGATCATTTCCTTACTTATGGTGAGTGTCCTACTCACCTATCTTATAAAAAAAGGAGAACCATCAAGCTGAAAGCTGCTAATTTTGTCCTCTGGGACAATGGCCTATACAAGAGGAGCCTTGATGGAATGTTCCTTCGTTATGTGGACAAGGAGCAACAAAGTTGACTTCTGAAGTCTTTCCAAAATTTAGCTTGTGGAGGACATTTTTCTACCCCTGTGACTACCCATAAGATCCTACGAGCTAGGTATTATTGGCCAACTCTTTTTCACGATGCATACAAGTGGGTCAGGGGATGTGAATTATGTCAGCAGTTTGTTGGAAGGCCCAAGTTAGCTGCCCTACCCCTTGAACCAGTGATCATAGAGGAGCCATTCTAGCAATGGGGAATCAATTTTATTAGAGCTGTAAACCCATCATCAAGTGTTGGATATGACTATGTCCTCATAGCAATAGACTACTTCACCAAATGGGTGGAAGCAGTTCCAACCAAACATGCTACTTCAGAAGTAGTATGCAATTTTCTCAAAGAATACATCATGTCTAGGTTTGGGGTCCCAATGAAAATTGTCACTGACAATGAAACCTATTTCACTTCCCAAGAGATTACTCAATTCTGCTTCTACTATGGAATTACACTCTCCCATTCCTCTGATTACTTCCCACAATGGAATGGACAGGCTGAGTCAAACAATAAAAATATAGTGACTATCATCAAGAAGCTGGTGGATGACAACCAAAGGACATGGCATAAGGCATTGGTTGATGCTCTATGGGCAGATAGAATTACACCAAAGAGAGCAATTGTTATGGCTCCCTTACAATTTCTATATGGTGTCAATGATGAGATACCAATCACCTTGGAATTGCTAGCATTGAAATTGGCTAAGGCGATTGAGGATCAAATGTATGAGAGCTCACTTGATAAGAGGATCATGTGCCTTGCTGAGCTGAATGAGCATAGAACTACAGTGGTGGACTGAATTATTTCCCATCAAAGTTTGGTGAAGAATCTCTTTGACCAGAAAGCAAAGAATCATGATTTCTAGATTGGAGATCAAGTCCTGCTGTGGGACAAGAGATGAGAGCTAAAGGGGATGCATGAAAAGTTTGATTCCCTGTGGAGGGGTCATTTTACTATTCATTAGCTCAACGGTAAAAATAGTTTCCTATTGAAGTATCAAGATGGCACCCTCTTTTCTCTACCTCACAATGGGCAACATCTGAAGCACTTTAACTCTTGAAGTATCAGATAACTTCACCTGTACATATGTATATCTGTATAGTCTTTAGTTCTATTTTTTGCTTTTCATTTTCATTTTTCGTGCCTTTATTTTTGGGTAGCACGACTCCATAGCACAATGGCACACTTCAAGGCACTGGAAATTTTGGTTTTTACTCCCCTCAACTGTGTTTCAAGTTTCCAACTGAAGGTAGTTCCCCAACTGGAGCCAGCTGTTGTCCCCAAAAAATGCCACTCATTTTTGGGATAACCTACAGACTATTTTGGCCTTACACAAACCAAAATTTATCTCTTCCTTTCTCAAAATTTGTTCTGAGCTTTCAAATTCCTCATTTTTAAGCTTTTTTCGTAAAGGGATTCACAGGTTCAATAGGTTAAAAAGCTTCTGCAGGCGGGTTTAGTCAAAAGAACAAGTTTCTAACACTTAGTCATTTCCAAGATTGGTTCAATGCCTCAGTTCAATCAAAAGAGTTCAATTGGCAAATGATAAAGAACAAAGGCTTGAACCATTGAACTTTGAACCACTTTGGTTCAATGGTTTAATGGGTTCAATGACCAAGTTGGTTCAACGCGCTTGGTGTAAAAGATCAAAAAGACTTAACCAAATAACGAAGAATGAACTGATTGAACCATTGAATCAAAGTTGGTTCAATCAACAAGTTCAAGGGGCTACCCCAAAGTGAAAAAGGCAAGTGCCCTTGCAGAGGGTAGGCAACATTGGTTCGAAGGTCAAAGAAAAGATAGAATTCCTTCGGATTTGTTCGAAGGCCCAAAAGGAACAATTCCTTCAAAATTTTTGTTTGATGGAAATGGCAAAGTAAAAGAGGCCAAAAGAATTTTTTCGAGAAGACTTTTCTTGAAAAAATGTTAAAGGCAAAATTCCTTCAGACTTTTTGTCTGAAGGAAAAGCTCAAAATCCAAAAGCCTGCCAAAGATGCAAGAACCTGCCAGGGAAGTTAAAGCCTGAAGGTCACATGAAAAATCCTGAGGGGTAGATACCCTTGTGGGGGACACCTGATATCAGAAAAAGGACCTTTTCCAAGGACCCAAAGGGACACCTTCCCTTCAGGACGTTCCAAAGGCTAAATAAAGACACAGAAAGGAATCCTCAAAGACTTAGACACAAAAGAGCTTCAAAGAATGAACCGATTGAACCATTGAACCAAATGGTTCAACGAGTTCACAGGTTCAAAGTTTCAACCAAGTGCGATAAAGATCAAAGAGCTTAGAAAGATAAAGGAATCAATGATTGAGTGAGACAAAGAATGAACCAATGAACCGATTGAACTTTAAACCGAAAGAGTTCAAAGTTCAATGGTTCATAGATTCGAAAGCTCAAAGGTGGCCTCAGTCAAGGAAAAAGTAGCAAACAAGTGGTTCAATAGATGGTTCAACCAAGGATCGAAGAAGCGATTGAACCAAGAAGTGATAGAACAAAAGAGATAGAATGAACCAATGAACCGATGAACTTTCAATGGTTCAACGGGTTCAAGGTTCAACATGGTTTGAGCAGCTGGAGACCATTGATGGTCCCATGGATGTCAAATTTAAAGTAAGGGAATATCTGTTGAAATTCAAATAAAGCATGAAACTTGAGGGAAGAACTAGTGACTGGCTGAAAAGATAGCCCGGGACCTTAAATTTCAGGAAGAGGCAAAGTTGGAAAAGACAAAGCCAGGAAGGGGAGAAATAGCCAAGTGTAGAAATGGACAAAATAGTCCAAGTGGCAAAGAAAGGTGTCAACTCAAGGAGATACTCCAGCAGTTGTCACAGTGTCTGCGAATTGGTCATCAAGAGGCGCGAATAGTGAATGGGACCGGTTTTTCTTCACTTTGCATTGATGAGCAGACAAGCCATATGAATGCCTTGAAGGAGCGGTCTTGTTTATAGACAAACGGTGTGGCCTATGTTCTAAACACCTAAAGTCAAAACATGAACTGACACAGCATTATCTATCAAGCGGCTTCCTCTTCCCAATGTTGGAAATGCATATAGGCCGTCCCATGGAAAAAAGTGCCAATCCTTGCGTAGTTGCTATAAGATTGTAATATCTCTCATTTGTAAAGGAGACTTTTCATTTTTATAGGAGTGAAACTCTACCCATTTGAAAGAATAAGACTGAGACTTTGAGCTCAGATTGTAATTTCATTTCATTTTATCTGAATGAGAAAGCAAGTTATTTGCAAACTTTGTACTATTTTGGCTTGTGCTACTTTAGGAAATTGTTCTTATGTCTGTTTCCTAAAAGATTTTCTTATTTATTTAACTTGACAAGCGGAATTAGTGAAGGTAAAAAAGGAGGTGTCTTGAAGCCAACTGTGAGAAGACTTTGTGCTTTCAAAATTGTTTTCAACGTGTGTTTTTCCTTTTCTTTATGTGTTGAGGATTCTGGGACGATTTTGTGCCCCCATTATCCTTTGTGTTATACTCTTTGGGCAGTTGAGGTGGAAACTTTGTGTTCTGTTTCATCCTGCTGGTTACTGCGCCCTTTGGTCACCAGTTACTTTTACTACCTGAAAGAAACTCCTGTTGTTTCCTGCAAGAACACTTCTAAAAGAAAATAAGTGCCTTTAGTGTTTTCACCAGGCTTTTCTCCTTTGTCTATGAGCATCATCTCTGAAAGAAGAGAGATGGATGGTTTATTCTGCCCCCATGTGTTATTTTCTACTTATTTATGTTATATATAGCTCCTATGTATCTATAGGGAACCTCCCCTTGATGAGAGGAGAGATTTGTCTCCGGTTGATGTAGTAAAGCTGCACACTTGGCCGACCAATCTTCTTGTTGTGGTTGATCAGTATGCTGATTGACAGAATATTCACCCAACAGGTTGTATTTTGGTTGTCTCTGGGCCTGTTTAGCCCTTGTTCTAGTTTGGTCTTTGGTAGACCTTTGTTTCTCTTTTGCTTGTACTTTTCATAGGGTTTGGGGACCCTAGTTCAAAAAAATTCCCCCTTTAACCTCAATAAAAAACAAATTAATGATTTTAACTTAGGCATTCTGTTAATTATTAATATGGCTTATGCTTAATGTAGTCATTCTTTGGATTATTCAAAATGAGTAATTTTGGATTGAAAACTTAAATGGAAGTCTTAATCACTTTTTTTGTAGTGTTTCGTCACTAAATCTTTGACTAATTACATAGCCCACATAATGCATGCACCTAGTTTGAGATGACAAATCATGGATGTCTCACCACCCTATGGTTAAAACCCATCGCTTTGTATTCATTTCGCCCATACTTGGCTATTTCATGTCGACCTACTCACCTTTTCATCCCCATCAGGGCATACATTGCATGAGCAGGTGTTGTTGAAGGGAGGAGGACATTGAGGGTTTCAGACATGGAGGGAACAACAACATCAACAACATGAGCACTTGACCTTACTACTAATAGTTGAGGTTTTTTATACCTCACTAAGGCTGTGAGCCATATGATTTTTTATACCTCACTAATTTTGTGCTTCCTCACTAAATATTTGGATATAATAGCTTAGAACCCACTATAATGATGCCAAACCCCCACATATTCTCTTGGCTTTTGTAAAATCTCTTTGCTGAGCCATACCCTACCTAATTTGTAAGTGGTGTTTGCTTCCTCCATTTCTATGCTATTTTCCTACTCTCTTTGCTTCTGTCATTTATACACCACATGATGGTACTAGTGTTTTGACTCTAATAGGGCTCTGGCTTCATACATGTAGACCTTTTGTAGGTCTCAGTGCTTGCAGGTGAGGTTTTTCATACCTCATAAGGCTATGAGGCAAATGGTTTAAAAAATGTGAGTATGACTTGGAATGTTTGTTAAAAATTAAATAATATTGTCGATGTGTGTAATGTTTTTGTGATTTCTCATACTGTAGTAAATGCAATTCAATTCAGTGTAGTTTATATATGAATCATAGGGAATGAGTACGTTTTCCCACATGGATTGAAATGAATGAGTTTTATAGTATTCTAGGCTAATTTCTTTTGACATTATGATAAAGTGGTCTCAGAAAAACTAATGACCATTTAAAGTTAACATATGTCATATGTGGCTATTGTGATTTCATTAATGATATGGTTGGCTTAACCTCATTTAGGTTTCTCTGTTTGAAATCCTATATTATTACTAAATACATTTAGGATGAATAATATATTAACAACATGAATGCAATTAATTCTTTTCTTAGCTTGTTGAATGCATTGGTGAGAATTTTTTTTGTTGACTAAAAGAAGCACTAAAAGTCACCCTATAATAAAGGAGTTTGTAAAGAAAATCCACTACTACAGGGCGACTTTCAATGATCCTCATACTGAGTGAAAACTGTCATGACTTCCATGCAATTTTTTTGGGCTTGACGAATGCACTAGTGAGAACATTTTATTGTGACTAGAAAGAGTAATCAAAGTCACCCTTTAATAAAGGAGTTTGTAAAGAATATTCACTATTAAAGGAAGACTTTGAATGCTCCTGGTAGTGAATGAAAACCTTCAGGGCTTCCATCAATGATACCACCTCTACATTTTTTCTCAATGAAACAACACATTCGGGGGACAATTATTATGGATTGCATATTTCAACTAATTTTTCATTACTATGAGATTGCACGTTATAATTATATGTGGTTTAATAGGTATAAGTCATGAGTCAAAGTGTCTTATAGTTATTTCAGTGTCGTAGTTAATTATTTTATTTTGTTAAGCGTGAATAATATTTTAAGAAAGACATTTAGATGGATGCAATTCTTAGAAAATATGTTTTTCATTTATTTGTATGCATTATTTTTTAATTAATTGTCTTTGAATTCAATATGATTCAGGTCTTCTACTACACAAGTTAACATTAAATGGTCAGAAATTTATCTAAGCCATAATTACTCATTCTGAATAATTCATAGATGGATTACACTGAAATAAACTACATTAACTACAAATTCATAGCCTTGGTGAGATATAAATTTTTTTATCTTTAAGCAATGATGGCTACACAAAATCCAATTATTAATTGTGTTTAAAAATATTAGTGCAAATTAAGATTTATAAATTGAGAGTGTAAATTGATGGGTACATATAATCCCAATAATTATTACTATAGTTTAATAACTCACAGAATGATTCATATATAGAGAAAATTTAATTATTTTTTAACAAACATTCGAAGCCATATTCACATTTTCATGCTCAATTGTGTAGAAGCTAACAATAATACAATATATTGTGTAAAATTTTATTTCATATGAATCAAGGTAGAAGGACTGTGCATTGCAATTGGGTAGAATGAAAATTGAAAAAAATGATCGTAGAAATTAGTTTTATATTATAAGTTATCGTTGAAAAGTTTTGAATATAAATTTAATATTTTGGTGAGCCTTACATGTTTTCTTTAGTCCCTTCAACTGGGGCAGTGACAAGCATTCAAGATACAAGATAAAATGGGTGTATAGTTGGGTATAAAAGGTCGTGAAAAATGACAAATTAGTTTAGAAGTTTGCACATGTTATTGTATTAATTTCATAAGATTCTAACTCTTGATAATGGGCGAAAGCACATATTGTATTTGACAAATAATATAAAATTTATATTATTGAACTCAATATTTACATTCATCTATGTAAATCTTAAATTTAAATAGTTGTAATTAAAATATTGTGTACTAATATAATACAATATCTTGTACACAAGTTAAAGATTTTTATGAATTTGTGCAGAATACCAATACTATAATTTAAAATTATTATGAATTTATGATCACAATAAAATAATCACATACTATGATTTGAAACATTAATTGTTATTTTTTTTGTTTATTTAAATATTCAACTTAACAGTCCAAATCATGCATAAATCATCTATCAAGTATTTATTTTTATTTTTTTCTATTTTATTAAAAAAATATAATATTAAATTATAATTTAATATAAATTTTTAATAACATAAATTCTCAATTAAATGGTTTAAAAAATTATCTTCAATTTAATCTTATGTTTTAAAGTTGGATAAGCTACTTTTTGACTTGATCTAATTTATAAGAAAATAGTTTTCAGAAAAAACTTAAATGTTTATTTTGAAATTAATACTTTACCTCATATCACATGTTTTATTATGGATAAGAAATTGATATGATAAGATTGGGGATTACAACGTTTTACTTACATGTCTCTAACAAATTGGACTCGCTTTAGAGAAGAAGAATAGATAAACTGATCGTTTTAATTATACAATCTTATTTGTAATTATTAATTATTTTCAGCTTATTAATAATAAAACATTAAATTAATAAATCTCTTAAAGTAAGAGGTTTCATTTTAATTTATATATCTAATTATTGGTCAAAATTATCTATAAAACCTACTAAACTTAAAGTATCGTCTCTATCATCTCTAAATTATTTATATGTTGCAAATCTCTAAAACTCTTATGAAACATGTTAAATAGTAACTCTAAACTATAAGTACTTAGTATCTTCAAACCAAATATTATGCTTAACTTAAAATAAATGTTCGAAGTAATGTCAACTTCTTAATTCTCTTTTATTAGATGTCTACCTCAGGGTCCTATTAATAATATATCTCCCAGTTTCTTTAAAAATAAGGAGTCCTATTAATAATAAAATGTCTACCTCTAAAGCATTTGAAATGATAAACCCTACTCTTAAATTTAGGTTTTGGATGGTCTTTTAAGGATAGGATGACTACATTATTTTATGATGGATTTTTCTGAGTAAACTTTTGCTCTTACTTTGGGTTTTCTGAAGTTTAACATAAGATATAGGTTTTCCCATTTAGATTGTTCGCTGATAATTGGCAATATTTTGTATTTTTCTATTGGCAATATTTTGTATTTTTCTATTCTATCTTACATTTCCCTATTTGTTTCTCTTCTTTTATTGGCATTTTTTGTCATTTTTCGTGGATCCTCGTCTCTAATTGGATTTCTCACTTTCGTGTGTTGGGGATTGGGCCCCCTTTTATATCCTAGGTCCGATTCATAACTCCGATCAAAAGCATTTATCCAGTTCATAACTTCAATTCCTAAAAGCATTAACCAATTAAATAAAAAAGAAATAACTTGTTATGGGGAAGGAATACAATCATTAATATTTTTGAAATCTTGGAAAATATTCTCTCAACATATGAAAGAAATGTTACTAAACCTTGGCAAAATTATCATGATTTCAACTCTCCTTATTAGTAGTACCATCCTAGCTAGTTTCCAATTATTGGCAAAATTATCATGATTTCAACTCTCCTTATTACTAGTACCATCCCAACTAGTTTTCCAATTATGTATTGGAAACTATGCACATTCCATTTTTGTTAGTGGTAAAATTAATTTATAAAATAATAAAATTAAAAATTGTTATTTCCCTAACTTTCTATTGACTGATGTCAGATGAAAATACTATTTTCCTTCAATAAAATAGCTAAATTTCTATTAAAAATAAATAAATAACTAGTTTCCTCCTTTTAAGGGACCGATCACTGACCCCTTTGCCAATCGCTCTCTCGAGGGGGCCTTTACAGTTCATCCATTATCGTTAAAGTCATAGACATAAAAAACCTTTTCATTTTTTGAGAAGACGTTACTATGCATATAGCTTGCAATGCCTTCCCAAATAGGGGTAAACTATAGACACCTAAATCTAGTCATAACTGTCTTGCAATCAGACTTCAAACTGATTCCTACCAACCATTACAAATTAAAACTAGGAATCATTAAACGTCCCAAATTTACTTGTGCATCATTCATCAAAGCTCAGAATCATGTTGAGACATCCCTAATTGGGATATTCTATCATATACAACAATAACCTCTCACAGATTCATCCCTAATCACCTTAAGGCATAATAACTGTCAATTTGGCCTATAGACCTATTAAGTGGGGAACTTGCACACTTAATCAAATCTTGAAATAGCTAAAAGGATAATCAAAATCAATTAACAAATTAAATAAAATTAAATGCCTAGTTAAATTATCTATTTGCAATTAATTAATATCTAAAAATGAAAATTTCAAAAAATTAAAATATCAAAGTCTTTCATCATTGCCTTTATGAGTTATCAAGCTCTTTGAAAATATCCTAAAATATCTAATTTGAGAGCCATGCCTAGTAATTATAAATCATAATTACTTGAAAACTATTAACTCTACTGGAGTTAGTTTTAACTCACCTAGGATTAGTTTTAACCCATTCCAAGTCTAAACTCAGTCTTGACTCACTTTAGGCGAGAGTTAATTCCTAAGGCTATAAATACAAGGCCATACCTCTTCAAAAAAATATCTTGGATATTGTAGAGTTATTATGTAGGACTTGCTCTATAGAACTCATGCAAATAGTGTTACCATGCCCAAATCTTAAGCCAAGTAATCACACACCAAGGTTCCAAGGAGAGAATGAGAAGGAGGGAGGTAAAAGAGTTATGTCTTTTATGTTTTTGTTGTGCTTTCATTTAGTTTTTGTTACCTAAGCTTTCCCTAGTGTCTAGGCTAGAGGTGTTAGGATCTTAGTGTGTTCATTTCATTTGTTTTATAAGACTAACATAAGACTAATCTCCCGTCTATGTCAAATTCCTAGTTCACAATACCCACCATTTTACATTTATTTCACCCATACTTGGCTATTTCATGCTGACCTGCTTGTCTTTTCATCCCTATCAGGTCATACATTGCATGAGTGGGTGTTATTGAAGGGAAGAGGACATGGAGGGTTTTAGAGAGGATATGTTGGGAAGAGCAACATAAACATCATGAACACTTTCCCTCATTACTAATAGGTGAGATATTGTATACCTCACTAACGCTGTGAGCCATATGATTTTTTATACCTTACTAACATTGTGCTTCCTTGCTAAATATTTGGATAAAATGACTTAGACCCCACTACAATGATGTCAAACCCCCACCTACTCTCTTAGCTTATACATCATCTCTTTATTGAGCCATACCCTGCCTACTTTGTAAGTGTTGTTTGCTTCCTTCATTTCTATGTGTTATTTGCCTACTCTCTTTGCTTCTGCCATTTATACAACACATGATGGTACTGGATTTTCAAATCTAGTAGGTCTCTGGCTTCATACATGTAGAAATATTTTAGGTCTTGGTGCTTGCAAGTGAGGTTTTTCATACCTCATAAGGCCACGAGGCAAATGATTTAAAAAATATGAGTATGGCTTGAAATATTTGTTAAAAAATAAATAATATTCTCAATGTGTGTGATTCTTTCTGTGATTTCTCATACTATAACAACTAGAATTCAATTCAGTGTAGTTGATCTATTAATCATAAGGAATGAGTACATTTTCCCACATGGACTGAAATGAATGGGTTTTATTTAGTATTCTAGGTTAATTTCTTTTGACATTATGATAAAGTGGTCTCAGAAAAACTAATGGCCATTTGAAGTTAACATGTGTCATATGTGGCTATTGTGATTTTGTTAATGATATGGTTGGCTTAACCTCATTTAGGTTTCTTTGTTTGAAATCCTCTATTATTACTAAATACGTTTAGGATGAATAATATATCAACAACAATAAATAACATGAATGCAATTATTTATTTTTTCAGCTTGTTGAATGCATTGGTGAGAACATTTTTTGTTGACTAAAAGAAGCACTGAAAGTCACTCTATAATAAAGGAGTTTGTAAAGACAATCTACTACTACAGGGTGACTTTCAATGCTCATCATAGTGAGTAAAAAATGCCATGGCTTTCATGCAAAATTTTTGGGCTTGATGAATGCACTGGTGAGAACATTTTCTTGTTGATTAGAAAGAGCAATCAAAGTCGCCCTTTTATAAAAGAGTTTATAAAGAATATTCACTATTAAAGGGCAAATTTGAATGTTCTTGGTAGTGAATGAAAACCTTCAAGGCTTCCATCAACAACATCACCTCTGCATTTTCCCTCAATGCAACAACACATTCAGGTGACAATTATTATGGATTGCATATTTCAACTAATTTTTCATTACTATAAGTTTGCATGTTATAATTATATGTGGTTTAACATTTACAAGTCATGAGCAAAGGTGTCCTATGGTTTGGAATTAATTATTTTAGTGTTATAGTTAATTATTTTATTTTGTCAAGTGTGAATAATATTTTAAGAATGATCATTTAGATGGATGCAATTCTTAAAAAATATATTTTTCATTTATTTGTATGCATTTTTTTTCATTAATTATCTTTGAATTCAATATTATTTATGCCATCTATTACACAAGTTAACATTTAATGGTCAATTTTTTTTCTAAGCCATAATTATTCATTCTGAATGATTCATAGATCAACTACATTGAAATAAACTACAGTAACTATATATTCATAGCCTTGGTGAGATATACAAAACTTCATCTGTAAGTAGCAATGGCTACATAAAATCCAATTATTAATTGTGTTGAAAAACACCAGTGCAAATTAAGATTATAAATTGAGAGTGCAAATTTATGGCTACATATAATCCCAATAATTATTACTATAGATTAAGAATTCACAACATGATTCACAGATCGATAAAATCATTTATTTTTAACAAACATTAGAAGTTATATTCACATTTTCATGATCAATTGTGTAGAAGCTAATGATAATATAATATATTATGTAGAATTTTATTTCATATGAATCAGGGTAGAATGTTTGTGCATTGCAATTGGGTAGAATGAATGTTGAAAAAATATACCATAGAAATTAGTTTTATATTATAAGTTATTGTTGAAAAGGTTTGAATATGAATTTAATATTTTGGTGAGCCTTACTTGTTTTCTTCAATCATGCAGGTATTTCAATTGGAGCAATAATGAACATTCAAGTAAAAATAAATAGAGGACAAAATGGATGTATAGTTAGGCATAACATGTTATGAAAAATGACAAATTGGTTTAGAAGTTTGCACATGTTGTATTAATTTCATAGGATTTTGATTGTTGATAATAAGTGAAAAGACATTATATTTGACAAGTAATATAAAATTTATATTTTTAAACTCATTATTTGCATTTATCTATGTAAATCTTAAATTCAAATAGTTGTAATTAAAATATTGTGTACTAATAATGGTACAATATCTTGTATACAAGTTAAAGATTTTATGAATTGTGTAGAATACCAATGTTCAAGTATTTGGTACAAATGTGTTTATAATTAATGAACAATTCATTTAATTTTAATAAAAAATATGTTATAGAGTTGGGCCTCATACCCTCAACTATCCTCTCAACTAATAGACCCTGCTTAGCTATTAGGTCCTCTCCCTTATCATAAATACAAGGCTTTGCAATAGAAAAATTGTCATGAAAGATCTAGGAACCCCCTCTTATAAGAAGATGGAAATAAAGGACTTTGGAAATAAGTCATTCCCAAAATTAAAAAACATAAGCTCTTGGAAAGGGAGATGGATATCAATTTTAGGTAGAATAATTATCCTAAAATTAGTTTCACAAGCCCTCATAACATACTGTTGTTGGTACCAACATCCCCCGCTATTCTTTTTGTCTTATTTCTTCTGCTTTAAATGAATGGGGCCCTTGTTAATATTCCAAAGTATTCGTATCCTGGCATGGTTTACATGGTATTGTTATTTCTTGAATTAGGATATCATCCAGATAGAAAGAGAATGGGTGGTTAATTATACTTTATTAACTAACCACACTGATGATAAATCTTGAATGACAAAGTATAGGTTTCATGGTGGAAGGAAGGGTTCCAGAGCAAGAAACCTTAGGGGTTTAAATTTAAATCTTCATAGGAAATTTAGCGAGAATTTGTCCATTCAAAATACCCTAAGTTTAAAATTGTGCCTAAATTCCCTTTATGGTTTTCCCCTTTTAAATTCCCCTAAATTCATTAAAAATTATGTCCCTAAGCATTCATGTTTGTTTAACATGAGTAATGCTTCAAAGATCCTAAAAGGCTTTAGCTTGAATCCACATGTCAAGCTCTAATGTTATGTATCGGCTTGTATGCAGATCAATGGTTTGCGTTCACCTGGAAGCCTAATCCAATGACACAATATATTCCTAAGACAAACTACAAACTAAACAACACTCATCACAAAAGTTTATACACTATTTATTTTAATGACCTCATTCCCGTCATTTGACGTTCACGAGGATGTATTTGATGTAAGTGAGGCCTTCAAAATAAGCCTCATCAAAACTTTTATCTTTAGTCTAGAAGGGGACCTTCTAAACAGTAAAACTTAGGCTTATCACATTAAAACCTAGATCATAGTGTTTTTCAAATACTATTAACTTAGAAATTAATCCTACAACCTAAGCCTATGTATATTATGAACTGACTTAATGTTCATGCATCTTACAAGATCTGATGGCCCATGTTCATCTTTGGACCCTAATCCAATGGCATGATGTCAAAGGGCTTGCCAAAGGCTGGACCAATCGAAAATAACCTCACAAATCATGATCAATGGTTCATATTTCATCACCAAGCCTAATGCAATGGCCCGCGTTAACCCCAAAAGTCTCGAGGGCACTAAAAATGTGATGCATGGCATGTTGCCATTTGGCTAAAGGAACCTCATGAGCTTAAAGTTGATAGCTGTACTCCCATCATTTGGCATTCAAGAAGACATCTTTGACATTAGTGAGAATGTCAAATTTAAACATGGAGGACCTATCAACCAATCAAATTTGACCTCACCAATCATGATCAATAGATCTTGCTTGATCATTGAACCTAATCTAATAGCATGAAGTGGAGGTAGACTTTTCAACTCAAGACTTCAGACCCTGATGAATCGACACTTGGATAAACTACATCCAATCATTTCTTGAGAAAGCTAGAGTATGCCACTTGGCATAACCCAGTCATTGATGGCTCAAACACCTAATCAAAGTAGACCTCTAGGATCTTGATCAAACGATCACATTCATCATTGGATCTTGATCCAATAGAGTGAAATGAAAGGGCCTTATTTAAAAACAAATGGCTAGTCAAAAAGAAAACTCCCATGAAATGCCATGGAAACACACTTAGGGAGGTCCACGTAAGCACCATGTAAGAAATAAAAGGAAATCTCAAGATATGGCACATCTAAAAAGACAAGATTTTCATAAGTGGTACCATCCATAAAATCTAAGGAATGAATACATTTATGAAAATTTTCACCTTCGCCATTAAAGCCTCAGAAGCCCCACCTAAATGGATTAAAGCCCTGAAACTTGACTAATTAAAGACCTAATTGCATCAATCAAGCTCAAATTATCATCCTAAACATCAAGGCTAGTCATATTTCAAGACAATTAAGATCATGGAATTAGCAAGACAATAGTGGAAGGAAGAGACAAACTTGTATTTATCCACAGACCATGAAGGAAGATGCTTTAGGGACACTGAATTAGACACAGGGGCATTGGCTAATAGAATGAAGAATTGGTTCAAGATTTTATTTGCCATTGAAGAGTTGCAGCCTTTGTCATCTAGAAAACAAAGGGTGATAGTCACCAAAAGGAATTTTTATGACCTGGTCATAGTCCAAATGATGGGTCTTCATCAAGATGTTGCCAAACTAGAGGCACTACCTTGTATTGACATCCTTGCACCCTTGTTTGCAGACTGTAGGATTGATAATGACTAGATTATTTATGAAGGAAAGTTAAGAAGGATTGCTTATGTTGCCCTAGTAGCCTTTGAAGGCTACTATAAACTCCCCAAATCCCATATTGACCTCCCGTCTATAAAAGAGTGGACTACCTAGCATAATCTAGATGTCATCTTGAGACCATGGTTATTCCAAGGGGCTCAAGTAGCTAGAAATCATGATGGTAGGATCCTCATTATCCAATTTAGGGAGGGTATAAAAATCATTATGACTTTACTGAATAGAGCCTCCTGAGCAACCAACGCTACCTATGTTGACCCTAGGTGGGTTTCCTATGTATACTTCATGGTTGAATAAAAATTGACTCCACATATTGGGGAGCTAATTAGTATCCACTTAGGAAGGTATTTTTATGGAATTAAGAAGAAGACATAACATAATTACCGTCTCACACCATTACTCCAAGCTTTATGTCTTCAAGTATAGGGATCAAATGCAATTCATTTGTGATTGTATATATCCCATACTATTTCAAAGCATTACATGATATCCCATGCCCAGGGTGTACCCTCTTGTTAAAAGATATGTTGATCTCATGGGAGACATTTGGTTTTATCCAAACTACATTATCCTTTGGATTGAGGGTACCATGACCCAACCATTTAGGTTACCTATTTATGTTCCCGTTAAATTAACTGAACAAGAAATTGCATACCAAATTTCCCATGGAGTTGATAACACCTATAGAGAGAAGAGGAAGAGCATGGTACATCCCTTCTCATTATTGATTGGGAGAACCTTGATTAAAGAATGGAATTAATTGGACATCATGTCCAGACATAGAGATGCTTTCTGCTTTCAAAAAGATGACCTAAAGGAATGGGATCTAAACAACAAACTGGTTCCTCATTTGCAATCAAGGCATCTGACCAAGGTGACTTATGAACACATGGTTGGTCCTTATGACCATTTCTATACTAAAGCAACAAACTTTGAGGAGGTCCTCACTAGGTGTAGACAACATGGTTTCAAGCTTGAGCACAGATTGTAAAGGGAGGAGAAACTAGCTGGAAAGAGATGGAAAATGAACCCATTGTAGTATCATTTAGTGCCCTCCACTTCAAGTGCACCTTTGGAGTAACCACCATAGCCAACACTCCAAATCCAAGAAGTAGGTGAAAAAGGATTGGAAGATAGGCCAGGTGAAGGCCCTTTATCATCAACCTATCCTCCAAGACCATCTTCCCGAATAGAGCACATCGATATGGTTGCCTTAGAACCATATGAGATGGTGGATGAGTTATTCAAGGAACTTGCAAAATCCTATGGATTTGTTTAAGAGGTTGAGGAAGCCACAACTGAGCTGGCTCAAATTGAAGGATCCCAAATAGCTAGGGAAGGAAAGGGGAAATAAGTGGCATTGGACTTGGTCCCTATCACTTAGAAGAAGAGAGAAGCTAAGATGGCCCTTATTCCTAGGTCCTCCAAAAGACCAAAGGTAACATGGACCCACCCCACCAGTAAAGTGAACCTATTCAATGATTAATTCCCAATACATGGACCTATTATCCCAGACTGGTTCATATATGGGAAATTCCATAAGATCCCATCCCACTCTCATTCATGGGCAATCACCAACACTTCAGGCATGGGTAGCCATGATAATATTAAATCCTAGATCAAGGAGCTCATGAAGGATAAAGAAGAGAGGAAAATTATTGAGGCTACAAAATAAAGTGGTATGAAGATGAAGGATCAAGGAGCATCAAGTGGAACTGGGATTGAAACCCCAAAAGTACCCAAACTATCTGAACTAGTAGCCACTATCATATATAACCTGAATATAGTAGGGTTTGGAGGGTGACAACTAAGAAGGCTACCATTGGCACTGAGGAATTCAATTTTCAAAAAATGGAACCTTTTGTTGGCCTAACTCCTATCCAAGGGCAGGAAGTAGGGGAGCATCCAATCCATCAGGAGGATGTGGCTAGTTTAGTGGTGGCACAATCAACAATGAACTTGGCTGGAATCCAAGGAATGAAATAAAGGATCACCAACTTAGAGAAAGAAAATTAGGATTTGGAAGCCCAAGTCCTACTTTTAGTCCCTAAAGATATAGTAACATTGCTAAATAAGTCCTTAGACATTTTTGAAGGGTTGAAGGCCTTGAAATCTAGATCAATTATCTTGGCCCATAAACTTGAGAAGGCACATACATTAATTACTCATTGGAAAAGATCTAGAGATCAAGCAATTAAACTAATCAATATCCATAACACCAAGCAAGTCCAAGGTATCATGATCATCAAGTTGAAACACTTGAATGCCCTCCTGGGAGTCATGGAAGACATGATATTGGACCTGAGTAGCTGGTGTGACAATGTCAACAACGTTTTGGAGGAGGATAAAGGATTAATGGTAAGGATAAAGAAGCTCTTGAAGGACCTATTGGGAAGACCATCCAGGACTAATGCCATAAGCCTAATGAAAGATGAGGAGTTTAGACAAAGGGTTAGTATCCACATCCATAGCATTAAAGATAATCATAAGGTCCTTAGTATCATCATCACAGATAGAAGATAGATTGCAAAATCCCAAGGAATTTAGGAACTCAAGACCAAGAGTGACAAGGAATTTGACACATTGGCAAATCAAGAAGAAGATTGTTTGATGAAGCCTACCATAGATTTTGAGCTCATCAATGAACAATACAATAAGGTGAAGAATATCCTTAGACATTGATCCAAGGGTCCCACCAATGTAAAATAAGAAAATTTTCTTTTTTTAAAAAATATATGCTAGTTTGTTAGCATACATGTATCCTTTGTCAAAATTAGTATAAAAGCCTTTGGCATTGCCTCTTTGTATTAAGGAAAATTGTCCTTAGTTTGCATGTGGATATTTTGAGGGAGTTAACTGGTAAACCACCTATGCTTCCTATAAATAGGCAAGGGTTATTATTTTGTAAGGGAGAGTTTTTGAGCAATTGAATAGAAGGAGCCTTTAATATAACTAAAGAATTATGAAAGGATTGTCTAAATAGTGTGTTGAAGCTAATGCTATCTCTCAATTGCATGTGAATATCTTAGATGTGAATTATTCTTTGGTTTTTTTAAATATATTTTCTATCATAGGGTTTTTAATTTGTACTACGTTAAATTAGTTGAATGTCTTGTGTTTACTTTGTTATATTTTGCTCTGGATTTGAATGTGTTTATGATATTCATGTTGCAATAGTAAAACCTTTAAAGTAAATCTGGTTCTCACTTGTGATCTTCATAATTCCTTTAGATCTTGCCTAATTTATGATGGAATTTGTGTTTAAATTATATTTCATCATAAATTGTTTCACACATGTTCAAATTAACAAGGAACTTTGTCATAATGACTGAGATGGAAGCATATAATTACGTTTTCTTTTCTACCTTACCCTCTCTTTTCTTTATTTTTTTATCAATATTCGCTTTAGTTTAAAAGTAATTGTCAAATAACCATTCATATTAGCTTGTAGATTAGGAAGTATCACAAAGATATAAATCCCAGACCCTGGTGGCTCCCAACCACCAAATCAAAAAAATATTGTGGACAACTTTTACACTTTGGTTCTGTTTTACCATAGACATCCCAAAATTATCACAAACCACAACTCATGCCTTGGACTTTCATAGCCCTAAAATGAGAAGTGTTCATCAACACTAAGATCACCGATGAGGCAATTAGAAGCATCAACACATACCTAATGTCAATCCTATGTATGCCAACCAATGTTTGTAAATTGCTCAAAAAAAATATGATCACATTTTTTTCACAAGGCTTAGTCCAAGAGTGCAAAATTCTAATTTTAAGTTGGAATAAGTTGTGAAAACCCAAAAAACTAAGAGGGGTGGGTCTCCTATACATTCAAACACAACATATCTCTATGGGCTAATATGGTCTGGTGATCCTTCAAAAATGGTGATTAACTATGGAGTAGTATATTGAGAAATAAATATTGTGACTCATCTAATCCAAGCTAATTATTTTCCAAAAATATCTCTTGAGAGGATCACGTATATGGAATTTCATTTCTTCATATTTTAATAACATCTTTGATTTCCTATCTAGGGAAATTGGCAATGGAAATTTAACCCTCTTTTGGGAAGACTCTTATAATGGCTATCTAGCTCTCCACAATCGATAAGACACATAAGAAGTTCAACTTCTGGCCAAACAACAATGGGGTAACCAAATTTCAAAATATGTTTTGAAACCTACTAATAATCCATTCTCAAATTGGGAATGGAAGGAGTAGTTATCCTTTGGTGGTTCATTGGAACAAGTAATAATAATGCCTATCTAGGCTCAAAGTCTCAAACTATTTCCAATTGATTTCCCAGACTTGTTAATTTAGACCTCCTCTCACAACATGAAATACTTAGTCAAAGAAGGGTATTCTCATCTTGTTTCTAGAAACTCCCTTTGGGATCCCGATTAGCTAGTTGGCCTTATAGCATGGAATTATAATATATGACAAGTTAGAGAGAAGAATATTACATAATAGATGTGTATTAAGTAAGTCTAAGTCAGAAACCAAAAAACACCTCCTTCATTGCCCTTAGAGTCAAAGGTTATGGAACTGACTCTTAGAAAATTTGTCTCAAATGGGTGTTTCCACCTTCACTTCAATTTTTGGTAGTAAATGTGGCTAGCTCAATCCAATTCTAACTTCTTCCTCTATGAATAATAGTGCCAATTATGATTATTTGGAATATTTGTCTTGAGAGAAACTACATAATATTCCAAGAAATATCCCTCTCTTAGCTTTATTCCACATTCATATTAGAGGATTTTTTTTAGATTTGTCTCGATCTAAATTGAGAAACATCAAACATTCTCTCCATTCAAGTGAGCTTCACATTATTTATAAATGATCCATTCATATTCTCACATCCATTCAAGGGTTGATAGTAACTTTGTAATCTTATCAAAACTCAAAATGGTTTCCTACAAGGCAAGTTTGTGTTAAACTAAACTTTGATGGAGTTGTGAAAGGCAACCCAGGGAGATCGAAGGTAGGATGCATTCTTTGGGATCATGAAGAATCCTTAATCGTGACCTCTTATTCATAATTACCATGTACAACTAATAATCAATTTGAGGCTCAACAGTTTTAATGTATCTCCTAATGGATTACTTCCAGGGATTTTCAAGGATAGATATTGAAGGAGATTCTCAATTGGCCATCTCGGACCTTGAGATAGGTGATATCCAAGCTATAAGTTGAGGTATCTACATAGGATGTATCTAGCAATTATTACAAGATTAAATGAAACAAAAATAGTGCATTATTATGGGGAGGCAAATGAAGTTACAAATTTATTAGCAAACCTTAGCATAATCTTAGACACTTTTAATTTGTTTGAAAGTGATGAGGCACATGAATTTGGAGGATTAAACTCAATTTTGGTAAAGGAGGGGAAATCACTTCTCATATAATGCAATGATAACACTCATTAAAACACCACCGAAGGTAATAACTCGCCACCTCTTATCTTTTGTACATATGGACCATGTTGATCTTCATTTAATGGTAGCATTAGATGAAATCTAACCCAGATATTGAATTGATTATGATTTACACTTTTTAGAAAATACTTGAGTGTTCAATTTTACTTGAACTACATCTTATCAGTGGAAATGTCTACTCGATCTTGCTCTCAGCATCCACTTCATTCAAAGACACATGCATATGCTTTAGAGAAGATGTAGCTCTCAACAAAATTTGTGGCAAGATTTTTCAATCATAAGTGTTTCTAGAATCCCTCCCTAAATGTTGGATATCCTTAATGATGACCTCATTTCAGATTTAGTGCCTGTATTACTGACATTCAACACATTCTAGTATATCTTGAGTCGAATAATCAGTGATAAACAACATGAGAGCAAGGTCCTAAAATAATTTTGGGAGATCTATTGGCCTCTAAAACATGAAGGGATTTGGGAGATGGTAAATAAATGAACTTGAGGTAGTCATAAATCTCAAGGTTGTATCAAAAGGCATTAAATAAAGGAAGGTGATTGAGGTAGTGTATTCATTTTTTTTGAAATGTTTGGATATCATTAAAGCGAAATTTGAGGCTTGGGTTGGCTCCTTTTCTTTTACGGCCAAGAAACATAGAAATGGGAGAAAATATAATATGCATATTGGATGGACCATCCTTTCATGTTTTGAGTAAAGCAATATAATTCTCAATTTTTTTTTGATAGAGTAAAATGCTTTTGATCGGAGCTATTAACCAGTACTTGGGCACAATTAGGGAAGCAATCCTTGTAATAGGTTAAAATGGTGATGAGACAAGGAACATGAATGAGAACCAAGAGAAACATGACACATCTCTAAGGGGACTATGCCTCAACTGAGATAGAAATAAAAATGATAAGATACACTTATCCAAAAGATAACAAAAACACCAAAAATAGAGTCGATTATATAGGTCTTCTACCAAACCACAATAGAAGAGACAAAGAAAGACATAGTGAAATTAGAAAATAGTTGGAATAATCCCAAACATGAATGCCTTAGTCCTCAACTGTAGGCAAGGATTTTTATTCTCTCTCACCTAGTGATGGGGTCTTTCATCATCCATTGAGAGCCATTTTTTTACCAAATCTTCTACCTCTAGTCTCAGTATTTTTGCCCCAGATCACTTTACCTTTATTCATCAGGGTAGTGCCAATATCAAAATTGAGTTTTTTGGGATGTAAATGGAGGAAAACACAACATGATCAGGGGGGATATGAAAGAGAAGAGGTATCTGATAAAGGGGAAGTAGTCCACACAGGGGGGAGGCTCTAGGGTGAAGGGGGAAAAATAGAAGAAGTTGAACCCTGGTAGAAAACCTCATGGTTGTAGGACCTGAAGTCTTGTAAAGGAGGTCCCTCCTTCTTACAGGCCTAATGAGAGAATATAGATACTTCTTTGAGAGTAAACCCCTGAAATTGAAAATTTACAGGGATTTGGGAGATGGTAAATAAATGAAAGACATGAAATTGTGTATTGATACTGCATGAATAAAATGGATATTGAAAGAATTATAGATATGTGTGTTATAAATTTAGGCTCAAGGTAAAGAAGAAAAATGACAAAATTGACAACTAGGACAATAGAAGTTGATGTATATGTCCTTTACTTGGCAATTTTGTCATGTAGGCAAGATGACATAATTTTGGTAAAAACTATGTAAAGCAGATAGGTAAATGTGATTTTTAAGCCAATTTGATCATTTTTTTGGTACTATCCAGATTCATATAATAAAAAGGAAGGGTCAAGAGGAAAAAAAGTCAATGAAATCCAAGGGCATGGAAGAATGGATCTCATGATTGCAAATGCAAACCAATTGAAGAAGAAGATGAAACCAATACAAAAACTATGTACAATCAAATTTTTATTTTTTAAAATTTTATTTGAACTTTTCGACCATGCATGAGCTACCTAATAATTCCATCAAGATAGGAATATAAATAATTAGTGATAATGAATATAAATAATTGGTGATAAGTGGTAAATGTCTCATGTTCTTTGATCTGTAGGCTATGTGGATATTCCAATCTAAGTTTCACTAACATGGACCCTTTCAATCCAAGGATTTTATCTCAAGTTATATGCCATAGAAAAACACCCAAAATGATGTTTTAATATGTTTCCAAACTTCAATTACTATCATTTACAACATATAAAATAATATTCAACCCTTCACATGCAATCTCCACATGCACCATACATTGCATTTATTACTCCACACTCTAAACATGCTACTACTCCATACATGACTGCAATTAAAATTATTGCATAAAGGTGCAATACCAAATGTGAAGTTATTTAACCTGTAAGGTTGAGTCTTGATATCTATTAAAATGTTTGTGTATTATCCTATTTGCATAGAATCTAAACATGAAATTAAAGGAAACAAACACATCAACCACAAAGAGATATAACACAAGACATACCTTGGAGAAACTCAAAGTGAGAAACCACTATAAAGAGTGAAGCCATGCTTCTTCATCTCCACTATGTTCTATAGTTTACAAGATTTTCTACCTATTGGGATTATAATGAGATCCAATCTCATGGATACCATACTCATAATTATCTATGCAATATTGGGTGGAATATTTGCCTTTTAAAAAATGAAAATATTCTAAACTCAACCTTTTTCAGCTATGTATTATTCAAAAAAATAATCTAAAACTAAGCAACAATGAGAAAGCAAGAATAAAGACTCAAAATTAAATGATCAAAATTTTTCTTGTCCTTCAAACGGCTAGTTCATCAAAGACTTTGGGTAAATACCATCACATCATAGAATCCCACATGATCTTTCATCATCCCAACAACAATGGTAGTGTAATTTTAACCCACCTTGATGGCAATGAATCAAGACAATCTCTCCACTAGCACTTGATATTAGGGTAATGTGAAACATCTGCATAATGGTCACCATAAAAACTACATAATGGTCACCACAAAAACCACAAAAATATAACACAAATAAAAATAACATATGTAGAAATATGTTATTAAACCTTTTATCAAAAAAATATAGCATGATCTGGTACCAATCCGATCTATAAACTAGGTGGATATTCCACTCTAAGTTTCATCAACATAGACCCTTTTAATTGAAGGTGTTTCTTTTAAGTTTTATTCCATAAAAAATATCCAAAATGTTTTTTTAAATTGTTTCTTATATCTAATGACTATCATCTACAACATACAAAATAATATGCAAGCCTTCACATACAATCTCCATATGTTACATACATATATATATATATATATATATATATATATATATATATATATATATATATATATATATATATTTCTCCACACTTTAAACATGTTACTACTCCATACATGATTGAAATTAAAATACTTATATAGAGGTTCAATAAAAAAAGTATGAAATTTTTTAACCTATAAGGCCGAGTCTTGAGCTTTGTTAAATGTTTGTTCATTAGCCTAGTTACAAAGAATGTAAACAGAGAAGTAAAGAAAAAACACACATCAACCACAAAGAGAGATAACACAAGATATACTATGGATAAAATCAATGTGAGAAAACTCCATCAAGTGTGAAGCCATGCTTTCTCATCTCCACTATGTTTTGTAGTTTACAAGATTTTTTGCCTCTTAGGCTTGCAATGAAAACCAACCTAGTAGCTCCCATACTTGTAATGATCTATGCAATATTCTGAGGAAGATTTGCCTTTGTAGAAAGGAAAGACTATTGAATTCAAAATTTTACAGTTGTGTGGTATTCAAAATTGTCACAAAAAACTAAGAAACATTGAGAAAAGAAGAACAAAGAATAAAACTTACACATAGGCAATATAAATCCAACTTCTATATATATCATTGTGTTTGTTGTTGTTTTTTATCTCTCTTTATTGTGTTTTCAGATCTTTATGATTGTCTCCTCCTTGAATGAACTCTAAAAATCCATATTTATACATAAGAATACCTCTTAGACTTGTCCAAGAAATCCAAGAGTCAAAAAATGAAGTCAAAATGCTTCATGTCATTTTATCTTCCTGTGCATCTTTCTAATTCTCTCTGCCTTACCAAGACATGTATTTTTTCCTTTCCCAACCTTATAAATCACCAAGAACTCAAATTAACTACCAGAGTGAATCCAAACATCAAAAAATGCTTCATATTCCTTGAATCCAAACGTCAGCAATATAGCTCCAAAGTTCAATAGTCTATATCTGAAGGTCACCAATTTGGCTCCAAAGGTCACTAGTCTAGCTCTTGAGATTGTCTAGAAATAAGACTGTTCATATTTTGAAGGCCATAACTTCTACATACAAACTCAAAATTAGATGTCATTTTATTTGAACATGTCTACTTTTTTGACAGGACTCAAAATGTGTAATTAAAAAATATTTTTTAAACTAAACATATTATGTTTTATCCCATACAACATAAAGTAGTATTTTATAGATCTTAGCATTATGTGGATTACTCATTTTTAATAACTAATTTTTATATCAACTGAGTTGGATGATAAACATGATCAAATTTATGATCATTATTTGAGTGAAAAGCATCAAATGTACTAACATCAGAATCAAAACATGTATGATATTTAGTAATAAATCTATCTTAATAATTATTAATATGATCTTGAATAGGAGCAATTGATTTAGGATATGCAAGTGTACATGAAACCTCATTGGTTGTTGTAGAAGATTGTTTCAATTATTGAAACTCTTGAGGTGTATGATGTGTAGTATGAATAACCTACTTAAGATATGTTTCAAGTGATTATGTTTATTGCAAAGGCAATACTTTTTACCTATAAACTTGATTTTATTTTCTTTTCTTTTGAACCTTTGACATCTAGATACCAAAAACATGCTTTTCTTTTGTATAGACATATCATTAAACTATGGTGGAAGATGGGGAGGATGAGTTAGCATGGAATGTATAGAATACTCATACTTTATCCTCAAAATTGTAACAATTTAATTGTAATAAATATATGTCAAACATATATGAATTTTAGAAGGTACATCATATTTTTTTTTTGCAACCATGGGTGTCCCAATATCATATTAAAAATTCCATTTTAAGGTTAAAAAAAGTAGATAGTATAACAGGGCCCAGGTGAAGAGGCAACACAATATGTCTCAAAATGTTTTTTGGCTTACCATTGGAAAACTCAACACTTTTAGTAGTTTCTTGTATATCACTTTGTGTGTAGCCTAATGAATGAAGTAAGGTAATTGTATATGCAATTTTTATTGATATTTGATCAAATATCACAATATGAATAGATTGTTCATTAATATGAGCTCTTATAAGTAAAGTGTGAAAATCATAATCATCATCAACTATTTCACTATCACCAAAAGTAATGATAAGACATGGTGTAACATTTAGAGGAATTGTACCAATAATACCATCCAAAGGATGATCATATTCAGGAGGTGGATAAGAATTATAAGTATAATGCACATTTGAAGTATCCTTTTTAGTATCATGATTAGAAATTGGATCACTAAAAATCTTGATTTTAGCATTGTCACTTTGTTGAGGCTTTTCTTCCTCTATGGGAATGTCTACCTCTATGACATTATTGTCATTAAGATCCTGAATGAGATGCTTGAGTTTATAACACATGTTTTTAAAATGACCATTGCATAAATGATAATCACAATATGCATTGTTATCAAAGAATTTAATTTATGATTTAAATTAATGTCAACTTCAACGGAGGAGGCAAAGTAATCAAGTCACATTCAAGTAACATTTGTAGCATTTTATAAGGTGGTTGTGGTAATTTATAAAATTGTTTGTGTGGTTGATCCGATAAAACAAATTTGTTGGTAGATTGAGAAATAGCATTGACTTGTATCATTACTTTTGATTTAGTATCTTGAGTCTTATCTGTGAAAGGTGGTTTAATTTAGAGCTTGGTTATAGTAGTTATAGTAGATGTAGATGTGTATTTAATCTTGTTCAAATTAATAAGTTTGACATCTCTATCTCTTATAGTATGACAAATCTCCTTAAATGATTTGAACTTATGAAATATAATAGTCCATGTAATGGTGCAAGTAAAATTTGTTTGAATATGTATTATAGTTCATTATCTGTCAATACATTGGTCATTTTAATCAACATAGTCTTGTAACAAAGCACATAATCACTGACGGATTCGTTAGTTCCTTGTTTAAGCTTCAAAATTTATGCATACATAATTTTCTCATCAATGTTTATAGAAAAGTGTGTCATAAATAATTTTTTTAAAAGATTAAATACTTTCATAGATTGAGCAGGAAAGTCATAAAACCAATGAAAAGCATGGTCTTTTAAACTCCTTGGAAAGAGTTTAGTTGGAAATTTATAATTAAATGCATAGGCCAAGATTGTTGCATGAAAATATATAAGATATTGTTTAGGATCTCCTTTACCCTCATATAAATGAAGATTAGGAGCTAAAAATATGGTGGGTAAAAGATAAGATGCAATATCATGTGCTAAATGATTATGAAGTAAATCATGGGAATCCAATGATTGGTTGGATTTAATTATATCTTATTCTAATTGTAACACCTTTGATAAAAAAAAATATAATTGCTTGCTTGAGGGATTGTTCATTAAATGAGGTATGTTGTATAGTATGCATAGCTACCAAAGGATTGGAATGGCTTACTTGGTTAGGAATGAGCATATAAATTTAATGAAAACATTGTGTTACCCCCAAACCTAAAGATATCGATGGGATAAAAGTATCAACACTACTAGTGGCCACACCTTTAGTAGAGTTTACAAAAGGTTGCTTAACAAAATCATTTAGTTTTTGAGATGTAGTTTCATTTGCATGTATGTGTTATTCTTTCCATGTTTCAAATAACTAGTATTCAATGTCATCTGGATGGGTATCGAGGTATTGACTAAACTCTTTGGCATCTATACTATCAAAACCACTTTTTTGAGTAACTTTAGATTCATTGGTTTATCAATTTATGTGGCCGTAATAGTTCCATCAAGGGGGTGTAAAGTAATCTATTAAGCATCCATGACAAATATAGAAGTGTAAACAAGAATAGGGAATAACAATACTGAAGATATAAGGTAATTTTTTTCAATCTTGATGCAAGAAAAAATTAAAACCCTAGAAAACTAGAATCCTAAGAAAGACCTAGGGTTTGGAAAGGTTAGATCAATAAATGGGTTCACCAAATGTTTATGATGAATTTGAATTAATATGGTAATTAATCCTAATTCACATAAATGGAATAGAATAAATTAGGGTGTTGTAAATATAGTTTTAAATAACAAATTGAAGATAAATAATTGAAATTGACAAAACATAAAAGAAAATGAACAAGGCTAAACTGTGAAAAAGAGAGATGAACTTAGCTTTTAGAATCATTATAACTAACTAAGTAGGAAAACATAATGTAGGAATATACAAAATTTATAAAATTTAGAAATCTTTCAAAAGCTAAGCCTAAGTGTCATCAAGAATATGTATGCTTAGTAGGGGACATGAACAACTATCACTATTGTCGCTATTGGTCAATCTTGTATTTTTATAGAAAACCAAAAATTTCAAAATAGTTGGATGTGATAGTGAAAATTTTGTCTTCTTGTGTTGATTTTATCTTTGAAACTATGTAAAGACCTATTGTGTGCCTTATTAAAGTTGAAAACCATAGCTTTGTGCCATAGGGAGATAAATGGATGTGAAGGATTAAAAAAGGGTTAGTCATTGAAGTTGTGCTAGATCTCAACACTCCACTATGTTGAGCATTGCCTACATACTAATATTTTAAAGAGGGATCAAAATTCCATGTAGTTATCTCACCTATATGCTTTGTGCAATCATGCTCATTTGAATATATGAATGTATCTATAATTGACTTGAATACTTGATCATGTGGGATTAGGGCTATATAAATCTAGATTGAAACTTAGTTGAGGATTGATTGAAGTGGTTAGAACAAGATGTGGGAAGAATAGGTAAACTTGTACTCAATGTGCACTTGTGTCAATAAGCCTTGTGATTGAATTTTTTATGTTGTGTAATCAGTGATTTGAATGTGTATTTATAGCAATCTGATTGAGATAACAAGCTAGGAAGCCTAAAAATAGGGAGGACAACCTTAAGTTGGATTTAATTTGAAAATATGATTATTGGTGGGATATAAACATAATCAATGGATAAGGACATGATCGATGATCATTGTTGTCCCTATCTACCATTCTTGTCCCCTAAGGACATGTGTTAGGATATGGTGTGGATTAAGACATACAAATGCATAGAGATATTTTTGGTAAACATAACATTTCTATGTGAACAGGTGGAAGTTAGAAGATAGAATAGGTCCTCTCTTAGGCTTAAGATAGGTCAAAATGGTGAAATAAGTGTCAATTAAATGCACAAATTAATTAAGGATAAAAATGGGTAAAATAGGCATGATTAATTATTCATGACCAGATTTAGGTGTGAAGTATATTATATAAAATTTATTGTCAACTAATTTTCCATGCATATTTTATTCTTTTAATCACATATCTAAGCAACCTTATTTTAATCTGTCTCCTAAGCAAAAACTCTTAGCTCATCTAGAAAACACATGAAATGCACACAGATAAACTTTTAAAAAATGTATAATTTTAGGTGTACAATTTATGTCTTCCTCCCAATGACCAATAAATAAACATGTTATGGTTAATGATTATTATCATATTAACTAGATTTATTGAATTGTTTTTCCAAACTATAATTGTGAAGTACTTGTTAAGTTGTACCAAACTATCATTTTTTTTTAAGGCTTCCACAAGAAGTGGAGAAACAACCCAATACGTAAAACTTTTAGTCTTTAGTTTAATAAATTATTTGCAATAAATTTAATAGATTACAAAGTATGGTTCAACATATAAATCTTAAAGTTTCCTTTACATGAAATATTTCTAAACATTATATTTTAGAGAATTTAATTTTTTAAAACTTATATTTAAAGTAAAATTTTGTTAGGAAAAATTGTGTTTTCAAGTTAGATAAGTAGTGTTTTTAAATAAAAATAATATATTTAACTTTAAGTTAGATAAATCGAACCTCCTCTCCTGATAGATGAAAATGATTCGTAAATGGGATGTTCTCACCAAGCTCAAACACCACATAGATGTCACCTTCACACTGAAGGCCTTCAACACACTCTCTTTCAACCACATGGTCAAAACATTTAGAATGATGGTACATAAATTGGCCTCTGCAAATCAACCATGTTCTGCACAAAATGAAAATCCAACATGTTTTACACAAAATGAGAATCCAAGGCGTAGTCTACACAGAAACCCTCTTCCCAAACATAATAAGGGCATATGGTACAACTGACGCATTAGAGCATGCCCTAAAAATCATGTTCATAATGTAAGACTTTGGTTGTATAGCCTCTGTAAGGGTTTAAAACCATGTATTAGATGTTCATTTTAATCATAAACGCTTTCAGGCAATCTGCATAGTGTACACCAACATGAACAAGTAAGACATTCAACCAAACATTTAGAGCATGGTCCCATGTTGTGGGATAGCTAATTATTTTAAGGGGGTGTTGCTGAGAAATTATAGGAGAATTTTTCCTAATGAGGAGTCCTATGTATTTTTAAAATTCATGTAATATATGTTGCTTAGAAAAATTAGGAGTATCTTATTAAAAAAAATTAAAAGAAAAAAAAATTTGAATGAATACCAAAATACAGTTGGCAACTAAAAAATAGGAATAACCATACCAATCTTTAGCTCCTTGTTTCTTCCCACCCCTCCAGGACTTCTTCCTAAATTGTAGTTGCTCCTTATTTTAAGGTGCAGATATTTTATAAGTAGTTTCTTTAATTTTCATAATGCATAGGACCACAATACCCAAAATTATAGAAGTCATAACCCCCAACTTAGGACCCCTCTCTTAGACATACATTATTATTATTATTAAAGTGTTATACATGAATAAGTGCATCAACGAAGAGAGGGTGTCCATCCGAGGTACATACAACATTCAAGGTTCTAGCCATGTGGTTCAATTGATCTCCACCTGTAATGCATATTAACAAAAAGGTACAACTACTAGTTAGCTAGGTAATAAAAATGAATGCCCTTAACACTTGGCTCTTTGGCCATTGTCTGCGATCAATTATTTTGTTATTAATACATGATAATAAAAAGAATAAAATTTTGAGTTTAATTTTTATTAAAATATTAATAATAGTTTAATTTATAATAATATATTATGAACAATAATATAATAATAATAAATATAAATATATAAAAGTTGAAGTAACAAATGCAAGTTGGTAGTCATACCTCACTCAAAACCAATCACTATTGACCCCATCTCACCTTTTGTGCATGAAGCATTAAGAATGAATATATATATATATATATATATATATATATATATAGTGGAGGTGATGGTAGAAAATGAGATTGTATGTTCCTTTTTATGGTGTGCTATTATGATGTGTGAGGAAGTGAGTCAAGGGGAAATTACAAGGGAAAAATTATATATATATATATATATATATATATATATATATATATATATATATATATATATATATATATATATATATATATAGTGGAGGTGATGGTAAAAAATGAGATTGTATGTTCTTTTTTATGGTGTTCTATTATGATGTGTGAGGAAGTGAGTCAAGGGGAAATTACAAGGGAAAAATAATATCCAACACCAGACCTAGATTTAGGGCAACTGTTAGATTTACATGACTTGCACCCATTGTAAAGGGGTATGTAGCTTGCAGGGTGGCGGGTTCTTTGATTGGATGTTTACTATTGTCAAGGGTTAATGAGGATGGTATGAGGATGATTTTATTGTGAGAATCCTCCATGTTCAATTTTATTTCATGTGATACCATGCACTATAGAGCCCATTTCATACACTAGACCTGGATTTAGGGAAGTTGGATCTACATGACTTGCACACATTATAAAAGGGTATGTAGCTTACAAGGTGGAAACATCTTGGATTGGTTATTTTCTATTGTTAAGGGGATGAGGACATCATCAATGCTGATTTGATTGTGATAGGGCTCCATGTCTGATGAGTGGCTTAAATCTACATTTCAATGTTATTTAAGTGGGGATAAAACATTAAGGTACCAAAGTCTATCTTGTAGTTTATGTCCATCCATGTTAAAAATATTAACATTTGAAGTAATTAAATCAAGGTTAGAAACCTACAAAAACACCAAACTCAGATCCCTAGAAGAAAAGGCAAAGTGATAAATAACATACAAGTGTTGAAAGATTTTAATGTGCACTAGGTGGTGACAGTGATTGGCAATGAAAGATTTCAGGGTTGATCTAAAATGTGAATGACAACCCTACAAGATCATTGTTACATTAGTGACTTGGTTACTCTTACAAATTTATTTTTTAGAATAGTTGTATTAAACAATAATATTATAATATAATATTATACATTAATATTATATTGTAGTATTAATATATTATATAACATACAAGATGTGATTTTTGATTTTGGTAAAGCATGGTTTTGTAAAGCATAAAAGTATAAATAGATAGTCATGCCTCACTTTAAACTCATGACTCTTACTCCCATCTCACCTTATGTGCACACAATGGTAAGCAATAATACTCATATATTTCTTATACAAGTGATAGTATAGAATAAGATTGTCTTCCTTAATACAACATGGCAATGTATTATGTGGGGAGGAGACATTTTATTTCTTGAAGAGCTTGAGAAATGGAAAAGTGGTGTAGAAGGGATAGGCAATACAAAACATGCAAGTGGTGAAACATTTCAAGGTGAGCTGGGTGGTTATAGTGAGTGCCAATGATATGTTATTTCATGTGATATTAGACACCATAGAGCCCATATCATACACCCGAGCCATATTTAGGCCTACTACTAGATTTACATGATTTATAGATTTACATGATTTATACACATTACAAAGGGGTATATAGCTTGCAGGGTGGTGACATCTTTGATTTGTCATTTTCTATTGTTGAGGGTAGATGAGGATGTCATGATATGTGATTTTATTAAAACAAGACTCCATGTTTGATATGTGGGTCGAATAAATGATGTGATTCCACTTATGTGGGGATAAGACATTGAGGTCCTAGAGTCTATATTTTTGCTTTTGATTGTCCATATTGTCAATATAAGGACAGCATTAGAAATTTGTGGACATGGAGTTTAGAATGTAAAAAAAATTAGAGGGGAGAGATTGATAATTAGAGGGGGCAATGATAAGGGTATGAAACCATTAAAAATAAAAAAATATGTGAATAATTCCTAATTTAGATCAATAATTGACATGTACACAAATATCCTAAAATCATGAAATTTAATAACTATTAAGTTCCTGAGGATCATTTGTACATGCTGATCTATGTGAAATTTTGAAACCCATGCACATCTGTAATGTCCCCCTTTTTGAGCTAGTCATTGGGATGAGACCCTTAACTTGTGCATTCCCAAGGGCTAAGGATTTTAAAGGCAAAAGGGAAATATTGGTGAGCTTCAAGGATATGTTTTGATAAAGCACTTTATTATCTAGTTTTTGGGGCCTTTTTTAGGGTCATCTTAAAATGATTTTATAAGGAAGCTTGTAATATATATTTTTATTAAAAGGAAAAAGTAACCCTTCCTCTCTATTTTGGGCACCACAATTGGAGGAAGAATATAAAAGGAAAGGGAGACTCATTTGAAAAGGTTTATGCATTTTTTGATATTGAAATTCTTGTGTAAGTATGTCAAGCTTGAACACATGACTTGAGGATGAAAACCTTCAAGTGCATCAAGGATTTTCGGGACAAAAACCTTCATTCTTCTATCGGGGCATCTCTCTTCAAGGGCTATAATTGTGCATCAATTTTGTATAGTTATATACAAGTGGATCTAAAAAGGTGTCTTTGGACATTGCCTTCATCAAGGATTATTTCAAACCCTTTAGAGAGATGGAAATTTGAGATTTACAGGTTAATGAGGTGGGCAAACTTGGTTTGAAGAGTTTTGTTGATTTTGGAGGCCATCCCAAGGGTGGCGACTTGCTTTGGGAGGGTGGTGACCCCTATCAATAGGGAAAATTATCTTTGGAACCCTATTATAGGGTTAGAGGTATTTTTAGTAATTTATTATAGCCTGGTGAATGGTTTTGAGAGTTGATTTACACATGATTTAGGGTGATTGTGTCTATATAATATTTTGAATTTATTATATTATTTCATTAGTGAACTAGGGTTTTGGGAATTTTGGGACAAATTTTGGTGGGATTCTCATGATGGGAAAATTATTATTATAATTTCATTTGATAGTTACTATTTTTGTGATCAATTTGAGCTATCACTTGCATGAAAATTCCAAGTATTGTAAAAGTTGTGAATTTATGAAAATTTACTATAATTTTGCAATAATAAATTATAGAATTCTGAGTTTCGACTTTTGAGTGAATATTTTGACTTATAAAATTAGTGGTTATGATCTAAAGCTCAATTCATATTTTTTAGAGGGTTAGAATTATCAAATCTAATTTTTTCCCTAATTGCTTAAGGGTTTGGTGGGGGAAATTATTGAATATTGCTTCATTTTTTGAAGTGTGTTATTTGCTGAATTTACATTTTTAGATACATTTGAAGGAATGAGTTTTGGATTAGGTAGGGTTTGTTGGAAAACCCCAAATTTGCCTAATTGTCCCATTTGGGGACATTACAGTGGTATTAGAGCCAACATCTTGGCTAATTGTGGGAATTGAAGGTTTACATGACATGAAAGATATGAAGGGGTAGGATTCTATTTAGATTGATCTCATGAAAACTATGAAGAATACATGACCTTTCCACACTCTATCTGAAAGGCCCTAAATATCATTGATTTTATGTTATGGAAGAGAGGAAGAGGTGGTCATAGGATGGACTGGCATAGACAAAAGGGAGTACAAGATACCTTTGGAGAATTTGTTATTCTCATATTTGATGGTTCTACAGGTATTTTAGCTAGTGCATAGATTGATAAGGTAGACACATATCTTTCACTTCATCCCATGGAGGAAGGTTTGGCCATGAAATTTGCCATACCACACTTAGATGGGGTTTCCTATGATTGGTGGCACCATGGGATGGTAAGCCAAAAGCACCATCTCATAGATACCTATGATGAATTCAATAGGTGGCTCATTGGGAGATTTGATTGGGGTAATCCCAAAATTTACTTTGAGGAGTTGGCATGCTTGCATCAAAATAAATAAAAATCAGAATTTCTAAAGGTTAAGCAAGAGGAAGTTGTTTGACAACTTCATGAGCAATCAAAGGATCAAGAAGAAAGATTAGAAAGTGACAAGGAAATCACAAGGTAAAGATATGTTAGAAAATAAGGTTTTTATATTGTTTCTAATCATAGTTCACCCTCTTTGCATAAATTCAGATTTCAAGAGGAAGCTTGGAAGAAAAATTAACATTTGGTAAGGAAGAACAAGTCCTAACAATATTGGACAAGGCAAAGGGGTCCATTTTGAATTTAGAAGAAGGAAGATCATATTTGTGTTTGGGTAAGCAATGGAATGGCCATCTTGGTAAGTGCTCATTGATTTATCCTCATTATTGGTTCCTTCATTATCTTGGTTGAAAATTTTATGATATCACTAAGGTTGAGGTGAATGGAACTCAATGAGAAAGAGAATCCTTCCAAGTGAATGAACATGACAAGTATCCATCATGGATATGGGATCCAGGTGAGAGACACAAAGAGAACATTGCTACTATGTCATATTGGGCCAATATAAAGAAGGGTATAAACAAGGGTAATCATAGTCTCAAGATCATAGTGACTATTATCCTTAGCACTTTCAATTTGTTTCCCTTACAATTTTTTGTTCACATGATATGTATTGATCCTAGGAAGGTGTGCCCCTCACACCCCAACACCATAGAGGTGGTTAAAGGATATCTAAGTGAATTTCCATCTACACATATGATGTTTGAAGGTGTTACAAAAAATTGTGAAGAGAAGCTAAGGCCTAACTTGATAATAGAACATGAATAAGAGGAGAGGGTATACCTACCAAACAGATTGGGGAAAAGTAGTGAAAGGATAACCCCTCACGTGGGTTCCTATGAAGGAATCAATAAAATAGAAAATTCAGATCTAAAGGAAAGGGGTAAACCATAGAAAAATGACACTTTGGGACAACCTAGAAAGGAAATTTTAGAGCATAAAAAAATGAGCTTTTGGAGCAACAAAGAGGGCTGCACATAATAAACAAAAATGTATCAAAACTAAATATCTTGAGGCAACCTGGTGCCCCAAATTATGAATTCCGTGAGGAATATTTTGGAGAAGTAAAAGATATAAAAATATTCATTAATAATCCCAAGAAGAGGTATGTTGTGGATGGTAATATTTATTCTTACAATGCTTCTAATAATTGTTCATTTTTGTTGCATAACTTTAGATTTGATGAGAAAAATTGGAAATAACAATTGCTCATCATAAGTGAAAGGGAAGTACAAGGCTTAAAAAGATGGGATGGCACAAAAAGGCTTCTTGATGAATCAATGCACAATGTGAAAGGGAATTACTTGAAGGGAAGGGTCACTATGATGGACTTACACATAGTCAAAGTTTTAATGGAGACAACACAATTAGATTTTCTTCACATGATCAAGGACAAGGATGTCACCATCAAAGTTTCGGATGGGGCCTTAAAATGCACATAAGGCAATGAAGCATAAGGTGGAGGATCTCACCTTTGAGATAGAATCAATGAAGGACTCTTAAAAGGTAGTCAAAGGTCACTTCTAGATATGGGAAATCAGATTATGATGGCAAAACGGTCAAAGGATGCAAGTGTGTTTTTTAGTCCATGGAAAGAGACAACAAATTTTGACCATGGGTAGCCAATGACTTCCATGGAAATTTAGCCTCCTACCAAATTAGTATGACTAAATCAGATTTTTGTTGTGCGTTGGAGGGGAATGTTAGAAGGAAGTATTGTTTGAATAATCAATCTAAGGTACACTTAGAAAATTCTGAGTTTGAGTGGCTAAAACTGCCATCATTCATAAGTACACATTCTAAAACTCTGAGATCATTCTATCAAGCAACCACTTGCAAAAAGGCACATAAGGAATATAAGTCTTATTACTTAGAAGATTCATATTTGATGGGATAAATATAGGCCTATGATCAAGCCTATAAATTTGATTTTCTTGGTTCCTTATAACTTATAGTGAATTCTAGAATTAACCATATTAAGTCTAAACTTTTATGCATGCACCCACTCACAATAAAGTTTGAAAATGCATGTGTAAGAATGATTTTTCTCATTCATAATTTTTTGATTTGATAGGGAGATTACAACCACCTATTGAGGTCACAAAAATCAGATTTCTAGGCAAAGTACAAACCACGTTGACAAGGGAAAGTGTACCCATCAGGTTTGAGTTTTATCACTTCAAAAAATCAGAATTGGGAACACTATTATCATCATTTCATAGGGGTGAAGGGTCTTATGTTTTTATCCATTTAAAAATGATACCAAATACCAAAAATACCTATGTTTGAAGTTATAACTTACATAAAGAAAAGGTGAAAAATGAAGGAATAACATAACACTCTCTCATTGGACACAATGAGTTCTTTTTGGGCCCACATTTGATTCCACATAGGTATGGGAGTATGGAAGAAGGGAAGCCAATGATGATACATGTGGCACACATGAAGATAATCATTTCAAGGGGTTGGCAAGATGCAAAAAATGGTTTCAAAAGTGTGTCCTATAAATAGTTTTTTGTTGTTCTCTTATTACAAGCTTGGGTGAGTCTACCATGGCATGTAAGACCTATAAAAAGTTTGTTGAAAAGTGGCCTCCGTAGGATGCACACAATAAATGAAGAGTGAATGTATCTCTTCATCTGGGGTAGCAAGGTGTCATTTCTTGGATATATTTATTTTTTCTACTATTGGCTACATAGGGCACTTCATAAGGGCATAGAAGAGAGGATCCTCATAATCTACAATTCAGTATTGAAAGAGTTGGTAGTATGGGAACATGGAAAGCCTTTTGAGGGCTATTATGTCATGTTTTGCACTTAAGGTCATCCCCAAAAACATAAGTACAATAATATGAGGTATCCATTTGGATCTTCTCTTCCATGGAAAGAAGTTACAGGTAGACAATGCATCACAAGAAGTGTCAGGACACCCCCATAGATATTGTGATTGCTTGGGGACAAGCAATTTTGGGCAGGGAGGATTGTAATGTCCCATTTTCAAGCTAGTCATTGGGATGAGATTTTTAGCTTGTGCATTCCCAAGGGTTAGGGATTTAAAAGGTAAAAGGGGAAAATTGGTGAACTTCAAGGACATGTTTTGATAAAGCACTTTATTATCTAATTTTTGGGACCTTTTTAAGGGTCATCCTAAAATACTTTTATAAGGAAGCTTGTAATATATATTTTTATTAAAAGGAAAAAGTAACTCTCCCTCTCTATTTTGGGCACCAAAATTGGAGGAAGAATATAAACAGAAAGGGAGGCTCATTTGAAAAGGTTTATGAATCTTTTGATATTGAAATTCTTGTGCAAGTATGTCAAGCTTGAACAAGTGACTTGAGGACGAAAACCTTGCAGTGCACAAAGGAGTTTGGGGATAAAAACCTCCATTCTTCTATGAGGGAAGCTCTATTTAAGGGTTGTAATTGCACCTTAATTTTACATAGTTGTATGCAAGTGGATCTATAAAGGTGTCTTTGGACAACACCTTCATCAAGGATTATTTCAAACCCTTCGAAGAGCTGGAAATTCATGATTTGTGGGTTAAAGAGGTGGGTGAACTTGGTTTGAAGAGTTTTGTTGATTTTGGAGGCCATCCCACGGGTGGAAACATACTTTTGGAGGGTGGCAACCCCTCTTAAGAGTGTAAATTGTCTTTATAACCCTATTTTAAGGTTAGAGGTATTTTCAACAATTTATTATAGCTTGGTGAATGGTTTTGAGAGTTGATTTGCACATGATATAGGGTGATTTTATGCTCTAGATAATATTATGAATTTATTGTATTATTTTAGCATTGAACTAAGGTTTTAGGAATTTTGAGACAAATTTTGGTGGGTTTCCCATGATGGGAAAATTCTGATTCTAATTTTATTTGATAGTTACTATTTTTGTGATCATTTTGAGCTATCACTTGTATGGAAATTCCAAGTATTGTGGAAGTTATCAATTTATGAAATTTCACTATAATTTTACAATAATAAATTCTAGAATTTTGAGTTTTGACTTTTGAGTGAATATTTTGACTTCCAAAATTAGTGGATACAATCTAAAGCTCAATGCATATTTTTTAGAGGGTTATAAGTATCAAATTTGATTTTTGCCCTAATCACCTAAAGTTTGGTGGAGGAAATTGTTGAATATTGTTTCATTTTTCAAAGTGTGTTATTAATTGAATTTACATTTTCATATACACTTGAAGGAAAGGGTTTTGGATTAGGTAGGGTTTGTTGGAAAACCCAACTTTTCTTAATTGTCCCATTTGGGGGCATTAATCTCCTTTGCACAAGCACACATCACTTTGAGACTATTGTGTATTCTGGAGAACTCGACGTACAACATAACCTTATAGCACCTCATGTCATACTGCAAGACTATTGTGAAAGGACAACCCCTCAAGTGGTTTCCTATGAAGGAATCAATAAAATAGAAAATTAAAATTTAAAGGAAAGGGGTAAACCACAAAAAAAGGACACTTTGGGATAGCCTAGAGAGGAAATTTTAGAGCATAACAAAATGAGCTTTTAGAGCAGCAAAAAGGGTTGCACATGATGAAAAAAAATGTATCAAAATTAAATATCTTGAGGTAGCCTAGCACCCCAAATTATGAATTCCATGAGGAAGAATTTGGAGAAGTCAAAGAGACCAAAATATTCATGAATAATCCCATGAAGAGGTATGTTGTGGTTGGTAATATTGATTCTTGCAATGCTTCTAATAATTATTTATTTTTGTTGCATAAATTTAGAGTTGATGACGAAAATTGGAAATAAAAATTGCTAATCACAAGTGAAGGGGAAATACAAGGCCTAACAAGATGGGATGGCACAAAAAGGCTTCTTGATGAATCAATGCACAATGTGAAAGGGAATTATTTGAAGGGAAGGGTCATTATGATGGACTTACACATACTCAAAGTTTTAATGGAGATAACACAATTATATTTTATTCACATGATCAAGGACAAGGATGTGGCCATCAAATTTACGGATGAGGCCTTAAAATGCACATAAGGCAATGAAGCATAAGGTGGATGATCTCACCTTTGAGATAGAATCAATGAAGGACTCCTTAAAAGGTAGTCAAAGGGCACTTCTAGATATGGGAAATTAGATTATGATGGCAAAACGGTCAAGGTATGCAAGTGTGTTTTTTAGTCCATGGAAAGAGATTGAAAATTTTGACCATGGGTAGCCAATGACTTCCATGGAAATTTAACCTCCTACCAAATCAGTAAGTATGACTAAATCAGATTTTTGTTGTGCATTGGAGGGGAAGGTTAGAAGGAAGTCTTGTTTGAATAATCAATCTAAGGTGCACTCAAAAAATTCTAAGTTTGAGTGGCCAAAATTGCCATCATTCACAAGTACACATTCTAAAACTTTGAAATCATTCTATCAAGCAACCACTTGCAAAAAGGCACATAAGGAATCTAAGTCTTATTAATCAAAAAATTCATATTTGATGGGATAAGGATAGGCCTATGATCAAGGCTAAAAATTTGATTTTCTTGGTTCCTTATAGCTTATAGTGAATTCTAGAATTAACCATATTAAGTCTAAACTTTTGTGCATGCACCCACTCACAATAAAGTTTGAAAATGCATGTGTAAGAATGATTTTTATCATTCATAATTTTTTGATTTGATAGGGAGATTAAAACCACCTATTGAGGTCAAAAAATCATATTTCTAGGCAAAGGACAAACCACGTTGACAAGGGAAAGTGTACCCATTAGGTCTGAGTTTTATCACTTCGAAAAATCATAATTGGGAGAACTATTATAGTCATTTCATATGGTTGAAGGGTAGTATCTTTTTATCCATTTACAGCTGCTACCAAATACCAAAAGACCTATGTTTGAAGGTATAACTTACATAAAGAAAAGGTGAATAATGAAGGAATAACACAACACTCTCTCATTGGACACAATGAGTTCTTTTTGGGCCCACATTTGATTCCACATAGGTATGGGAGTATGTAAGAAGGGAAGCCAATGATGATACATGTGGCACACATGAAGATAATCATTTCAAGGGGTTGGAAAGATGTAAAAAGTGGTTTCCAAAGTGTGTCCTCTAAATAATTTGTGTTGCTCTCTTGTTATAAGCTTGAGTGATTCTACCATGGCATGTAGGACCTATCAAAAGTTTGTTAAAAAGTGGCCTCTATGGTATGCACACAATAAATGAAGAGTGAATGGATCTCTTCATCTAGGGCAGCAAGGTGTCATTTCTTGGATATATTTATTTTTTCTACTATTGGCTAAATAGTGCACTTCATAAGGGCATAAAAGAGAGGATCCTCATAATCTACAATTCAGTATTGAAAGAGTTGGTAGTATGGGGACATGGAAAGCATTTTGAGGGCTATTATGTCATGTTTTACACTTAAGGGCAGCCCCCAAAACAAAAGTACAATAATATGAGGGATCTATTTGGATCTTCTCTTCTATGGAAAGAAGTTACAGATAGACAACATCATAAGAAGTGTTAGGACACCCCCATGGTTATTGCAATTGCTTGGGGACAAGCAATTTTGGGTAGGGAGGATTGTAATGTCCCTCTTCTAAAGCAAGTCATTGGGATGAGACATTTAGTTTGTGCATTCCCAAGGGTTAGGGATTTTAAAGGCAAAAGGGTAACATTGGTGAACTTCAATGATATGTTTTGATAAAGCACTTTATCATCTAATTTTTGGGACCTTTTTAAGGGTCATCCTAAAATGCTTTTATAAGGAAGCTTGTAATATATCTTTTTATTAAAAGGAAAAAGTAACTCTCCCTCTCTATTTTGGACACCACAATTGGAGGAAGAATATAAACAGAAAGGGAGGCTCATTTGAAAAGGTTTATGAATCTTTTGAAATTGAAATTGTTGTGAAAGTATATCAAGCTTGAACAAGTGACTTGAGGATGAAAACCTTCAAGTGCACCAAGGAGTTTGGGGATAAAAAACCTCCATTCTTCTATGAGGGTATTTCTATTTAAGGGTTGTAATTTCACCTTAATTTTACATAGTTGTATGCAAGTGGATCTATAAAGGTGTCTTTGGACAACACCTTCATCAAGGATTATTTCAAACCCTTCGAAGAGCTGGAAATTCATGATTTGTGGGTCAAAGAGGTGAGTGAACTTGGTTTAAAGAGTTTTGTTGATTTTGGAGGCCATCTTAAGGGTGGTGACTTACTTTGGGAGGGTGGCAACCCCTCTCAAGAGGGTAAATTGTCTTTATAACCCTCATTTAAGGTTAGAGATATTTTCAACAATTTATTATAGCTTGGCAAATGGTTTTGAGTTGATTTACACATGATTTAGGGTGATTTTGTGCCCTAGATAATATTAGGAATTTATTATATTATTTTAGGAGTGAACTAGGATTTTGGAAATTTTGGGACAAATTTTGGTGGGTTTCCCATGATGGGAAAATTCTGATTCTAATTTTATTTGATAGTTACTATTTTTGTGATCATTTTGAGCTATCACTTGTATGGAAATTCCAAGTATTGTGGAAGTTATAAATTTATGAAATTTCACTATAATTTTGCAATAAAAAATTCCAAAATTTTGAGTTTTGACTTTTGAGTGAATATTTTGACTTCCAAAATCAGTGGCTACAATCTAAAGCTTAGTTCATAATTTTTAAAGGGTTGAAGTATCAAATTTGATTTTTGCCCTAATTACCTAAGGGTTTGGTGGAGGAAATTGTTGAATATTGTTTCATTTTTTAAAGTGTGTTATTAACTTAATTTACATTTTCATATACACTTGAATGAAAGGGTTTTGGATTAGGTAGGCTTTGTTGGAAAACCCCAACTTTGCCTAATTTTCCCATTTGGGGACATTATAGACATCTCCTTTACACAAGCACACATCACTTTGAGACTATTGTGTATTGTGTAGAACTCGACGTACAACATAACCTTATAGCACCTCATGTCATACTACAAGCCATATAAAATTACAAAATTGATTTGTGACATGGCATGCCACATTTCATAATGTTATATAACATCCACTCTACATAATCTCTTTTTGGATACATTGTACCACATTTAACCATGATTCATAAACTCTAAAATCACATAGCTACCATGTAGATTAGTCCTTACACCTCGTGTTGTGATGAATACCATCCTGGATGGCACAACCACCTTTTGAAGACCTTATGCCATACCACATACCATCCAAGTTCTTTAATCTATCTCCAAAAAATATTGCATACACTCTTTTAGTATCACAATTTAATATATGAAGATCATATCATAACACCCAAGCATACACCAAACCTTATGTAGTATCTAATAGGGGTTCCTTAGGGTCCTATAAATTTCCATGCCCCATCACTAAGGAAAAATCACATTGTATACCTCCTAGCAACATTTGCACCATGTTGCAACATATCTAGGACTATGCAATCATGATATGGGGTCTCATGCCATGCCACAACACATCTATAACTATGCATCTACCATGTGGATAATTGCACATAAAATTCTCCATGCTACAACACATCCTAAATTACACATTCATTATGTGGAGACGTTGCGACACATTTCAACATGTCACCTAACCTTTTTAATCATGTATTCACCATATGAATACTTGATGACACATCATACCATTTTAGGAATCACTCTCAAAGTGCACATCATGCCTACACACTTGTCAACGTGTGGCACATATGAAAATTGAATAGACACACTTGTAATAAGGGAAACAGTTAATCAAGGTAGAAGATGAACCATTCACTTTATTAATAATATAAAATATTATGTTTAATATAATATAATATATTATTAATGTAATATAATATAATATTATTAATATTAATTATAAAATACACATATATATGTTATGATATTATATTATATAATATATTATTACTATTATAAATATATTAATACTATACATAATATTTTATTAATTATGAAAATTTAAATGTAGTTTCTAAATATATATATTTTAAATACCTAGATGAGAAAAGTATGCACAATTTATGCATTTTTGACAATGGCATAATACTTTAAAAAAAATAAGACTACATATGTATAAACACACTTTTTTTGAAGTAAACGAATGAATCTATTTATGAAATTTCATGCATAGATAGAGGAAATGTCTATGATTAATGAGAATATTGTGTGTGTGTGTGTGTGTGGGGGGGGGGGGGGGGGGTGGGCGTATTACAAGTTAAAAAAACTATAAAATTAAGCTACAAGTGTACAAACACAACTTTTTGATTTTAACTTCATGAAATTCAATTTTTTTCAAAGCATAGCCAATGATGTGTAAATTGATGAGATCTAAGTTTTATAAATTATTGATTAACAGTCAAAAATTTATAAATCTATTTGTAATGATATCATAATGAGGTATGTTGTGTAGAAATTATGTAAATTAAAAATAATATTTTAACATAAAAAAATTATATATTAAAAAACCCCCATTCTCCCATTTACAAACTCATATTTTTTTTTAAATAAATAAATATTCTTACTTAAACATGTCCACAAAGGTGAAAAAACTTATAAATGTAGCAAAAGTCGTTTGTGCTAGTCTAATGCAAGTATGTGTATTAGCTTTGGATAACCCACACCTAAAGCCATGGCTCTTTTGGAGGGAAATTGGAGGAAAATGCACAAAACTCATAAATGTAGAGCAAAGGGCATGCACACTTTCAAACACGATTTTTAAGGGAATCTAATTTTTTTGAAAAATATGGAGTAAATGGCATAAGCCTATGTAGTACAAAGGGTATACACCCTTTATCAAAGGGAATACACCCTATGTAGTGCCCTATAATTTTGGTTTTGTTTATATTATTTGTGATTTTGAATCTATACATAGTAAAATATTAGATTTTATATAATTATACTTTAAATTTATTATACTAAATATAATAAATTAGGGCGACTCTACATCTTCTAAAATCAATTCTAGAGTTGTAGGAGTTACCATTTAGAAGATAATTTTTCAAAATATATTTTGGTCAATGCTTAGTTTTCATAATTTTAGTATTGAACATATGATATAAAAATTATAGTAGGTATGTAGGTCTATTATATATGTGATATGACTATTCCCTACATCTATCTAGGAAACAACAACCTATCTATGTTTGGGGTGTCATATAGATATATAAGGCCAAATAAAAGTATAGGTACTTGTGCTATATAGATAGATAGGACCAAATAGACCACTTTATTTCACTCTCCTTGATGTGAAAACTTAACATTTGACCATGATGGAGTAGAGTACAAAATAGTTGAGATGAATGCCAAACTATGAACTACAGGAATTGAATCACCCTCTATCTCTTTAATCTTTACTCTCTAATAGAATGGAAAATCACCAACAAGAATAGTAATCAAGATAATCACTTTGATCTCCCCACTTTAGGAAGAAACTAAACAAGAGTTCCCCTTAGTGTGGGATATGCAATATTAAAACTAAGGGGTTTAAACCTTATCTATATATTCAAAATCATCCCATTTACTTTAGGGTTTAAGACTTAAATATAAGTATTTTAGGAATCACCAATTGGAATATGCACTTACTTGGTTTCATAGGTTTAAGTCCAGTTGTTAGGACTCGAACCTATCACTACCTTGGCTTGGTTCAGTCCTTGGTAGCATGCACTTTATAACCTACTTTGGTCTAGTACTAAGCTCAAGAGGGAGTCAAGAGGTATTAGGCTCTTTAGGATTGGAAATTGACTAAAATAATGGAGTTATTAAGATTTAAGCTTAGGTGTGGATGCCATTAGTTGAGATAAATATATGATCCATACACATAGATAAGGGCTCAAGTATAGATTATTCGAGATAGATATAGGGTTGAATGATAGAGATAGGGCCTATGCTAACATGGATGTAACATATATGTAATATGATGGGATAAAAAATGTAAGGATGCATCAATTATATCTTTAATGATATGCCCAACCCTTAGTGAAAATATGATAACTTTGAATTCACTTATTTATTTTCACCTTCAGCTATTTACATTTGGGGGCATCATCATTTATTAAAATAAAGGTAAATGAAGAGTTAGATTAAACCTCCTAATTAATTTTTCACCCTAACATTAGTGTATACCTAGAGATATAATTTCACTAATAAGGTGGTGGGAGATATATAGATATAAGTTTGTCACTATATTATCCCCATCCCTTGATATAGGGATAGAGTGAGTATCGCCTTATGATTCTAGTTCCATTGCCATTCCTTCCACTAATGAATATAAACAACCCAAATCATGAGATAATATAGACCTAATTTTTCATTCCTTCATTAGTGAACCTCAACATGCATAGGTGCTAATATAAATAGGTAGGGTCTGACATACATGATACTACCTATGATTATGTATGTGACAACTCACACATAATATTGATGTTATTTCCTAGTTATCCTATTTATTGGTATGCCATACACTATTATTCCCATTTTATTGATGTTCCCATTCACTCGCTAACCCATCATTTTGATTCACTTCCTTGACCCTCATTTATTCAATACCCTCTCTTTCTCTCTATAGGTAGGTCAAAATAATGCCCATCTAGTAAATCACATGACCTTTAGTCTATAAATGACCACTCTTGCCTATCTATATTTTCTCAATGAACTAACAATTTAGATTTTGATCTCTCAAGTCGAATGAGAAATGACATCGTCAATAGAACAACATTTTTACCATTTGAAATGGACCTTCCCTTCCCAAATATATAATATAGGGTTGTCGTGCCTAGACCACTATTGAAATATATATAATATCATCAATATTCTAGAGATAGCATTTTAGGTCTATAGATCAAACCACTTTTTTTTAATCTCATGGTAGTAGGACTATTGATTTACTACCCCCCATGAGTTGATCGTAGTCTTGAAATGGAATGGTTCAATCTGATAGGGAATCCTATGTGGACATTCATAACCACATAATCATATGTAGACATGACTCTCATCATTTGAACATTTTTACTTGATCAGTGATTGATCCATAGTCATCAATCCAATGTTTATTACTTAAATAAAATGATTGACTCAATATTATCTTATTTTCATTATAAAAATCATACAAAAATTTCTATGCAATAATCTATCATGGCCTACTAAATGTACTGGACATGAATGGGACTAATCATGTTAGGATCTTATAGATATAATTGATTACTTTTGTGTAAGCAACTAAACACAGAATTAAACCAAAATAATAAGTAACTAGAAATCAGAATCAACAAAGAATAAGAGATACAAGAAACAATGAAAACTTGTATTAAACTCTTCCAGAAGGAAATACAATGAAGAAATCTCTCTTTCTTCCACACCTCTCAGATGTACAGATCTCTTTCCCTCAAGAGTTCTTCTTTCTCAATTACAAACACAATTCAATCCTTGAATTGATTCACCTTCACATGTTTTACAAGCTATGAAGATCTAACCCTATTATATAATACTAGGATTCATGAGCTATGCATTCTCCACCATTAGATACACCTCTTAATCAAAGGTTCAAATCAGTCCTGCCAAAAATAGAAATGCGGACTCAACACTAACAGTTACTCTTATCATGCAAACAATCTGTTCACCCCACAAAAATAGACTTCTGGAACGCACAGGTGACCAACGTCGGTCCCTGTCTGCCTGCATATGACCAATATCAGTCGATCCATAACCAACGTCGGTAGCCTCCAGTCGATCCTTGATCGATGTCGATCGATCCTAACCAATAATGACGACTGTGTAATTAAAGCAACCTTGTATTTGCTCATTTGGTATAGCTTTTAGCTCTATAACTCAACAATCTCCCACTTGGAGATAAACAGCTGCACTTGTACCTATACAACAACATCCTCTAGCTTGTTTCTCCATCTTCAAGCTCAATCTTGAAGACCAACAAAAGTTGAATGAAGATTCAACTTCTCCTTTGTTACCAGCTTTGTTAACATATCAGCAGGGTTCTTATCTATATGGATCTTTTCCAGCTTCAACTCACCATCCTCCAATACCTGTCTAATGAAGTGGTACCTAAGCTGTATATGTTTGGTTCTTAAATGAAAGGCTGAATTCTTTGCCAAATGAATTGCACTTTGACTATCACTGTACAATCTGAAACTCTCTTGCTCCTTTCCCAACTCTTCCATGAACTGAGTCATCTAAATCATTTCTTTGCTAGCCTCTATGACTGTAATGTATCCTGCCTCTATAGTAGACAAGGAAACAATCTTCTGCAACTTTGAAATCCAGCTAACTACCGTACCACCAACAGTGAACACATAACCTGTGGTGCTTCTCCTGCCATCCAAGTCACCTGCCATATCCGCATCTACATACCCATGTAGAGAAGTGTTTGACCCTCCATAGCATAAATGCTTACTGCTAGTCCCTCTCAGATATCTGAGAATCCATTGAACTGCTTTCTAGTGTTCCTTCCCTAGATTGGCCATAAACTTGCTGACAACTCCCACTACTTGGGCAATATCAGGTCTGGTACATACCATTGCATACATCAAGCTTCCAACTGCTGAAGCATATGAAACTCTACTCATGTACTCAACCTCATCATGTGATTTAAGACACTGTTCTTTTCTCAACTTGAAATGTCCAGCCATAGGTGTGCTTACCGGTTTTGCATCTTGCATATTGAACCTCTCCAGCACCTTGTTCACATAATCCTCTTGAGACAAAATCAAACTGTGATTTTTCCTGTCTCTCTTAATATTCATGCCAAGGATTTTATTTGCTGCTCCCAAATCCTTCATGGCAAATGTGTGAGCTAATTTTACCTTAAGCTCAATAATATCCTGCATGTGTGAACCTGCAACAAGCATATCATCTACATACAGTAATAAGATAATATATCTACCATTATCCAATCTTTTAAAATAAACACAATGGTTATATTGACATCTGCTAAAGCCATGCTCTATCATAAACCTATCAAACCTCAAATACCATTGTCTAGGAGCTTGCTTAAGACCATATAAGCTTTTCTTCAACCTGCACACAAGTTTCTCCTTACCTTTGACCTCAAAACCTTCCAGCTGATCCATATATATTTCTTCATCCAAATCTCCATGAAGAAATGTTGTCTTAACATCAAGCTGCTCAAGATGCAAATCCTCAATAGCAACTAAAGACAATACAATCTGAATAGAAGTCATCTTTACTACAGGAAAAAAAATTTCACCAAAATCAATACCTAGTTTTTGTGCAAATCCCTTTACTACCAACCTGGCCTTATGTCTCAACTGTCCATTCTCTCCTTCTTTTAACCTATAAACCCATTTGTTTTTCAGTGCTTTCTTTCTGGCTGGCAACTCAACCAAATCCCATGTTTGGTTCTCTTTCAAGGAATCAATTTTCTCATTCATGCCAAGCTCTCACTGTTTTTAGGATTCTACCTGCATGGCCTCATCAAAACTTTTTGGTTCTCCACTATCAATGAGCAACAAGTAGAATAATGAAGGGGAATATCGAATTGGAGGTTTACTTACCCTTTCTGACCTCCTCATGGGCATTTAAGACTCATTCACTACTTGTTGTCTGCCCAAATTCTCTATAAGTGACCGATCTCGGTCATCTTTGGGTTTGTACCTGACCGATTGTAGTTCCACATGACCGACGTCGGTTCCTGTCTGACCGACATCAATTATTGTCTGACCGACGTCGGTTCCTTCTTGATCGATGTCAGTTCCTGCCTGACTGACGTCGGTGTCTATGTTTTCATGTATGTGATTTTTCTTTTCTGTGAGCTCATTTTGGATCATTACCTCGTCCAAATCAACATTGCCCTGCTCAGTATTATTCAGCTTCTTGAGCTGATCACTGTACATCACCTTTTCATTGAAAACAACATCACAGCTTCTAATAATTTTGTTAGTTCTTAAATTCCACAACCAGAATCCAAAATCTCCAAAGCCATAACCAATAAAAGTGCACCGCATAGATTTTGCATCCAGCTTCTTTCTATTTTCTTTATCAATATGCACAAAAGCTTCAGAACCAAAAACTTTGAGAAATGAAAGATCTACCTTTTTACCTATCCAAGCCTCTTCTGGAATTCCACCATCTAGTGCAGTAGAGGGTCCTCTGTTAATCAGGTAAATTGCAGTATCTATAGCTTCTACCCAAAATTGTAAGGGCAAACCAACATGCAACCTCATACTCCGTGCACGGTCCATTATTGTTCTATTCATCCTATAAGCAACTCCATTTTGCTGAAGTGTCCTTAGAACCGTCCTTTCCCTGTGTATTCCACTCATAGAATAGTAACTCTTGAATTTATTGCTTCAGTACTCACCACCATTGTCAGATCTAAGGCACTTCAATCTCAAACCTGTTTCATTCTCAACCAAAGCTTTCCATTTCTTAAATGTGTCAAAAATATCAAATTTCTTCTTTATGCAATAAACCCATACCTTTCTTGTAGCATCATCAATGAAAGTAACATAATATTGTGATCCTCCAATAGAAGCTACTTGAGCAGGTCCCCACACGTCTGTGTGAACAAGCTCCAACTTGTGCTTCCTTTTTGTTTACACAGTTTTGAGAAACCTCACTCTCTTTTGTTTCCCAAAAATACAATGCTCATAGAAATCTAGATCTATGCTTTTCAAATTTGAAAGCTTACCTTTTGACTTAAGAATAGTCATTCCCTTCTCACTCATGTGGCCAAGCCTACAGTGCCACAACTTTGCATCTACATATGAAGTAGATAAAATAGAAGGAAAATAATCAGTAATACAATTACATAAATAGAGAGTACCTACTCTCTTACCTCTAGCTAATACAAGTGCACCCTTGGAAACCTTCCAAGATTCAGCTATGAGAGTTATTGTACAACCCTCATCCCCTAACTTTCCTACAGAAATTAGATTCCTCTTCAGGATGGGTACATGCATGACATCCTTCAACACCCATGTGTTTCCATGTTGCAATTTCAGCTGCACTTTTCCTTTGCCAACAATTTTACAAGGCTCATCATCCCCTAAATAAACTTTTCTAAAATCTCCCTGGACATAATCATTAAAAAATTCTCTATTTGGGGTAGCATGGAAAGAGGCACCAGAATCTACAACCCAAGATTCTATTCTATTATCCAAAGAAAGTGTAAAAGCATCTTGTGCAACAATACCTACAACTTTTGCTTCTTCATTACCTTCATGCTGATTTTCTTCTTTAACTTTCAACCAGCAATCCTTCTTTGCATGCCTTATCTTTCCACAATTCCAGCAAGTTATTTTTCTTCCATTTTTGGATTTGGATCTACTTCTCATCTTTGACTTAGACCTTGGTCTCCCTTGCTTGCCTTTCTCTTTTTGCCTTCCCTTGCTTTCAACACTTAAAGCATTACCTGATGATTTCCCTGTGCTTTTTCTGCGAGTTTCTTCATTCAAGATTACACTAACAACATCATCAACTTTCAAGATATTTGTAGCAGATGTAATATTACTAACTGCCATTACCAAACTATGCCAACTTTTAGGTAAAGAGCATAAAATTAAGAGAGCCTTAATTTTATCATCAAAAACTATTTTGACTAAATTTAACTAATTTACTATTACATGGAAATCATTAAGATGACTAGATACAGATCCACCTTCATGCATTTGAAAATTAATTAATTGCTTCATAAAATATACCTTATTCGAAGCTAAGGGATTTTCATATAAATTTGCTAAAGTATCTATTAACTCTACCATTATCTTTGCCTGTGATAAGTTGGAAATCACAGAAGATGCTAGGCTTAACCTTATAGATCCTAGAGCCTTTCTATCAAGAACATTCCATTCTTCATCTTGCATATTTTTGGGCTTGCTTGAAACCCCACCCAATGGTAAGTACAAATCTTTCTAATACAGATAATCTTCTATCTGCATCCTCCATAATTGATAATTCTTGCCATTAAATTTCTCCATTCTTAGTTTACTTTCTTCTACCATTGCTTTACTCCCACTCAATCAGAAACCCCTGTGAGTGACCTGTAATCAACACACACTAACCCGATTTGATACAACCTATTAGTGAACCCAAGCTCTGATACCACTTGTTAGGATCTTACAGATACAATTGATACTTTTGTGTAAGCAACTAAACACAGAATTAAACTAGAATAATAAGTAACTAGAAATTAGAATCAGCAAAGAATAAGAGATATAAGAAACAATGAAAACTTGTATTAAACTCTTTCAGAAAAAAATACAATGAAGAAATCTCTCTTTCTTCCACACCTCTCAGATGTACAGATCTCTTTCCCTCAAGAGTTCTTCTTTCTCAATTACAAACACAATTCAATCCTTGAATTAATTCACCTTCACATGTCTTACAAGCTATGAAGATCTAACCCTATTATATAATACTAGGATTCATGAGCTATGCATTCTCCACCATTAGATACACCTCTTAATCAAAGGTTCAAATCAATCCTACCAAAAATAGAAACGCGGAATCAACACTAACAATTACTCTTATCATGCAAACAATCTATTCATCCCACAAAAATAGACTTTTAGAATGCACAGGTGACCGATGTTGGTCCCTATCTGCCTGCATATGACCGACATCAGCCGATCCATAACTGACGTCAGCAGCCTCTAGTCGATCCCTGACTGATGTCGGTCGATCCTGACCGATGATAGTGACTGTGTAATTACAACAGCCTTGCATTTGCTCATCTGGTGTAGCTTTTAGCTCCACAACTCAACAATCTCCCACTTGGAGATAAACAGCTGCACCTGTACCTGTACAACAACACCCTCTAGCTTGTTTCTCCATCTTCAAGCTCAATCTTGAAGACCAACAAAATTTGAATGAAGATTCAACTTCTCCTTTGTTACCAACTTTGTTAACATATTAGCAGGGTTCTTATCTGTATGGATCTTTTCCAGCTTCAACTCACCATCCTCCAATACCTGTCTAATGAAGTGGTACCTAAGCTATATATGTTTGGTTCTTGAATGAAAGGCTAAATTTTTTGCCAAATGAATTTCACTTTGACTATCACTATACAATCTGCAACTCTCTTGCTCCTTTCCCAACTCTTCCATGAACTGAGTCATCCAAATCATTTCTTTGCTAGCCTTTATGACTGCAATGTATTATGCCTCTATAGTAGACAAGGCAACAACCTTCTGCAACTTTGAAATCCAGCTAACTACCATATCACCAATAGTGAACACATAACCTGTGGTGCTTCTCCTGCCATCCAAGTCACCTGCCATATCCGCATCTACATACCCATGTAGAGAAGTGTTTGACCCTCCATAGCATAAATGCCTACTTCTGGTCCCTCTTAGATATCTGAGAATCCACTGAACTACTTTCCAGTGTTCCTTGGATTGGCCATAAACTTGCTGACAACTCCCACTACTTGGACAATATCAGGTTTAATACATACCATTGCATACATCAAGCTTCCAACTGCTGAAGCATATGGAACTCTACTCATGTACTCAACCTCATCATGTGATTTAAGACACTGTTCTTTGCTCAACTTGAAATGTCCAGCCGTAGGTGTGCTTACCAATTTTGCATCTTGCATATTGAACCTCTCCAGCACCTTGTTCACATAATCCTCTTGAGACAAAATCAAACTATGATTTTTCCTGTCTCTCTTAATATTCATGCCAAGGATTTTCTTTGCTGCTCCCAAATCCTTCATGGAAAATGTGTGAGCTAATTTTACCTTAAGCTCAATAATATCCTGCATGTGTGAACCTACAACAAGCATATCATCTACATACAGTAACAGGATAATATATCTACCATTATCCAATCTTTTAAAATAAACACAATGGTTAGATTGACATCTGCTAAAGCCATGCTCTGTCATAAACTTATCAAAACTCAAATACCATTGTCTAGGAGCTTGCTTAAGACCATATAAGCTTTTCTTCAACCTGCACACAAGTTTCTCCTTACCTTTGACCTCAAAACCTTCTGGCTGATCCATATATATTTCTTCATCCAAATCTCCATGAAGAAACACTGTCTTCACATCAAGATGCTCAAGATGCAAATCCTCAATAATAATTAAAGACAATACAGTCTGAATAGAAGTCATTTTTACTATAGGAGAAAAAATTTCACCAAAATCAATACCTGGTTTTTGTGCAAATCCCTTTACTACCAACATGGCCTTATGTCTCAATTGTCCATTCTCTCCTTCCTTTAACCTGTAAACCCATTTCTTTTTTAGTGCTTTATTTCTGGCTGGCAACTCAACCAAATCCCACGTTTGGTTCTCTTTCAAGGAATCAATTTCCTCATTCATGCCAAGCTCTCACTATTTCTGGGATTCTACCTGCATGGCCTCATCAAAACTTTCTGGTTCTCCACTATCAGTGGGCAACAAGTAGAATAATGAAGGGGAATATCAAATTGGAGGTCTAATTACCCTTTTTGACCTCCTCATGGGTGTTTGAGACTCATTCACTACTTGCTGTCCACCCAAATTCTCTGTCAGTGACCGATCTCGGTCATCTCTGGGTTTGTACCTAACCGATGTCAGTTCCACATGACCGACGTCAGTTCCTATCTGATCGACATTGGTTACTATCTGATTGACGTCAGTTTCTTCCTGACCAATGTCAGTTCCTGCCTGATCGATGTCAGTGTCTATGTTTTCTTGTATGTGATTTTTCTTTCCTGCGAGCTTATTTTGGATCATTACCTCATCCAAATCAACATTTCCCTACTTAGTATTATTCAGCTTCTTGAGATGATCACTGTACATCACCTTTTCATTGAAAACAATATCATAGCTTCTAATAATTTTGTTAATTCCTAAATTCCACAATCAGAATCCAATATCTCCAGAGCCATAACCAATAAAAGTGCACCACATAGATTTAGCATCCAGCTTCTTTCTATTTTCTTTATCAATGTGCACAAAAGCTTCAGAACCAAAAACTCTAAGAAATGAAAGATCTACCTTTTTACCTATCCAAGCCTCTTCTAGAATTCCACCATCCAGTGCAGTAGAGGGTCCTCTGTTAATCAGGTAAACCGTAGTATCTACATCTTCTGCCCAAAACTGTAAGGGCAAACCAGCATGCAACCTCATACTTTGTGAATGCTCTATTATTATGCTATTCATCCTTTCAGCAACTCCATTTTGCTAAGGTGTCCTTGGAAACATCCTTTCCCTGCGTATTCCACTCATAGAATAGTAACTCTTAAATTTATTGCTTTAGTACTCACCACCATTATCAGATCTAAGGCACATCAATCTCAAACCTGTTTCATTCTCAACCAAAGCTTTTCATTTCTTAAATGTGTCAAAAACATCAGATTTTTTCTTTATGCAATAAACCCATACCTTTCTTGTAGCATCATCAATGAAAGTAACATAATACTATGATCCTCCAATAGAAGCTACCTGAGCTGGTCCCCACACGTCTGTGTGAACAAGCTCCAACTTGTGTTTCCTTTTTGTTGACCCAATTTTGAGAAACCTCACTCTCTTTTGTTTCCCAAAATACAATGCTCACAGAAATCTAGATCTATGCTTTTCAAATCTGAAAGCTTACCTTTTGACTTAAGAACAGTCATTCCCTTCTCACTCATGTGGCCAAGCCTACAGTGCCACAACTTTGCATCTACATCTGAAGTAGATAAAACAGAAGAAAAATAATCAGTAATACAATTACATAAATAGAGAGTACCTACTCTCTTACCTCTGGCTAATACAAGTGCACCCTTGGAAACCTTCTAAGATTCAGCTGTGAGAGTTACTGTACAACCCTCATCCCTCAACTTTCTTACAAAAATCAGATTCCTCTTCACGATGGGTACATGCATGACATCCTTCAACACCCATGTGTTGCCATTCTGCAATTTCAGCTGCACTTTTCCTTTGCCAACAATTTTACAAGGCTCATCATCCCCTAAATGAACTTTCCAAAATCTCCCTGGACATAATCATTAAAAAATTCTCTATTTGGGGTAGCATGGAAAGAGGAACCAGAATTTACAACCCAAGATTCTATTCTATTATCCAAAGAAAGTGTAAAAGCATCTTGTGCAACAATACCTGCAACTTTTGCTTCTTCATTACCTTCATGCTGATTTTCTTCTTTAACTTTCAACCAGCAATCTTTCTTTGCATGCCCTATCTTTCCACAATTCTAGCAGGTTATTTTTCTTCCATTTCTGGATTTGGATCTACTTCTCATCTTTGACTTAGACCTTGATCTCCCTTGCTTGCCCTTCTCTTTTTGCCTTCCCCTGCTTTCAACACTTAAAGCATTACCTGATGATTCCCCTGTGTTTTTCCTACGAGTTTATTCATTCAAGATTACACTAACAACATCATCAACTTTCAAGATATTTGTAGCAGATGCAGTATTACTAACTGCCATTACCAAACTATGCCAACTTTCAGGTAAAGAGCATAAAATTAAGAGAGCCTTAATTTCATCATCAAAAACTATTTTGACTGAATTTAACTGATTTACTATTGCATGGAAATCATTAAGATGACTCGATATAGATCCACCTTCTTGCATTTGCAAATTAAATAATTGCTTCATAAGATATACCTTATTCAAAGCTGAGGGCTTTTCATATAAATTTGCCAAAGTATCCATTAACTCTACCATTGTCTTTGCTTGTGATAAGTTGGAAATCATAGAAGATGCCAGGCTCAACCTTATAGATCCCAGAGCCTTTCTATCAAGAACATTCCATTCTTCATCTTGCATATTTTTGGGCTTGCTTGAAACCCCACCCAATGGTAAGTACAGATCTTTCTGATACAGATAATCTTCTATCTACATCCTCCATAATTGATAATTCTTGCCATTAAATTTCTCCATTCTTAATTTACTTTCTTCTGTCATTGCTTTACTCCTACTCAATCAGAAACCCCTGTGAGTGCCCTGTAATCAACACACACTAAGCCGATTTGATACAACTTGTTAGTGAACCCAAGCTCTGATACCACTTGTTAGGATCTTATAGATACAATTGATTACTTTTGTGTAAGCAACTAAACACGTAATTAAACCAGAATAATAAGTAACTAGAAATTAGAATCAGCAAAGAATAAGAGATATAAGAAACAATGAAAACTTGTATTAAACTCTTCCAAAAAAAAATACAATGAAGAAATCTCTCTTTCTTCCACACCTCTCAGATGTACAGATCTCTTTCCCTCAAGAGTTATTCTTTCTCAATTACAAACACAATTCAATCTTTGAATTGATTCACCTTCACATATCTTACAAGCTATGAAGATCTAACCCTATTATATAATACTAGGATTTATGAGCTATGCATTCTCCACCATTAGATACACCTCTTAATCAAAGGTTCAAATCAGTCCTGCCAAAAATAGAAATGCGGACTCAACACTAACAGTTACTCTTATCATGCAAACAATCTCTTCATCCCATGAAAATAGACTTCTTGAGCGCACAAGTGACCGACGTCAGTCCCTGTCTGCCTACATATGATCGACGTCGACCGATCCATAACTGACGTTGACAGCATCCAGTCGATCCCTGACCAATGTCGGTCGATCTTGACCAATGACAGTGACTGTATAATTACAACAACCTTGCATTTGCTCATCTAGTGTTGCTCTTAGCTCCATAACTCAACAATCTCCCACTTGGAGATAAACAGTTGCACTTGTACCTGTACAGCAACATCTTCTAGCTTGTTTCTCTATCTTCAAGCTCAATCTTGAAGACCAACAAAAGTTGAATGAAGATTCAACTTCTCCTTTGTTATCAGCTTTGTTAACATATCAGGAGGGTTATTATCTGTATGGATCTTTTCTAGCTTCAACTCACCATCCTCCAATACCTGTCTAATGAAGTGGTACCTAAGCTATATATGTTTGGTTCTTGAATGAAAGGCTGAATTCTTTGCCAAATGAATTGCACTTTAACTATCACTGTACAATCTGCAACTCTCTTGCTGCTTTCTCAAATCTTCCATGAACTAAGTCATCTAAATCATTTCTTTGCTAGCCTCTGTGACTGCAATGTATTTTACCTCTGTAGTAGACAAGGCAATAACCTTTTGTAACTTTGAAATCTAGCTAACTGTCGTACCACCAATAGTGAACACATAACCTGTGGTGTTTCTCCTACCATCCAAGTCACCTGTCATATCCACATATACATACCCATGTAGAGAAGTGTTTGACACTCCATAGCATAAATGCCTACTGTTGGTCCCTCTTAGATATCTGAGAATCCACTGAATTGCTTTCCAGTGTTCCTTCCCTGGATTGGCCATAAACTCGCTGACAACTCCCATTGCTTGGGCAATATCAGGTCTGGTACATACCATTGTATACAACAAGCTTCCAACTGCTGAAGCATATGGAACTCTACTCATGTACTCAACCTCATCATGTGATTTTAGACACTATTCTTTGCTCAACTTGAAGTGTCCAGCCATAGGTGTGCTTACTGGTTTTGTATCTTACATATTGAACCTCTCCAGCACCTTGTTCCCATAATCCTCTTGAGACAAAATCAAACTGTGATTATTCCTGTCTCTCTTAATATTTATGCCAAGGATCAGACCTCATCATCCCTCATTGTTCCTAATCACTCCATCATCGATCCTCATCGTCACTCATCATCCCTAGCCATTCCTTCATCATCCCTAATCACTCCCTCATTGACCCTTATCATCTTTCATGTCCCTAATCACTCCCTCATCATTCCTCAATCATACCTCATCATCCTTAATCACTCCTTCATTGACCCTCATTGTCCTTCATCATCCCTAATCAATCCCTCATTGGCCCTCATCATCCCTCATCTTTTCTAGTCACTCCATCAGCGCTCATTGTACTTCATCATCCCTGATCATACCCTCATTGGCCCTCATCATCCATAATCACTCCCTCATCATCCCTAATCATTTTTAGTCACTCCCTCATTATACCTCATCATTAATAATCACTTCCTCATCATCCCTCATTATCCCTATTCCCTCTCTCATCATTCCTCATCCTCCCTATTCATTCCTTCATTGAGCCTCATCATACCTAGTAACTACCTCATCATCCCTCATCATACCTAATCACTAACTTCTCATCCATCATCATCCCTAATCACTCCCTCATTGTCATTCATCATCCAAATCATCCTTAATCACTCCCTTACCATCTTTCATCATACCTTATCATCCCTCATCATCCCTTATTATCTCTCATCATCCCTAGTCACTCATTTATTGGTGCTCATTATCCCTAATCACTCCCTCATCATCTTTCATCATCCCTCATTATCCCTAATCACTCCTTCCTCATCCTTAAATTTCCCTCATCATCCCTAATCACTCCCTCATTATCCATCACCATCCTCATCATCCCCAATCAATATTCCATCATCACTCATTGTCTTTAGTCACTACCTCATCATCCTTCATCATCCCTAATCATTCCCTTCTCATCTTTCACCATCCCTCATCTTAAGAATCAAGTAAACCTCTATCTCTTTGCTCTTTACTCTCAACTAGGATGATGAATATTGATTGAAATAGGAATCAAGATAGTCACTTTGATCTCCCCACTCGATGAGGGAACTAGAATAAGAGTTCCCTCTAGTGTGGAATATGTACTACTAAAACTAATGGGTTGAAGCCTTATCTATATATTTTGCATGACCCCAATTACCTCAGTGTTTAAGGTTTCACTATAGGGTCTTATAGGAATCACCAAATAGAATATGCACTACCTTCCTTGGTTTCATAATTTTAAGGTTGATCATTAGGACTAGCACCCACCACTAACTTGGATTAGTTTTGGCCTTAGCATCATAACCTAGCTACCCTACTCTTGTTTGGTATTGGGCTCGAGAGGTAGTTAAGGGATATCAAGATCAAGAGGACTGGAAACTAAAATATTGGATTTATTAAGCTCTAACTCAGGTATGGATGTTACTAGTCGAGATAGAGACAAGGAGCCATATATAGACATGGGTTTAAGTATGTATTTATTGAGATAGAGATAGAGATGAATGACTTGATACCCACTATATATGGTGTGTCACCTCGAATGTCTTTTGTAAAACCATCAATTGGATCAAAATTGTGAAATATGTTATCTCATAGAAATGGGAATACACTATCATGCAGAAATGACCTCGGCCTACATGCATAATTTGTCACTATAATAAACAACCCTAGATCTCACTAGAATGAATCAGCCTAGATCTCACTAGTATCATAACATGATTGTGTGGATGTGATCATATGAATCATCTTACCAACATGATATCAAATGGGTTATTAATAAAAGTTCCCCTAGTCTGGAATATACACTACCAACACTAAGGGGTTTAAGACCTATCTATATATTTGGCATGGCCCCAATTTCTTAAGTGTTTAAGGTTGTACTATAATGTCTTTTAGGAATCACCAACTTTAATATGTGTTCTACCTTACATGGTTTCATAGGTTTAAGTCCAATCATTAGGATTGGCACCTAATACTACCTTGGCTTAGTTCCATCCTTGGTGACACACCACAACTACCCAACTCTAGTTTGGTATTGAGTTCTAAAGGGATTCAAGAGGTATTAAGCATAAGAGGATTAAAAACTAACTAAAATATTGGAGTTATTAATCTCTAAGCTCAAATATGGATGCCATTGGTTAAGATCTAAATAGGGAGACATATATATAGATAGGGGATCATGGATGGATTGGTCAAGCTAGAGATAAGGATGGATGAATTAGGACCCCTAGGTACACCATGATGGTAATGGTTGAGATAGAGTTAGGTATGAATGACTCATGACCCCTATATATGGTGTGTTGCCTTGAATGTCTTGGTGGGAAACATCAATTTGAGTAGAGTCATGAAATATGATATGCTATGAAAATGATAATATGTTATCATGCATAAATGACCTTGACCTATATGCTTAATTTATCACTAGAATGACTTGACTTAAATCTCAATAGAAAGAGTCAACCTTGATCTCATTAGTATTATAACATGGTTGTGTAGATGTGATCACATGAATCATATTACCAAAATCATATCAAATGGGTTATCAATAGGGCTCAACCATAAGATATGTGACAAAATTAAACTCAACCAACCAACCATTATGGTTGGGAGAGCAGTCAAATATAATTAAAATATACATTTATATGCTCGACCATGATTGAATCCTCGATTAATGATGCAACCATATTGATGCATGGTAAAAATTTAGGTTCATATGACACTAATATCAATTTTGACTGACTTGATATTTTATTCTACATTGATATATTCCTCAATCACATTAGGAGCAACTCCAATCAAGAGTCTAGGGTGGCCCATGTACATCAACCTATGATTGGAGGGGCACCCTAGGTGGACCAAATCTTAGATTACCAAATCAATCTTGAATTTAATAATAATTTCTAATCTACTTGATCATGATAGAGATTTTGGCTAGTGAGAGAGATAGTGATAGTGGGGATTATGATCATGCTAGCTATTCTAGCTGAGAATTGGGATAATGATAGAGATTATGGCCAATGATAGTGGTGATCATAAATAGATTGATTTACATGTCCATAATGATAGAATTGATTCAACACCATAGAGAGGAGAAGAAGAACACTTAGTTTATCTCAGCACAAGCAGTCACTCATGGTTGTTGAATCACATGCATCCATCATCCTAGCTATGTGGTCCCCTATATATATATATATATATATATATATATATATATATATATATATATATATATATATATATATATATATATATATATATATATATATATATATATATATATATAGAAGTGTTAGGGAGCCCCTACTCTATATCTATATCTATAATATCTATATCTATAATGGGTAAGTGGTTTAGTATGGATGAATCATTAACTTAGTTGTTGGATCAGACTCTACAATGTATGAAAAAACATCCTTGAAATTTTCTTATTCAATATAGCCTTTGAAGGAAAGGCTCATAACTTATATAATCACACAATGCTACAGACATGAAGAATTAGCTATCACATATCTAAATATAGGATTTACCAATAGATACAAATCTGACTACCACATATCTAAATGAATATGATGAAAAAATGGTAATAGATCAAACTCATCTAAGCTAAACGGTTATCCAAAATGATTACATTTCTATCAATTTTAGGTTAATAATATGCTCCAAAATACTTGATTTTCATTCCCCATAAAGAACACAAAGGTTCCTTAAATAGGAAGTATAATGGTGATTGGAATATTGATTATTGGTCAAGTGAAAGGTGGAAGGTGGAAGAATTCCCTATATACATCTAAATTTACCAAACTATTCTCATACATGTGAAGATGAGTACAACATTAATTTTCAATATTAACAAGTGCATAGAATACTTCACACCTAAACAACACAATTACCTAAGGTGGACTTCACATCAAATGTGAACACACACACTAACAAGAATCACTTTGTTGAGCATGCATAGAAGTGAATTTTGGTTAGTTCGAGGATCACTAAGATCACAAAGGCAAACCAATTGTTTCAAGTGCAATAAATTTCACATAATGTTCATAACAAATTTTATTTTCTTTACTATCTAAGAACTATCTAGACTGATCTAGTTATTTTGAATTTTCATAAATGTTGTTACCCATGCTACTTAATTTCAAAACTCAAATGTTTTACTTGTAAATAAATGATTTTATCTACCTATCAAACAAGAATTTTCAACCTAAAGGCAGGGACATGCCACTATGTGGCACTTATTTTCTTAACATAGGCAACTCCTTTCATCAAAAGGTTACTAGGTTATTAAAGCTAGGTTGGACTTTGATGGGTGTGGCATGGGAGTGGGTTAGGTCTAATATTTAGAGGCATAATTGTGGCTATAGTGAAAAATGTAGGTGAGTTTAACGATACAACAATGCCTTTTATCATGATAGTATAGTCAACTGTGTGCATCTTAAGGTTTTCGAAGTGTTGAGTGTGGTATGTTAGATTTCATGTTAATTGAATTCACTAACTCATTGGATATTTACCTAACAAGGTGTTGTAAGCCCATTTACAACACAATATATAAATAAAATCCCACAAATAATAATAATCTATATGAATTGTTCATGAAAGCCTTCAATTAATTAACAAATAATATATTATTTAAGTTGTAATTGGATTAATTCCCACATTAATAGGAATTATGAGACAAAGGTGAAGCCTTCAATTAATCAATAAAAATACATGATTTAAGTTGTATTTGAATTAATCCTCACATTGGTAAGAATTATGAGACAAGAGTAACTTATAAAACATTATATTTTTAAAATATTTTTCTAATGAAAAAAGTAATAGAAAGAATTAGTCCTCCCCTTATTTAAATAAACTTATAATGTTTATGTATTAAGTGTGTTCTTTTATCTTGTAATTATTACCAAAATTATATAAAAAAATATATTATTAAAAAATAATTATTCATAAAAATAATGTTAAAATGACTTCAATAAATATAAATAAATATCATAAAAATAATTTAATTAAATTACTTATAAAAGCCCACAATTAATTAATACAATATACAAAATTTAAAAAGTTTAAATGTAACTTAGAGGGTTTTATTGTACAACCACGTCTCTGAGAGGGTGGTGGACTTATGAATAAATTCCTATTTTATTATTATATAATGTTAATTTTCTTTCGATGTGATAACCGAATCCATTTTGGACGGTATTGTTATTGTTGTTGAGTCCATTCACTCCATGGCCAGCTCAAAAGATAAGGTGATGTTCATTAAATTGGACATGGCCAAAGCCTTTGATAGGGTCAGATGGTCATTCCTATAGAAGGTTCTTAGTGCTTTTGGCTTTGCAGATGAATGGACTCAATGGGTCATGAGCTGCATTTCCTCAGCTTCCTTCTCAGTGCTTATCAATGGAGAACACACGGAGCTTTTTGGTGCTACAAGAGGGCTGCGACAAGGTGATCCTCTGTCTCTGTACCTTTTTCTTCTCCTTGCTGAAGGTTTGGGGAGGTTGATCAACAGGAATAGAGAGGAAAGACCTATCCAAGGATGGCGATGGGGAGGGGAATTGACTGCGCAATCACACCTGTAATTTGTTGATGACACTGCCCTTATGGGCATGGCCACAATGACTGAAGCTGCTAATTTACGCAGGGTGTTAGATGTTTATCTAATGGCCTCAAGACAAAAGGTCAATAAAGATAAGTCATCCATCTTCTTCTTCAATACTCTGGGCCCTATTCAGCAGTGGATCACAAGGACTCTTCATTTTTAGATTGGGACTCCCCCCTTGATTTATTGGGTATCCCTATCTCGGCTGGCCGTACATCCAAAGAATCTTGGCAGACTATTTTGGAGAAATTTTGGGTGAAAGTGAATCATTGGACACACAAGTGGTTATCCTTTGCGGGCTGGGTTCAACTTATCCAATATGTGGTGCAGGCTTTACCCATTTACAGGTGTATGTTCTAGGTTGCCCTGATGGGTTTCATTAAGGAGTTTGATTCGGTTACCAGACAATTCTTATGGGCTGGTAGTCTGAAATCCACTAAATGGAGCCTTATTAGATGGGAGATTGTCTGCAACCCCAAACAATATGGCGGGCTCGGTCTAAGGCAGACGAACTTAAATGGTATTGCTTTGGCGGCCAAACTTTATTGGTGATGGTGCACCAAACAAGACAAAGCTTGGGCCAGAATTCTCTCACAGAAGTACTACTCTGGAACCATTCAGAGGGACATTCCCTGCTATCTACTTATTGGGAAAGGTTCGGCAATATGGGGTACTCTCAAAAAAGGGGCTGCTCTCATCAAGAATGGCTTATTCTAGATTTGTAAACAGGGATCCAAGGCTCTCTTTTGGTCTGACTCTTGGGATGATTATCCTCCCATCATTTCTCATTTTCCAAATTTGTTGAACCTTTGTCAGAGATTCCTTGATGCTGGCTGGTCTCGGGTGAGTGACTTCAAAGTTTACATTACACAAAAATAGGTGGAGGTAGCTCACTGGAAAGCTCCCAAAAATTGGCCTGTTAATGGAACGCAGGAAGAGAATGAGGAGCTATTGAGCATCCTTTCTAGGCGTCGTTGTAGTCCTCTTTAGGAGGAGGATGAGCTAGCTTGGTCTCCCAATCCCAAGAGAGCTTACACAGTTTCATCTGGATATCAGGTTTTACTTCTTCAGAGATTGGGCAGGGGGGAAGTGCATTGGTGGAGACAGGTCTGAAATAAATTCACATGGCCTAAATGCAACTATTTTACTTAGATTCTGGCTTGGAATAGGTGCTTGACCTGGGACAATCTCAGGAAGAGAGGTTTCCAAGGCCCTTATTATGTGTTATGTGCGGAGCAGCCGAGGAGGATTCAACACACCTTTTTTTGTGTTGCCCCTTTGCCTTGCAACTCTGGCATTATTGGTGGGATGTTTGGAAGCACCCATGTTTTCATGCTCAATCTGTGGTCGATTTCTAGAATGGAATGGGAGAACCCCCCTCAAGGATGCCCTTCTTGTAGGACATATGGCTGGGCGGCCCCATTTTTCTATTCTGGCAGATCTGGCTTGAGAGAAATAGGCAAATTTTTTGGGGGGTGAGGGTCATGGTGCAGCAAGTATGGCAGAAAGTGGTGGGGATGATCTAGGAAACTATCCAAGTAAAGAGCGCAATCTGTCTTCCTTTGACCAAACAAGACGTTTAGGTGGTGGCACGACTTGGATTCCAGCAGTTAACTGGTAAGTCAGCGTGTGTCAGGAGGAGCAAGCAGGGCAAGGAGCATATTCTCAGGGCTGGTCAGTGGCAATGCCCCCCTAGTGGGATTTTCAAGATCAATACGGATGGTTCCTCCAGAGGTAATCCGGGACCCGCGAGTACTGGAGGGATAGGAAGGGATTCTGAAGGTACAGTGATTTTTCTTTTTGTAGTTCTTGAGGGGCTGCAAACCATTAACATGATGGAAGTTCAGGCCATTCTTTATGCCCTTGAGAGGGCCCAGGCGTTAGGTTGGCGTAGGATTATCTGCGAATCGGATTCTCAAGTCTTGATTAACTTGCTCATTAAGAGGAAAGTGGTGGATGTCAATTGGCAACTATCTTTGATTGTGCAACAGATTTTGTGGACTTGCTCGCTTATGTATAGCGTTACTTTTGCTCACGTTTCATGAGAATGGAACAGGGCAGCGGATTTTTTGGCTAAATAGACGTCTGACCATTTGGATGGTGGAAACATTGAGGATTGGGGGTCTCTCTCCCCGACGTTGCGTTCTGATTTGGAAAGAATTCTGGAGGCTGATAGGGAGGTTCATACTATTGTCTAGTTGGGCGTGTGCCTAGTTTTTCAATTTTTGTTGCTTTCTTCTGGGGGTTTCTGCGCCCCGTTCTTCTTGTAATGCTTTTCTTTACTTATTAATATTATTTTTACCCCTTTAAAAAAAAAAAAAAGATAACCGAATCCATTTTTATTTATTAAAATTAAAAATAAAATGTCAAAAGTTAATAGACATCATATAGCTATTATGATTTAAGAACCCAAATCTATAAGATAGGATGATGAGATTCATTTGTCCCTATAGAATAAAACTAGCAATTGCCCCAGGGTGCAAAGGAAGCCGGAAGGTTTTTTTTTACTAATTTATTATATTATATGTTTTATGAAATATTATATTAAAATTTTAATTAAGTAAAAGGTATTGAACTCACTATTAAAAAATAATTGGTTAAATAATTTTTTTTAATTCGTATGAAAGGAAAGGGGAGAATACCTATCTAACATGTTAGACTTTTATCTCCAAAGTCTTGTGTCCTTTTCACTGTGAAATAAAAGATTACAAATTAGTATGAAGTTTACATTAAAATATCCGATAAAAAAAAATGTAAGTGTTATTTAACCCTCTCCGCTACAAAAATTACTTTCATTTATATATGATACAAGAGGCCATAGAGATTCAATCACTATATACAAATTAATATTACAGTACATCAATATTTAATAATCAAACACATCTAGTGTTCTACAAAAATTGCATTCTACATATAAGACTGTCAAATATTTACAGTAGTTAGTATTATTCTCAACAGTGAAAAGTGTCTAAAACAAAGAATTTACAGAAGCACCAGTAGATAGACATCATATTAAATGCAAAGTAGAAGTTACTCCCTGTATACTTAGATACAACATAGATGCATAGATTTTATCGAACATAATATTAGAAAATCTAATAAGGCATGTATTAAGATTTAGGCTCTAATATATTTTCAAAAGATGTAACAACATTTCCAGATGAAGGGAATGTGAAGTCTTGAGTTTATTTTTTACGACTAAGATTCATACACTGAGGAAAGGTTCTATTTAATCATCGAAGTGTCTTTTCAATCATGGAAATCTAAGGTATCGTAATTCTTAAAATCAAAATTACATGTCAAATAAGAAATCCAAAGTGAAATATATATTAATTTAGATAATAAAAACTCATAGAACTTAGCGACATATATTATGACATTGGATTTACCTATCACTGGAAAACATTGTCAATGGCTTATTACACAGAGATAACATTTACTACACCATTACCTTTTTTATCATATTATCCATTGGACACAACAATTTAATATGGCTTGTTAGACACTTACATTAAAAGGTACATTTTCTATTGTTTGAGAACACCAATTGCATCGCATTAAAAAAATGCAGGTCTGAACTTCTATTTTATCGCTCACACCTGCACGAAAGCAGTATCCATTCCTCTCCAATCTTCTTTCATTTCAGTGAGATTGATTGTTATAATAATTAATATAAATATATTTTAATAAATACAATACTATATTATATTATACTATAATAAAATAATATTTATAATATTATAATATATTATTAAATAGTTTATATTATGTAAATTAAATATTATAAATTTATATTATATTAAAATTTATTATATTATATTTGTTATAAAATATTATATTAAATATTAATATATATAATAATAATTAATATAAATATATTCTAATAAATACAATACTATATTATATTATACTACAATAAAATATTATTTATAATATTATAATATATTATAAAATAATTTATATTATATATATTAAATATTATAAATTTATATTATATTAAAATTTATTATTTTATATTCATTATAAAATATTATATTAAATATTTATTATATATATATATAATTACACTGAATATGTTATATTATTCAAAGGGGCTGACGATTTGCCATGCCACAAACCTTGGTCCAATTACGGTGGCCATTAACATAGAAATTTACCAACCTGGTCTATAATATACCTAACCCTAGCCTAGGCAGGATTTAATAGCCATAACAAAATCATTTACATACTTCTAAATATTTGAAATATTCAAAACAAAATATAAAAATACGGTAAAAGTATGTGATGAAATGTGGTAGGATTGTGTGGGAATTGCAGGGGAGGCATTTTGCCTTGGTTTTTAACACGAAACCCTATTTTTATTTGTGTTGTTGCTCTCTCTGTTTTGGAGTGGGAAATCGATTCATCTCCTTTCATAAGGACCGGGTACCCCTAAGCGCTTTTTATTCACACGCTATCTCTTATGCCTTTTTTTGGGTATGCTAACGCTAATGTGTACATTGTTCGAATTTGTTGCTTCAATTTCAGTTGAAACTTTTGCCAAATTTTAATCACCCTCACTTTTTCTTTTATTTTATTTCAACATAAAATCTGAAGTAGATCAAAAGAAGACCAAATCTTTATTGCCTATAGAGAATACAAAGCCCATAAATTCTAGTGACAGAAAATAGAGGTACAGAACGGTGGAATTAATGAAGTCTTTGGGAAGCGAGAATGCAGATATTTACACAATGGACCATTATCCATGCATATATATAATATTTACATCTTTAACACATGCCATATATTTAGATGCTTTTATGCCTTAGGCCTCAAACATTCTCCTATTTTTAGTCCATCGCATAGATCATTTGTACCATAATTGAATTAAATGGGGTCACAAACATTAATTTGCAGGCCAATTCCATGCTTTTCAACTTATTTTTATTCACACACTATGAAATTTTACAATCCCCTGAAACCTGTTGTGGTCCATTTTTCTCCAAAAAATATTTAAAAGCTTCTAAAGCACTGCTTTCTTCAATCTCTTGTTCACATTTGAACAATAACAATGTGAAAATACAGAGGTCTGGTAATAGAAGATTAACACACAATGTAAGTTTTTCACAGGGTTGCTATTTATGGGGTGAGAGAATTTTGGTAAGCAACCATTATGGAGAACACAAAGAAAAACTGCAAGTCTAAAATATATAGATTCAACCCATAAATCCTTCCAATATTCCACCCCTAATTATCCAAAATAATTTTTTCCATTTTCATTATGCTAGTATACAAGTCCTTAAATTTATAAAAGCCACTTTACACGATAGCAAGTCACTCCTTACATCTATTCTTGGAAGATGGAATCCTTTTCCTTTTCTAAAATTTTCCTTTTCTTCTTTGTGCTAAGACCAATTTTTTTTTTTCAAAAAAGCAGTCGACCAGAAAATATTCAAAGTTAATTTTTTGAAACCTTGCAACTAGAGTAAAAACAAATCCAATAGTATGTTTTAAGATGTGCCTTCATAGACAGGTAAATCAATAATTTTTTTCCTCATCTATAAGAGCACAACCGTAACAATAAAGAAAATGTTAGAGCACATTTCCTGGTATTGATGTGGTACTTTCTAATTATCCCCCACCACTACCAAAGCGTATCTGTAACAAGTTAGTGTCAAGGCTACAAATAAGTAGTATTAAATAGGTAGTATTATGTTTCTATTTGCAGGGGATCATATTTTTCCAAGATTGGGATGTATGGTACCACCTCCCTGGTATTACACTTTGAAACACAAATGACTTGGAGTTATTGCAATTACTTGGCTTCTTGGAAATGCTTTATAGTCATTTCTTTAAAATACTAGAGCTTTTGAAGTAGAGTATGAAGGTGAGCTAATAATTAAGTATCTATGGCTTTTAGCTGAAAAGAGTAGGATAAAAAGTAGAATGGACGTGGCATTTTTCCATTTGACAAGTTCATTCTTAAGTAATGCAAATTGAATGTGTTTATTTTCTCATTCTTGCTCTTTAACTTCATTTTATTATGTACATTCATTTTTTAATGCGTGGTGAGAAAAATAACAAGGGAAGATTGTTGACCTATTCTCAAATCTAGAGCTCTACAGAGATCTTGTTGTGTTTACCTTAGTGTTTATTGCACCTACCTCACTAGTTATTCAGTAAAAAATTGGGATGAATATGCAAACAATTCAACAATAATCAAACAAAAAATAGCTACTGCTAGTTATGTTATTGAATCTCGTTTCTTTGTGCTCGCTCATTAATTTTAAACCTCACGAACAAAACTATTGACTTAAGCCTAGGAAGCGACAGTAAAAAAGTGGGTTAATGACCAAATGCCATGTCGTAAGTAACTTGTTGTAGTGGGGGACTACCCCTTGGTGAGGAGAATCAAACTACATCACTGACATGCAAACTGCACCACTCCATATCACTGAAACATCAAAACCACCATTGAAGAACACAAATAAAAATTGCACTACCAAACTTCTCTATGCCACCACTTCCACCAAACCACCACCATTCAAAACCAAGTTGTTACTAATGGAATATGCCATTTTGTCTGTTTGTGTGATAAATTTTAGGGCCTTGCCCACTGTATAATCCTCCGGCTTAATAATAAAATAAATAATTATATGAAGTAAATATATAAACATTTAAATGATTGTTTGAGGAATAGCTAGCTATGCAAGGTGTTTGGAATAAAAGATGATGTATACAATTCAACTGAAAGTTTTTTATAAAACATTTTAATATAAACTCATAAAACAAGTGTCAAGTTGAGACATAAGTTCTTGCCCCATGTCAAAAAAAATGAAATTTCAAGAAATGATAAGCAGAAAAAAACATATTCAACAGTTGCCCAAATGCATTAAAACATGGTTTTTATCCTTAAAGAATAGTGTGAGGTTATTAGCTGATGGGAGCTAGCAGCGTTTAATAATAGCATAACATGATAAGTTAAAATGGTCCATTTGGCAAATTAGCACTCATTATATGCTCATAGGGATGAAGCAATGAGATTGGAACTATTAAAGTGAACCACTAAATAGTGGCAATTGACACCACAAGCACTTACATCCGGCAATCAGAACTATCTTTTTATCAGAATTCAGGGACAACCTTTCTATAAAAAATAGTTAATTCAAATAGCTGGGACTTATACCCAGACTATCTTTCTATCAGAATTAACGGTATCATAAGTTGGGGTTACCTGGTCATGGATATATGAGCAAGCACATATGGAGAGCTTCATATGTTGCAAATCTGAGATTAAGCAACAAATATTGCATAAATAAACATTGGGACCCTAATGAATGTTATCTGAAACTTATAATATAATGAATGTGTCCAAGAGTTCTTACCCAAGCTCACATAATGACATTAAATCCACAGTTGGCTAATACTTAAAATAGTTTGCTAAAGTTTAATTATATTTTATTATTTTCATAGTTACCATTCAGTAACGAATATGGTTTATAATTTACGTTCAATGAACAAGTTGTATATGCATCAAATTTTCAAAGAGCCTTTTATGAGTAGTAAAACAATTACAAATATTTACCGTGGGTAGCTGAATCACGTGTCTTCAAGTTGAGACAACGGTAAAATATAATGACATCTGCCATGAATAAGCAAAAGCAAAGACCCCTGGTTCTTATTACTATTTCCATAACGTGCACTTCACTGCAATCTGTTGTGTTCTTAAACTATGACTAATATTTGAAAATTATATGTTTTCACATCTAAGGATGTGCACTCAGAAGGCCGCAGAGAGATGAAATTTTAGCACTCAAACACATTAATCGCTTATGTTATTAGTATCAAATTGTTGGTAATCTCCTGAAACAAGTAAGAATATGCCCATAAAATTTTTAGTAACACGTTGTGTGTGTATCATCTTTAAAATAAGAATGCATGATTCCATCTGTTATTAGGTATTTATTTTACATTTTATGGATATGGAAAATTTTAATGTAGCTACCAGGGTTAATGGAGCCTCTCAAGTCCGTAAAACGCACAGATGCTTCACATTACATGGTCTTATAGATAAGAAAGAGTGAAAGCAGGTAAATTTTTTTGAAATATAAATATGGTATACTAAACTCAAAATGCAAAAGTCATTTTTTGAAGCTTTGGTTGTGGACCACATGCCTCTGTATAGTATTCTGAACAAAAGAACGCAGTTGAAGAAGCCCTTCTTTCCCTCCCATCAGAAGCTCCCTGAGAATGATTAAACATAAATTACTTGAATTTTTGTTAAGGTTGGTGTAATTGAAGTGGCATGTGGAATATAAATGGTAATATATGTTATTTGAAGAGGTTAATAAAAGTAAGAACTGCCAAATTCTACAGGGTTGGAGGTTACCTTGAGTGGCATCAGGCAAACAACCCACATATACACACAATCTCCAGAACAATGCCACAACCATTCACAGACCAGACGAGAATGTAATTAGGGGTGACGATTGGAAATTTGTACCATATGTATAGCTGACAATTGAACATTGTGGCCATGTATTGAATGCCTGAGCACTCCTCTGTCGATCCCCTACTCACCACAGAAAAGAAATCCTGCATAAATAGAATGTCATTTTTACAATGGTTAAACGGATCATTGCATGGATGATATCAAAACCAAACCTAGATTGCAATGCTTAAATGGATAGATTGCATCGATCTATATAAACAACACAAATAAACCAGATTGAACCCAAGCCAAGCACTGAAGGTACTTTTCATGTCATAGAAATAAAACCCCTGAGCTTTCCCAACTGGAGGAGAGTGCAAATTATTGTCAAGTGTAATAGGATCATCCAACACAGCCAGATCGCCAAAATGGGCATTGCCAGTCACAGCTCAAACAAGTGGCTTTGTGAATCATAACACCTGCACAATACATGGCTCCGCAGCACTTGTTGCCTCCTCAACTCCTGTTTGTGAGGGCAGCTATCAGCTGGTGGCATCATTATCATTCAAAATAAAAACCTTAAGTTAAGCAACCTAAAAATTTATCATGTGGCTTTTGATTTGCCGTGACTCCTCAAATTATTCACTATTTAACTATAACTAAGAAAAGTATTTTTTTATTACCACCTTTCTATAAACTTTATCATGTGGCTTTTGATTTGCCGTGACTCCTCAAATTATTCACTATTTAACTATAACTAAGAAAAGTATTTTTTTATTACCACCTTTCTATAAACTTTGCTACATTGATCACATTCATAACAAGCAACGACAATTCATTAATGGTTGACTATTATCAATAAAAATTAATATGCCCAGACCTATACAATAATACCTGACCGAACAGGTACTAATGATATACAATCATTTTTTACAAGCATGATAACAATCCTTACAACTTTTTAGTAAGTAAATAACACTACATTTGAATTTTTATTTATATATTTATTTATATTTATATTAATATTTAACTCTTTTTTTTAATGGACTGATCAATTTGATAATAAATATCTCTAATGTATAAAGAACAATCACTTTTATATAATTGTGGCGAAGCAATTTATAAAGTTCAATTAAAGTGTCTATCATGTATTAGTCATCTTCAAAGTGAAAATTTTATAACTTCTTTAAATCATATTTGCTAGTTTGATATCATAAATATTATTTGATTCATAAGATTATCTTAAAAATATATATATGTATGATACATGCAAAGTATTTGTAATAAAAGAAGGATATGAATAAAATTCAATGGAAGGTTTTTTATAAAGTATTTTCATTTAAACTCATAAACTAATACACAATCATTTTTCATGACTTAAAACAATATAATTTTTTTGTAAGTAAAAAGTAATGGGTTTAATTTTGTTATAGTGAAAATATTTTTAATTAAACTCAGAAACTAATACACAATCATTTTTCATGATTAAAAACAATATAACTTTTTGGTAAGTAAAAAGTAATGGGTTTAATTTTATTATAGTTAAAATATTTTTAATTACTATATCAATATTAATATCTAAAACTTTTTTATGGATTGATCATTTTGATGAAAAATATCTTCAATATGTAAAGAACAATTACAATCATATAATTGTGGTCAAATAATTTAGAAGGTGCAATTAAATGTTTATCGTATAATAGTCTTCCAAAGCAAAAAAATTGTAAAATGTTTAAACCATATTTATTAACTTAATGTCATAAACACAATTAGATTTGTAAGATTGTAAGTTTTTTAAAAAAAGAAAAAAGAAAAAGAAAACTTAAAACTTTTTTTTACTCATGTTCAATTTATGGATAAGGATAATCCCTAAAATATACTATTAACATTTGGAAGAAGCAAATAAATCATGGTTAAAAAGGGTGTAGAATTATTCTATTAGATATGCTTTGCAACTCTGTTGTTAAAAATGATTTCTTAATCATATAGAAATATTTCAATTGATTAAAAATAAGTATTTTTTACTCATTAATGAGAATGCATTACATGGAATTTTTCTTTACTTCGAATATAGATTAAGCAAAAGTAATACTTTACATTTGTTAAAACTTACAATTTTGTCCTATAAATTAATCTCTCTTTGGATTCCAGATAAACTACTAAGGATCGAGGTGGTTAACCATGGTAAATTAGAAGTTGTAATTGAGCTAAAATTTAGGGAGGAAATAAGTTAAATGTTAATGTTTATTGTTTATTTTTCATTCTTCATAACTTGCAATAATTATCAATGTAATTGTAAAAGACCAAGATTAGATACTGCATAGCTTGCAATAATTAATAATATCAGTTCTATTATGTGTCTTAATAAGTTTTTTTTTTTTTTTTTAAACTTTGTGTTAAAGTCACTATTGAATTCTTTATTGTGCATAATGAAATAGATATGGGTAATATTTGTATGCCTTTTGAACACATACGCATGATACTATAACATGGTCAATAACAATATTTTAGTGAGTTAAAAGGTCATTAAGAGTCTAATGTTATATGCATATAGAAATAATGACTCAATCTTTCAATGTTGAAAACCAATAATATTAAGTGATTTTATTTTGAACATATATCTTTTGAATATAATGTCAAAAGCAATACATAGCATCTATATAATTTCAATACTAATATAATTCAATTAAATCTATATGTGCATATATGTATAACATAAGATCATGCAAACCAATGCAATTACTCTCCTACAAATGTATGATAAATTCTAATCTACACATGAAAATATAAATTTAGAGAAAACTTGATAAAGAAATCAAATTAAGTACAGCTACATAAAATATATTGAACAATTTTTATTCAATGTAAAATAATAATTTTTAAAAATAATGTATGAAAACATAACTATACAAAGCCTATTATAAAAAAATATAACCATAATTTTTCACAAAGCCCAAAATATAAAATTATAAATATAAAATATACATATATATAATTATATAAAACTAATTGTGTTTAATCAATACAACAATTAATTTTATTTGTTTTGCCACCTCTTAGTACAATCACAAAAATAAATATTGATTTAATTATTTACATATAAAAAATCACCATGCATCATACTAATCACACAAGTAAAATCACTATTTGTTAATACACATAATAAAAATCACATTCATTAAACTCTATTCAAGTTCTCATTGGATAGGGTGCATTAATTGTGACTGTAGTTGTGACCCCTTCCCTTTGTTATAATATATTAAAATTTATTTGATTATGTACTATGGTTTACATATAGTTTTTGTAAAAGTTACTTAAATATTTTATAAAGGTCTTTTCATTTTTTATATAAATAATATTAAATATATAAACTTTTATATAAAATTATAGGTTCATATCCAAAATAGATTTACACTACAATTAAAAATAAAATGTACATCATATTATAAAAATGTATATGATATTCATAAAATAAATACTATATTAATTTTAGTGAATATTATATTCATAAATATGAACATTTTTAAAATTAAATGCACTTTAAAAAAAGTTACATCCTTTGCTAATATTTTAAAAGTGCAAATACTTAAAAGATACTAACTTCAAAATAATACATTGAGTCCCAAAAATTCACTTTAGGAATCTTCTTTTTAATTTATACAAGATAAAACATAAAAAATTTGGGGTATATAATATTCTAATTGATCCACTTAAATTTTACTATATCCTATCCTAATCAAAATTCAAACATTTAGATCCAACATCTTAATCCACCTACTTCCTTTAATATACCTTGCCTACAAAAATGAATGCACATATAATATTTAAGCCTCACCATTCAACGACCACTCAAAATAAAAAATAAAAAAATAAAATTATGTTTTTGATATATAATCTATCTATAAATGACAGAAGATTGAAGACCAATAAATGTTTAATTTGGAGACAGAGTCTTAGATTTACACTACAATTAAAAATAAAATGTACATCATATTATAAAAATGTATATGATATTCATAAAATAAATACTATATTAATTTTAGTGAATATTATATTCATAAATATGAACATTTTTAAAATTAAATGCACTTTAAAAAAAGTTACATCCTTTGCTAATATTTTAAAAGTGCAAATACTTAAAAGATACTAACTTCAAAATAATACATTGAGTCCCAAAAATTCACTTTAGGAATCTTCTTTTTAATTTATACAAGATAAAACATAAAAAATTTGGGGTATATAATATTCTAATTGATCCACTTAAATTTTACTATATCCTATCCTAATCAAAATTCAAACATTTAGATCCAACATCTTAATCCACCTACTTCCTTTAATATACCTTGCCTACAAAAATGAATGCACATATAATATTTAAGCCTCACCATTCAACGACCACTCAAAATAAAAAATAAAAAAATAAAATTATGTTTTTGATATATAATCTATCTATAAATGACAGAAGATTGAAGACCAATAAATGTTTAATTTGGAGACAGAGTCTTAGATTCAAATCTAATTGGAAGTAAACTTTAACATTCGAGCAAACTTAAATTATTTAGAGGATCACATTCTAATTAAAGAATACATATATACCTCAAGCAAAAAATGTCTCTCCATGCCTTTTTGCATACCTCCTCCCCACAAAAATACCATGGAACCTACCCAAAAGTTATCGAGCATGCAACGTCTCACAGAGGATTTTTCATCTATAGAAAGGAGAGATGAAAATTATTATTACATTGCCTTTTATGTTTCCTTTTTTTTTTTTGAATATTCACATCAAACTAAATGTTTACTAGTATGTTAATGTAGTGATGAAATGCTACATAATTATTTTTCTTGTAATTAAACCCACATGTGTGTTATTTTTCTTTTCATGTACCTGTTAGTATTATTTTTCCTTCTATGTTGATGGTGTTCATTTTTTCAAGAGTAGTAAAGGTATTCATTCATGTTGTCAAGGTATTCATTCATAGGGTAGTAAATATTATTAATTTTATATCAACAAATATAGTTTTTTTAATTCTATAGCCATGTTAGAATAGGCTTATCTCAGTAATATGCAAGGAAGTTCCATGTTGGAGGGATGAAACATTACCCACATAGGAACCTACATTGTTGGCCTCTTTTAATTCCCATTTGGATCCAAATTTTGTAGTATATGCAAGGAAATAACGGAGGTTTTCAGAAATCATGTCGTTGTGTGCTTCATATTTGTGTCACATTTCTATTTCCCTGCATAACATTGGTTGGAAGATTCAATAGTCATAAGATGTTGATGAAAGCCTTGAAGGTTTTCATTCACTACTAGGAACATTAAAATTCACCCCATAATAGTGGAAAATAATTTTCACCCTTGAGAGGGTGTTTTTCAGTGCTCTCACTTGAGCTATACAATGGTATTAGTCATAGGTTGTGGGTGACCTATAAGTGGACTAAACCACTAGATTTTTGGGCTAGCTCCCTTGATGTACCACTTAAGACCAGTCATACTAACTATTAATTTAAATGGGAAAAGGAAAAAAGATAACATGAAATAATCCTACTAAGGAGGTGATACGCCAAAATTTAAGATCACTAATACTTATTGCATATGCACTATGACCTATATGACTAAATAACATACACTACTCTCAACTTGATCCTATCACATTAGTGATTTGTAGAGAGGTAATGTATTGTGAAGCTAAAAGGGAAGTTTTTTCCACTTCTAATCCACAAGTGACCCCTAATGACACTCTCTACAACCTATAATAGTGAACTAGCTGCATGAAGGTGAGAAGGACAGGGCAATATGCCAAGATGAGCTGAGTTTACACTTGATTTCATCAACCATTCAGCAGTTTACATTACATTTAGCCATGAAAGAATGTAAAATTAGTCATATATAGATCAGAGGGATTACAAAAGAGTAGGGATTTGCCATACTCACGGTGTTAGGATACATTACAAGCCATTCAAAGTTGCATATATAGAATAAATGAAGGAGAGAGAGAAGAGAGGCATATGAGTAACTCCAATGACAAGTGTCACTTCATCCAAGTCAGTTATAGTCTAAGAGGAGAGTATAAAATTAGTTTCATATATCTCTTTGACATGTGTTGGTTACTTGATGATGAGATTCCAGAGGAATGGCGTAGAAGAGGCTCTTTAACTTCTTGGATAACTCATTAACCCCTTTGAAACTACATTCATGATTGAAGTTAAAGATTAACAAGTTACATTTTATCTTCTAACTCATCCTGAATTACTTGATGCTATTTTTTACACTTGGTTATGTTTTGTTCTTCATCATGAAGAATCTTATTTATTGGCCATATAGGCTTATTAGGCAACTTGGCCTAATTGCTTGATGGTAGCTAATAGAATGGATATGAAACCTTCATAGAACCCTGTTAAAAATTTGAGGGACATGTTTTGGAGTTGTGTCATATTTTTAATCTATGATACATATCTTCAAGGTAGTTGAAACTTGTTGATTCAAATCTCTTAGGTGACCAAGTACTCTTTTCACTAGCACCTTTAGACTGCCTTTCTAGTATAGGCCTGTATGAGCATTTTCAGAGGTAGATGAATGGATTTTGAGGCTTGAGAAGGCATAAAATAATCCAAGGTACACTCCTTAATGATTTTCACATGTTCATATGCTCAAGAACCTTGCCTTTACCTTGAATCCTTGTAAAACTACATGTAATGAGTCTTTATAGGTGACATTTTCAAAAAATTACATGATTAGGACCCTCACTGAGTGAAGAATGTTGTTCAGGTGTTTTCTAGGTCAATTAAATGCATTTGGGTCACTTGGAAGACCAATATCCTCCATCAGGTCTTTGGAAGGGTTTTAGTAAGGTTTAAGGTGCTTTTCATTCTTGATGATGGTTCATAAAGATGAGGCCTCCAATTCCATGGACAATGCTAAAATTTTTTAGTGTACAAGGGTCTTCAATCATCCCTAGGATTTTTTAATCCCATGTATCTTCTGAGTGTAGTTCTAAACCACATAAGACTGTTTCTTGGGTTAGCAAACTTGAGTAAGAAGACCGAGAAAGGTCTTTTAGGCCTAGAAAGCCTCCTAATGCATTTTATTGGATATATTTTCCTCCAATAGGTCTAGGACAATGTATTTTGTATTTATTAATGGTCTCTAATGGATAATGAATTTCAAAATGCTTTACACCCTAAGTTATCTATCATGATGGTTTGTAAGCAAAGTGACTAATTTGAACCTAGAGATTTATTTATTGGGACTTTTTATTTATCTAACTAAGTCTAAAACTTGTAGAAGTCCCTACCCAGGTCTTCTTAGCCTCTCAAGAGCCTTTGTGCAATGCAATATTTTTCCCTTACCTACTAAGTTTGGTCTTTTGGTATATAATATGGACCTACAAGTCTACAGACCTATAGGTCTATTTTCCATTTCATTTGAACCATATATGACATGTTTTTCAACTTCTCCAACCTTATGAATACATCATGCCTTTCTCAAACCTATGAATAAGATCAAAATCTCTCTAGGACATATAAAATGTTTTCAAGCACCTATTCCTACTTTTGACCTGCCTTTACATTATTCCCACATGCCACATGAGGGTAGATAGGGATGTGAGAAGTTTTCTCAGGCCTTGAAGAGTCTTTCTAAATACTCACTTTGTCTTCATTAGTTTGTTCATTCATTAACCATGATCAAAACTGAGATTTAGGGTTTATAAGGGTTTTTAGACCACCTAAAGCTCTTAGTGATTGTTCAAGAAGCTAATAGACTTGAAAAATTTACCAATGCCACAAAGTAGAAGGCTAATAGGGTCTCCTCCTCTACCAAAGAGCTTAGGTTCTCCCTCTCTCTCCTCTATACAAAATGAACATATAAAAATGACCATCTTGAGCTTGTTTAAGCATTGTTTGAGCTTGGATAAGCTACGACAATGTAAAATTAACCTTAGATATTCTTGAAATGTGTTTCATCTCTCTTTCCTTAGCCTAATACCTTCATTTGTAGCTGCTTGCAAGAGCAATTATGACATATTCTGACTTAAACTATCATTTATGACTTAAACCTACCTTATATACATTAGAAACTCTTCTTGTAATATTTAAAAGTGTGCTTTCACATACCTTTCATCTTTTTATCTTTCACATTGACTTTTCATGCCTAAACATACATTGGACTTGACCATATGCACCTTCCCTTTGTATCCATTTACCTTAAACTTTACAAAACTACCTTAACTTCTGTAAAACATGTATAAAATGTTCATATAAGGTGTTCAAAGAGTGGGATGACTTGAGAGACATTATGTTTCATCTTCCACATCATAACACAGGCCTAAGACTCTTTAGGTTGGATTTGAGGGCTCTAAGACACTTGAGACAAATCGAAACCTTAAACAATGCTAATGAGACTTCCAAAGACCATTTGAAGGCCATCAACAAAGTAAAGTTAGAGTACATCAAAGTTTTAAATGACCCTCATTCATGGTGGCCAAATTCTAGCTAACAGCTCCTTCAACCAATTTAGTGGGCACACCTATAAACACAGACTTAAACCACCTAGTTTAAAATTTTGACTAATAATATTAATAAAATGAACACATTATTATATAATTAGCTTATAATTTTGACTAGTAAGGCATAAAGTGAAATTAATATAGGTCATTAATATAAAATGAAGGGCCATGTTGAAATATAAGTGTGTTTATAAGACTGAATATTTACTAGTATGTGGATAGAAGCCATGAATGTTTTAATTTACATACCAAAAAATGTTATTGTTTTTCTATCAAAATTAAGAATTTAATTAACATACAAGTAAATGTTGAGTTAGTATCAAACAAAATCCTTATGTGAAATCATTTTGCTTTGATTTACATACATTATTGTGATATCATGTTGATGTCTTATTCATTCACATTTCAATGTTACAAATATTTTTTACCATACTTTTTGTTGATATGTTTTCCATTTTATTATCAATTAATTATATATTTTTTTGACTATTATAGTTCATAATTAGGAGTGTGAAGAAGAAGTCAAAATTTGATAGAAGATGACCACATGCAATAATGAGGATTAAAGGAGTGAAATTTCCTAAAGTCATTGGTGAAGAGATTAATGAAGAAGAGCAACCCACTACAATAATAAAATAAATATGAGGATATTTTTTGAGGGAGGGAGCATTAAATATTGGCCTCAATTAAAAAGGAACATCAGGTAATTGTAAATGGAATCAAAATTTAAAGGAAGGTGTAGGAGAAGATACATCCAAAGGCAAATAAAAGAAGAAAAATAAAGAGTATGATAGAAGGGATAGGGAATTTGGGAATGGTATGGGAATGAAGGGAACATCTCAATTTTACCACCTTTGATGCACCAATGAGGAATAGAGGATTCAAATTTCCTAAATATGTTTATGAAGATGTTAATGAAATAGAACAACCACTACAAATGTTGAAGATGTTGTAGGTCAAACAAAAAATGCAAATGCAAATTCAACAAATGTCTCAATAGGATACAAATACAACATTAAGTTTCAACCAAGATGGTTTAAGTCTACCTACGCAAGAAAGCTGAGTAGAATGTTTGAGGGAGGGAACACCAAATCTTAGCCTCATTCAAAATAGAACGTTAGGAAATTGTGAATAGTATCAAATGCATTTAGTTTAATATATAATGTACTAAAGTGCATCAATAAATGTAATGAAAGTACATGTATTCAATTTTATTATGTAATGGAATAAATTTTCTTTTATATCTACCATCCAACCTAAAAATTAATCATTTTTAATGAAATTTAAAAAACTTTCACCTGGAAGTGAATACCCCATTGTTGTTCTCCAATCTTGATTTTGAAATCTGTCATCAATACCCACATGTAACAAACATTAAAAACACATATATGAACTATATAATTAATATAGAGTTGTGCATTACAAACTTCACAAACTTTGAAAAAAAATCAAGCATTTCAAACTTCACCGCAAACATATACTACATTAAGAAACACAATGGGAAAAACATAAATCTCTATACAAATAACAAGTGTCAAGAAAATAATATATGTAAAAATTTCAAAAATTGAGTAGCCCATCAAACATACTCTCTCTACAACAATTCAATATCTTGAAAAAAAAAGTATGCATGAATATGGTAATTAACAATAAAATGTAAAAACTATTAGCCACATTGACAATATAATGGAAAAATTATCAACATGTCACTGCAACATATACAAAACATAAAAACATAACAATGAGACAACAACATAATGTAAAATGCGAATGAATATCACAACAACATATTCGTAACACAATAAGAAGATTTCACAGTAGGATTTGGTTTGATATATATAACTCAACATTTAGTGGTATTGTAATGAAATTCTTATTTATTTTAGAAAGACAATAAAAAAATATTGGTATGTGAAATGAAACCTTCATGGCTTCCATACACATACCAATAAATGACCTTTCATTGCATGTTAATGACCCATATTAATAACATTTATTGGTATGTTAATGAAAACCATAAATTTTATAAAAAGACAATAAAATTTACTTGATGTGAATCAAAACATTCAGGTCTTCCATCCACATTTTGGTAAATGTTTGAACTCTTCCATTAACATTAGTGTAAAACATATGATCAACACTTATGGAAAATAATATTTATAATTTTGAACATGTTAATGAATAATACAACAAAAATAATTCATATTAACATATAAATAACTTTCATGGTTTCCATCCACATATCAAAAAATGTTTAATAATTTAGTAATAATAATATATGGAAAGCACATTAGCATGAATCCACATAACGAACTTTTTTTATACATCTGACTCAACACTTACTGGTGTGTGAATGAAATTCTTAATTTTGATAGAAAGATAATAACATTTATTGGTATGTGAATGGAAACCTTCATGGCTTCCATCTACATACAAATAAATCTTCACTCTTGTGAACACACTTGTCTTTTAGCACGACCCTTCATTTTATACTAATGACGTTATTAATTTTGGTTTGTACCTTAATTCACAAAATTATAAGCCAATGATAAAATAAATGCACAAAGATATAAAGCACATAAAGACATGAATTCATAAAACGTCCAAGCCTTCCATTAAAAAAAACAAATTTGGAGTCAGATGGAAATAAAAAAGGCCAATGATGTGGGTTCAACTATGGGTAGCATTTCATCCCTCCAACATGGAACTTCTTTGCATATTAATGACACAAGCATCTTTCAATATGGCCATAAAATTCAAAAAACTATATTGGTTGATACAAAAATAATAAGATTTAGTGCTATGTGAATGAATACCTTGATGACTATCATGAAAAACTAGTAAACATTGAATCAGATGTGAAAGCACACAAAAATGTCATTTGCATAGAAGGCACAATAACAATAACAAGCACACAAAATGGAAAAAGAACATAGTTGTGGGTTCAATTATAGGCAACACACCTGTGTGTAAGGTTTTTTCATTCCACTAACATACCATTAAAATTTTAGTCATATGTGAAGACATATAAACAAACCACATCTTTTGGTAGGTTCCATGACCACTTTGGGGAGAAATACACAGCAATAGAAAAGTTACCCACAACTTTCATTCCCATCTAACTCAAATTTAATTATAAATCTTGCATGTAATGATCCATCCCTCCATTATGGCAATAAAAATTCAACTCCAAAATGGTGCATGGTCGACAAAATTCAAGTAGGTTCCATGGAAATTTTGGGGAGGAGGTACACGAAAAGGCAAGGAGAAATGTTTGGTATGGCATGCAGGGTAGAAGTAATTCGCCACATTAATGTAGGAAAGCTTGACAAGCCATACTAAAAATGATGGAGGCATACGAAAAAACTAGGAATAAAGAAGGCACAATAGTAATAATTTTAATCCCTCCATTCTGCCAATGGAAATTCATTTGTGAAACATTACATGGTGAAGAAATTTTCGGTAGGTTCCATGGTTGTTTGAGGGGAGGAGGTATGTGAAAAGGTAGGGAAAGATGTTTGTTTATGTAACGCTCCATCACTCCATTAACATACTAATAAATGTTTACTTAAATTTTAAGGCACACACAAAAAAAAACAAAGAAAGCATGTAAAAAATAAGAACGTATAAGGCAATCAACAAAAAATAGGAATATAAAAGGCACAATAACTATAACAGCCATGTAAAAATATATATACACAGATGTGGGTTAATTTATAATCAACACACCTACTTGTAAGCTTTCATCCATCCATTATACTGACTAAAATTCCTTTGTGTAATGCAACATGGTCAAGAACTTTTGGGTAGGTTCCATCTGTTTGGGGGGAAGAGGTACACAAAAAGGTAGGGAGAGATGAAAGTTGGTGGCGCATAGGGAAACATTAACTTACCAAATTAATGGATAAAAACTCACCAAGACATATATAAAATGGTGTTGGCTTCCACATTAATGAGCCATATGTCTTCTAACATGGTACATTGTTTCATATTAATGACCCATATATATTTCAGTATGTGCCTTACATGTCAAAATTACAAGCTAACGTTAAAATAATGTGTTTGTTTGAAAATTATGTTTGGTTATTTTGTTGTGTATTATTGGTTCTTTTAGTCCCAATAATTGATCAGACAAAAAAAATGTAAAAAAATTGATACATCGTCAAAAATATCATCATACAACTTTCTAAAACGTATGTGTTTCTTTTGGATAACTTTTTCAAACTTGAAAAATATTAAACTATCTAAATCCAATTTCATAAAATGTGAGGTAACATAATATAAAAGATGTGAGACCCAAAAATAAAGGTCCCAACTATTAATCCACTTCCCCTAATATCTTACCCCTCCAAATATCTTCTTAATTTATTTCTCAATTTCATGTATATTATTTTATTTTCTAATACATTATTAAAATGTATTAACTTTAACATATTAAAAAATTTATAACTAATTTTTTTTTTAGCAAAATCCAAAATATATTTATATAAAATGTTATAATAATAATTGTGTTTAATCAATACAATAACTAATTTTATTTGTTTTACCATCTCTCAATAAAATCATTGTAAAAAGAAATATTTATTTTATTATTTATATATACAAAATCACAATATATCATGTTAATCATGCAAATACAATTATTATTTGTTAATACACATAATAAACAACAAATTATTAAAATCTATTCAAGTTCTAGCTCTATATCATCTTGTTAATCTATCAATTTTTTTTTTTTATCTATTTCTCAATTTCACATATATTATATAGTGAAATGCATTAAGTTTAAAGAGATCCAACAAAATAGTTTCATAAATTCAGAGCCTTGCGCACACACGTTAAGTTATGGGCTCGAGCTATTGGGAATTTCATATTACATTAAATAATTCGCTAAGGGAATTTGGAGGAGGAACACACTACTTCCATAATAGAATTTTGTTATAATAGATTTTGTGTAGGTTTGTTTTTATATATTGTTTAAAAAAAAATTATATTGAAAAAAATTGTTATATATTTGAAAAGTATATTTTTATTAATATAAAAATATAGTATAATATTAATTATATAAAAATGTATGGAAAAGTCACAGACTTAAAAGTCAAGTTATTCTAAGTTAAATTAGTTTCAAGCTCTCCCCTCCAAAAAAAAAGAAAAAATTAGTTCAAATACATTTTCGAGCACCATATCCAACAATCTCAAAGCGTCCTTTTTTGCCCTTATTCTTTTTAACTTCAGTCTATAAATTTGTAGGAGGTGCGGAAGGAATAACAATAGTAACCATCTATAATGGGGTTTCAACTAGGGCTTGATCCTTATCTGACTCAGAAGTATCAGATTCATGTCATCTCTTGATTCTTCCACCCAAAATAGTATCTTCCATAGCTTTTGTTTTAGAATTTTTTGTTGGTCCATCTATAGATTTGTCCTTGACTTCAGATGTCTTCTTGGTAGATAAGACTTCTTTCAAAAGAGGATGCTCATATGGCTATCAACTTTTAGATTTAACGTGCTGATTTTTTTCTTTTGTCTATTTGTGTAGGGCATGTGCCTTGGAGATGGCCAGTTTGATGGAAAAAATAACATCTAAATGTAGTGTTTTCACAATCCAAAGTTTAGATCCAAAGAGAATGATCATGTTTTAACTGCATTTTATCTCAAAGACCATTGCTAAGATCCACCTCCACATAAATACGAGCGTAGGTGAAGAGTCCTTAATTAAATCTCTCAAAGTCCATCTTGATGAATCTTCCCAAAGAATTTCCAATAGCTTCACACACTGAAGGGTGCCAAAAGGGAAGAGAAAGATTTGGGAACCAAACCCAAACTGATATCTTGGACACTACCATAGTGGTAGGATCAAAACCTAAAAACCAAGGGGTCGTAAAAAGCTCAACTCTACCCCAAAACCAAGGGCCTTCCTAAAAAACTCTTTGATAAAATTAAGGGAGGAAAATTGAACTACGAAGAAGCCTTTTGAATATAAGTGGATCACACAATCCTTAATCTAGGTAGAATAGACCCACTAACATAGATCCTCTGACTGAGGTCAAAATCCATTAAATCTAAAAATGAGAACATATTCTTGAAAAGCTAAAATTAAAGAATTTACCTCTGGAAGAGATATTTATAATGTTGGCATCTCATCTAATTGCTCCATAATATACGGACTTGAGAAGACTGTGGGGGAAGCTAAAATAGGTGGAGCCTTGAAGCAAGCAATATCCTTGAAAGAGATAGACCCAAAACCCTGATTTGAACCAAATCCAAAACAAAACTTTGACACCATAATGATGCTGGTAAAAAAACCTTGACTGCAGGGAGAATCGTAGGGGCAGCCACAACTGTTGTGGCAGGCCTATCACCGAACCTACAGGGATTCGAAACGTTGCTCTACCATCCTATTTTCTTTGATGCCATAATGATGTTTTAATTTGATTTCTTTATCTAGTAAATTTATAGAGTGGAATTTATCATGTAGTTGTATGAGAGTAATTGTATTGGTTTGCACAACCTTATATTATGATATAAATTTAATTAAACTATATTAGCATTAAAATTATATTGATATTATGTATTATTTTTTATATTATATTTAAAAGACATATATCCAATAAAAAGGCACTCGACATTGAAGGATTGAATCATTGTTTGCGTATCCACATAACATTAGATTCTTAATGACCTCTTAACTTACTAGAATATTGATATTGACCATGTCATAAAATTATATGTTCATGTTCAAAAGGCATACAAATATTGCCTATATCTATTTCATTATGTACAATAAAGAATTCAACATAGACTTTAACAAAAAGTCCTGAAAAAAAATACTTAAATTTATTAAGACACAATAGACCTAACATTGTTAGTTATTGCAAGCTATGAAGTATTTAATACTGGTCTTTTACAAATTACACTAATAATTATTGTAAATTATGAAGATTGCAAAATGAAAATTAAACAATAATATTTAGCTTATTTCTTACCTAATTTTTTAATTTAATCCCAACTTCTAATTTACCATGATTAACCACCTTGATCCTTGATAGTTTATCTAAGAAGCCAAAGTGAGATTAATGATCAGGATGAAATTGTAGGTATTGACAAATGTAAAACATTTACATTTGATTAAATTACATTCGAGGTAAAGAAAACTATATATAATGCATTGTCATTAGTTGGAAAAAAATATGTATTTTTTATCAATTAAGAAATTTCTATATGACTAAAAGATTATTTTTAACAAAAGAATTGTAAAACATCTCCAACGAAAAGGCAAGATGGTTGCATCGATACACATGTATACTCCTAACTTTGCTCTCTTTACTTTTCACACATTTTAAATTCTTTCAATTCCAAAATATATGCATTGGTTATATACTGTAACATGCCCCTGATTGCAGGGCAATCATCAAAAAATCACTCAAGTTGGACTCATGCAAAGACAAGGTGTGGTATACACACCCAGATATGCATTTATTTTCCTTTAAACAAGAAATTTCATTACTAGATTAAAAAGGGGGGAAATTTAGACACTAAATATGAATTATATAATACCTCAATCTTGTATACTTGGATAGTACTTCTCATGGTTATACCCTTTAATTATAAAACCTTCTTATTGTCAAAAGTCTTACATCCACTATTTCTTGTGCCTATTTCTTATCTCTTAGTCAGACCATATATTATTATAGTGACTAGGCCTTCTATATTGTGAAAATTACAATAAACCTTCTTATTATCATCCTCTATAATTTTTAGATATGTACCTATTTTCCAACTTCTTGGATGCTTGTGTTCTAGTTGGACGTCTATGTTGATGCTAGTGTCTTGTTCCAAACTAAGTGTCCAGTGCCCTAAAGTTATAAAAAATTTAACTTTAACCTATCCTAAAGGTCAGACTAAGTGATTTAATGTGAGATATTCTAAAATGGTTTAGTATATATATAATATCAACCCTCATTCATTCCTCACCTAGCACAAACCTAATAACTCACAAGGCAACTTACCAAAAACACTTAATCAAACATTCAAGTGATCAAATCTTCCCTATTATTTCCTATTTCAATGTCATTCATATGGACAACCCATCTATAGGTTTTAAGTACCGAAGGAGCATCCCATGATCCATATTTTTTAAGTTGAAAGTTAGGTCATTTTATATACTTGCTTATCACATGTTGCATCCTTATGCACACACAAGCCAACACGTAAGGAATAGCTACATAAGTATGAGGCCCTTCTTCAAAGTATTGGATATGTAGGTAAAACCCATTGACATAGGGGTATTTGGGTCAGCTTGACACTGTGTGGCCACTAACCTATTTTTCTTACAGTCACTCCAAGGGTGAAAATCTAGGGTTTGATCATTTGACAAAGAACAACATCTTATGCACAAGATATGAACACACCAAATAAAATGTGACATAAATCCTATAAGGATCTATGTGGTTGCACTCATATCTAGTTTATATTCCATATTATACACCTTCATCAAACTCAGACACCAGTGCCGACACAACCATCTAGACTCGATGCAAGCGTTTGGGGCCATGAAATATAAATTTCCAGAATCTGACGATTGATCCAAAATCCAGATCTAGTTTTCTTATAGCATATTCCATATTAGATATGTATGAACATAATAAAACTAGATAAGTACTCTTACTTTTAATTTAATGCAATATCAATCAATAGTTGTACTCTTCTATTTTTGGCATATTTCAACATCTAAATTAGAAATATTGTTTATCTAAGTTTGTAATGTAATTGGTCTGCTATAGATCTATTTATCACCCTCATAATTATTTATTTATATATTCTTAACCCTATAATATATTTACCCATCTCAATTTAAGGTTAAACATAAAGAACTTATTGGGTACACATACTCAACTTTGACCTACTAACACTTTAAACATCGAGTCCTAAAATTTATAACATCTCTTTTAAGCCCTAACTAAAATTGAAGTTTTGTTAGGTCTTCCATCATTTTAGTCACAATAAGGTGAATTTATTAATGAGATATATGTGCCTCCTCCAAAAATGTGATACAAAAATCACTATGGCTAGGAACGTATATTATGTCATTGAATCGAAGAAGTCCATGTCCTTATATCTAATAGCCATCATACTAATGATCATGAATATCAACTTCAAGGGATTATTTGAACTTAAAATAAAACACATATGACGGTAACTGAGTTAGAATTTATTGTCATAAAGTGGTTCTTAAAGTTTCCATATAAATTATAGATCTTCTTCGATTAAGGGCACTTTCCAATTTGTTTTCCTTAAAGTTTCTATGCTCGATGTCTAGTTCAAAATCACTCAAAAACACTAATAAAAAAATATTCTTTACGTTAAGGTTTAGTTGAGTGAAGATAAAATTGATTCCTAAATTATATGTCATGAGGTCAAAATGCTTTCCTATAAAGAAATTTCTCCACATGTGTAGCACATGAATACTTGCTGCAAGCTCCAAATCATGCATTAAGTAATTTAACTCATATTCTTAAATTTTGTGTGACTCATACACCGCCACATGGCTATCCTACATCAAGACACCACCCTATCCTTCACCATATTCATATGTAGTGACTAATTTTTTTCCATTAGGATTGGATATCCTTAAAATAGGAGCAGTGGTTAGCTTTTCCTTAAGAAGCTAAAAATATTCTTCACACTTATTTGTCCAAATGAGCTTAATGACTTTTTTTAACAAAGATGTGATCGGATTTCCTATCTTTGAATATCATTCCAATTTTTTTTTGTAGTGTCCTACTAGAGTCATGAAGCTACAAAAAAAATACACATTCCATGGAGAGGGAAAATCCATAATGACTCTTATCTTATTTGGATCCATTGAGATCCCATATACTAAAATTATATGGCCAAAATAGTGCACTTTCTCTTGAAAGAAGGAACATTTTGAAACTTTACCATACAATTTATGTTGTCTTAAAAGCTATAATACTATATTTATATGTTTCATGTGTTCCTCCTTTTTTTTTTTGAATAAACTAGAATCTCATATAAGAACATTAGTACAAACCCATCCAAATAATCTCTGAACACACTATCCATCAGGTTCATGAATGTTACAAGAGAATTTGTAAGTCTAAAAGGAAGAAAAAAGAACTCGTAGTGCCCATAACAAGTTATAAATGTTGTCTTTGGCACGTCTTGATATTTGATCCTTAATTGGCGATAACATGATCTCAAATATATCTTTGAAAATATAGTAGACCCTCCCATTTGATCAAAAAGATCATCTATGTGTGAAAAGGAATATTTTTTTCTTGATAATGAATTTGTCCAACATCCTATAATTTATGCAAAACCTAAGAATGGCATCCTTCTTCTTGACAAAAACCATTTGTGCACCCCATGGAGATACACTTGGGTGGATCAAACCATTTCCAAATATTTCTTATAACTTGGATTTTAGCTCAAATTGTGATTGTGTAGGGTGATTTTGACTTTGGTTCTAAACTAGGTAAGATATCAATGGAGAAATCAAATTCTTTATTGAGTGTAAGTCCTAGTATTTACTCAGGATAAACATCCCTAAATTCCAAAAGAAAAGGATAATCATCTATGGTGGGCTAATTTTTAGTTTTAACTTCATTTATATGAATGAAATATTTGACACATCCATTTATTTGAGATGATTTCAACTGCATGTCTGAAATTTGTCTCACATTAATCTCTCATTTAACTCTGTGAATTATCACAAAGTGGCCATTATCATTGAGATGTGATTGCCATGGTGTAACAATCAACTTGAGTTTGATGTTTTCCCAAACAATTGAATCCTAATATCACATCATATGAACTTATTAGGGAAACATATAAATATACTATTTTTTTCAATATGGGAAGCTCTAATTTAGTTTCAAACAAAAATTAATCTACCCTTTATTTTATTGGTTGCCATATTAAATCATAAAAGTATTTTCCATAAATCTAGTTTATCTAAAGAGTTTATTCAAAATTTCAATTGTTACAAAACATTCAGTCTCTCCAGTATCAATAAGTATAGTAATGGGAGAATAAAAAACTTTACTTGAAGCTTCTAATGGTGTTACTCAGAGAATAGCTTGAAGGTTGTCCAATACTACATGGATCCTTTGTTGAAAATCATGTTGTTAGCTTGGTAATGGAAGTGCTCTGAAATTTTATCCCTTTGTCCTATTATGGCACTACTTTACATAATGACTACCTCCACAAATTAAACATCCTACCATAGGACATATCCTTTCCTTAGTTTTTCCTCCCATAGAAAATTTATAATTTTTGTTGTTGTTGTTGTTGTTGTTGTTGTTCCACCATTTGTTATCATCATTTCATAAAATTATTATTAGGTCTTAAATTCTTGTTTTCTAAATTCCTTTTATTTTCTCCAAATATTATTTTGGAAAGGAGTTCAATTTTTTTGTTGAAGACTTTTCCCTTTTTCCTTAAACTCTTTCATGGATGCTACAAGAGTCTTGATATTTTGTTCTTATTTCATTGTTATTAGAAAAACTTGCTCCATAGTTGAGGTCCCACAAAGGTCAACATATACACCAATCTAAATACTTAGTCATAATATGAAATTTCTAATTCTAAATCTTTCATAATTTTAGTATAGAGGGACATACCTTAAGGGTTGCATGAACTTTTTCCAATATTCTATAACAAACATATGTTATTGCTTTAAATTTTGGAATTCGGTCATTTTTCCTTTTAAATAATGTTTTGGAAGATATATATTCCTAAAGTATGATACAAAAACATCCCATGTAATGAATTCAAAATTAAGATCTTTCTCAACCTTTCGATTGATCCAATAAGATGAAGCTTCACCCAAGGGTTGATATGCTCCTCAGATTGCCTTGGTTTCTTTATAAAAATCCCTAAGCTTAAAATAATTTTCCATTTTAATCAACTAAACTTATACATGATCACCAAGTATAGTTCCATCAAACTTCAGTGGAATTATTCTTTTCTAATCCATAGATAATTATGTTTCAAAATAGGCTCTCTTATAAGAACCTTGTTGATCATGTGAATCTCAATATTTTTTATTTTTGTCACGATGACCCTATTCCTCTTGAATGTTAGGATTTTGGTTATCATCAATAATTTATTGTTCATCTTGGTCTATTTCATTTTTATCTTGGTTAATTTCCATACCATCTATTATACTCTATTTCTTAATATGATAATCTAATATATCTACCATGTCCTAGGTATTGATTACCATGGCCAATGTTTGATCAATATTGTTCATAAGTTCCTAATATTGTTGGCTACCATCCCTATTAGCTCTTCTACGAACCATGTTTCTTTTAAGGAGGAACCAAGAACATGTAATTTAGAAATATGAATGTGCACATTAGGCCCAAGTGTTAAACCTAAGCATTGAAACTAGAATACAAGAAACCCTCATTTTGGACATTAGAAAAATGCTATTTTTTATGATTTAAAATTTATCCTTTCAAAGGTTCCTTAACTAAATATAATTCCACCATGCTTAATAACAGATACTATAATTGATAAGAAGTAAGACAAAAGTGCAAAGTAATATAGTTAATTCTAAAATCAATCAAGCTCAATAATATTTCCTAAAATAATTCACTATGAAATTAAGTACACTATCATATAACATTCATTTTTGCCTTAACCAAAGTAACTACCTGGTTGCAATAAGGAAATATATCATCCAAGAATTAAATATTATCCTTTATTTATGTTCAAAGGTACAAACTTAAAATTAATGTTCATTTTGTACTAATCTCATAGTTACATCAACATTCATAGTTCTCAAAATTACATTATTTAAAAGTAATACATCTGAGATTACATTTTTTCCAAAAATATATACAGATACAATGTAATCTTATATTCACAATAGGTATACATAATGCACTAATATTTTCTCATTATGAACAATGATAATGTAGGAGATCATCACTGAATCCAAGATTAATTATGTAACAAACAGAGAGGGAGAGTATTATAGGGATTCACCTTCAACCACATAGCCATTCAGATCCCCCATACACCTCTCATCCACTGAGAGTCACCTTATCCTTCACCAGAAGGATATATATGTGAATGTAATAAAAAGAAAGATGACAAGTGTATGTAGGTCAATATTACAACTAACTCCATGCAACACTAAGAAAGTATGACAATAAACATGAATAAAAAATGATACATTCCCAATGTATATAAAATTATGGAATGAAACATTCTTAATAGATAAAAAAGGTATGCATTGTTATGGACATAAGACTTATGAATTAATTAGTCCATTTTATCACATCTAGAATCAATAATCCGTTATGAGTCATAGCGATATTAAAGAATTAAGCAATCACTTAGTACTCATGTTCCTAAGTCCATAACTCAATCTTGAGGTTTCTTGAACCTACCCATCTTAATAGTAACTTAGAAACCCATGATCTCTAGAAAAACAAATATAAAAATGATCTCTAAAAATAAAATCATGACTCAATATAAAAATAATTACTAAGAAGTATGTGAATGATAACATAGTACACAAAATCCCATGCCATTTATGCAAAGCATTATGACCCTAATTTAAGTGATGATTATTATGTGAATCAAACAAAGACTAATACCATTCAAAGTAGAGTTTCATGATAAAATGAGATATAATAATCTTTTAGTAAACTTAAGGTTTCGAATAGACAATAAATATTCCATCAAGTAGTTACCAAAAGTATTACAAATGAAACCCAAATTCAAGTTTATTAGTTAAAATTTATTTTACACAAACTGCGAATAAGTGGAGCTTCATACAATCTAGATTATCAAGATCTAAACCTATATATGAATTTTAAATCCCAACACACTGCTTATTTAAACCCTAGTTACACTTATCATATAAATTTAACCTTTGCTTTATGTTGTCCCCAAAAATGAGTGACATTTTTGGGACAACCTATGAACTATTTTGGTTCATTGGACCAAAATCATCTCTCCCCTTTTCAAAAATTGTTCTGAGCATTCGGGTTCTTCATTTTTCAAAGCTTTTCCAAAAATCTACAGACTCAACATGCTTGAAATTAGCAAGTTCAAAGGCTTCTGCATGTGATTTCAATCAAAAGAACAAGTTTCTAACACTTAGTCATTTCTAGGATTGGTTCAGTGCCTCAGTTCAAATCAAAAGAGTTCAATCGGCAAACAATAAAGAACAAAGGCTTGAACCATTGAACTTTGAACCACTTTGGTTCAATGGTTCAATGAATTCAATGACTAATTGGTTCAAAAGATCAAAAAGACTTAGCCAAATAACAAAGAATGAACCGATTGAACCAAAGTTGGTTCAATCGGTAGGTTCAAGGGGCTGCCCCAAAGCCAAAGGAACAAGTGCCCTTGCAGAGGGCAGTAAGCAAAAGCGGACAAAAGTTGGAAATCCCTCGGGAAAATGGCTAAGTAAAAGAGGCCGAAAGATTTCTTTCAGGAAGATTTTTCTCGAAAAAATGTTTAAGGCAAAATTCCTTCGGACTTTTTGTCCAAAGGAATTCACTCAGAAAGAAAGTTTGAATAAATGGAAAAGAACAAACGGCTAAGTAATAAAAACTTTCCTTCAGACATTTTGTCTGAAGGAATTCTTTCAGGATTTTTGTTCGAAGGAAAAGCCCAACGAAAAAAGCCCGAAAGCCAAAAGCCCGCCGAAGAAGCAAGAACCCACCAGGGAATTTTAAGCCCGAAGGCCGCCCAAAAAATCTTGAAGGGTACGTACCCTTGCCTTGATGACAAAGAAAGGACCATTTTAAAAGCCCAAAGGGACACCTTCCCCTTGGGGCATCCCAAGAGCCTTCGAAGATTTAGACAAAGAGAGATAAAGGAAGCAATGATTGAATGGGACAAAGAATGAACCGATTGAACCTTGAACCGAAAGAGTTCAAAGTTCAATGGTTCAAAGGTTCAAAGGCGGCCTCAGTCAAGGAAAAAAGTAGCAAATAGGTGGTTCAATGGATGGTTCAACCAAGGAGCGGGAAAGCAATTATACCAGGAAGCGATGGAACAAAAGAGATAGAGTGAACCGATGAAGCGATGAACCAATGAACTTTCAAATGGTTCAAAAGTCCAAAGTTCAACATGGTTCAAGCAGATAACAACCATTGATGGTCCCTCGGATGTCAAATTTAAAGTGAGGGAATATATATGGAAATTCAAATAGAGCACAAAACTTAAAGGAAGAACCAAGCAACTGGCTGAAAAGAGAGCCCAAAGGCTCAAATTGCTACAGGGGAGAGAGGAACAAGACCAAAAGATCAAAAATATCTTCAAAAGAGTTATTTCTAGTAGGTGAAACAGTGGATCAAGTAGACTTTTGAGCGCACCAAATCAAGGATGCAAGCCTATTTTTATTCCATGAAGTAAAGACAAATTGGACAGCTACATAGACATCAGGGAAAGGACCAGATAGTCCATACTAAGAAGAGACATATTAGAGGAATGGACACGCCATAGTTATGGCAATGCACTATTTTCAGCATGGTCCCTCTAGACAGAATTGAAGGTGCATTGAAGGTGTTGACTGCAGCATGGGCCATCCCATGGGAAAGAACGCCAAGCCTTGCATGGTTACTATAAGATTGTAATTTCTCTCATTAGTAAGGGAAACTTTTCATTTTTACAGGAGTGAAACTCTACCCAGTTGAAATGAGAATACTAAGACTTTGAGCTCAGATTGTATTTCATTTCATTTTATTTGAATGAGAAAGCAAGTTGTTTGCAGATTTTGTGTTGTTTTGGCTTGTGTCATTTTAGGAGATTATTCTTGCGTCTATCTTCTGAATGTGTTCTTATTTATTTAATTTGGCAAGCAGAACTAGTGAAAGTAATCGAGAAGGTGTCTTGAAACCAACTATGGTGAAGACTTTGCACTTTCACCTTTGTTTTTAGTGTGTGTTTTTCTTTTCTTTCTGTGTTGAGCATTTTGGGACGACTTTGTGCCCCCATTATCCTTTGTGTTATACTCTTTGGGTAGTTGAGCTGGAAACTTTGTATTTTGTTTCATCCTGCTGGTTACTACACTTATGTTACTAGTTTCTTGTCACTACCTGAAAAAAATCTTGCTGTTGCTTGTAAAGACCACTTCTGAAAGAAGAGAAGTGCCTTCAACGTCTTCACCTAGATTTTTCCTTAGTTTGTGAACATCATCTCTGAAAGAAGAGAGATGGATGGTTTATCTTACCCCTGAGTGTTATTTTCAGCTTATATATATAGTATATAGATCTTGCATATTTATAGGGAACCTCCCCTTGATGAGAGGAGAGATTTGTCCACCTCTGATGTAGTAAACCTGCACATTGGGCTAACCAATCTCCTATGCTATGGATGATAATACCTATTTTGCTTAATCAGATAGCTCACTGACAAAATATTCACCCAACAATTTTTGGTGACTCCGATGGGGACACAGTAATTTTGTGCAATTTGGAACCTCAAGTTTCAGATTAAAACATCACCTGTGTCTTACCCATTATCATTATACCCTTATCCATTATGGATTCTGGTGACTCCATTTCATGTCTTACCCATTATCATTATAGCCTTACCATCTTCCTCCATCTCCATTATATTATCTGGTCTATAAAACCAGAGCCACTGGGATAGAACGCATAGTTTGAAGCCTTAAGCTTCAAGCTAAAGCAAGACCAATTCTTTCTCATTTTTGTCCTATAATCTAGTAGCTCCACATTATACCAAGAACAAGAAATCTCAAGATGTTGTTGACCCTGTCTTTGAGTTGGTGCAGTAGGGCAATTTTGATTTGTTATCCCTCTTTTTCATAATCAAATCATGGCAGTTCGAGGCCCCTGGGTAACTCTTTTGGCCCACTTAATTTGACTCCACCCCTGCATGAACTTCCATGTAGCTCAAGAAAGAATTTCCCCAAATTCTTTGGGGATGGGAAATTTCACCCTGATGAACACATTGCAGCCTTCAGCATAGCCTGTGGTGTGATAGGAGTGGAATTTGAGGATGTGGCAGTCAGGCTTTTCATGGAGACACTACAAGGTGCTACTGCAGACTGGTTCTACCATCTACAGGCTCAGTCAGTGACTGACTGGGATACTATTAAAGCTAAATTTGAAGCCAAGTTCAAGCCTACAGAAGATGCACATGCCTTGCTAGCCCAGCTCACACAGATGAAGAAGGAGCCCCATAAACCTATGAGGGACTTCATTTCCAAGTTTGACAAGCTTAGGAATAGAATTCTTGTAATTGCTCAACCAACACTCGAAAACCTCAAATGCTTCTTCATCAACTCATAGCTACGTGAAGTGAGTTTTCTACTAAGATGTGCTAGCCACATACACCTTGAGGCTTCTCAGGACTTGGATACTAAGCTAGAAGATGACCTTATCTTGGCAGGAAAGATAAGGAGAGACCCTAATAAAGGTAAACCCTCTTCATCTGAATACTCACCCACAGCCACCACTGATCAAATGGTGCAAAAGTGGTAAATGAATTGCTAGCCTTGAAAAGGCAAATGGCACAAGGTATGTCTTCTACTCCTTCATATAGAGATGTACCAAGGAGGACATTCCCCAATCAGGCATACAAAGGCAATGCTGCCAGGAATCAAGGGCAGCCAAATTGTCTTCTTCCCCCACATAGGAACTTGCCCTTGAAGCGTCTCCAACCAACTCAACAGTTGGATATCTAGAAACAAAACATGATTTCTCTTTCCAACCTGAGTTTGAGTAAGAAAATGATGCTGATCTCTTCACAGAAGACCAAGAAGAATCAGTTGGTGACTCCCACATTGGTTTCTTAAATTACCAGGATGAACCCAGAAGTAAAGGTGAATCAGTCGAGGGATCATATGATGTGTTCACCCAGTCCAAGAACTAGTCAGCCTAGCAAGCTGATAAAAAAAAGATAGAGGAGTGACCTCAACCAGTAATTTCAATTGCTAAATGTGGGACCACTCTGCCTTTCCAGCCAAAGGACCCAGTGATTGCTAAGAAGGTAAGTACATCAAATATCCCTACGCCTTCTACTTCAAATTTGTAGGCCAGTCCTCCCCCTCCCAAAAACCAAAAGGATGAACTCCCATCCTCTCTTCCTAGTCCATTTCAGTCATTTGACATAATTGATCATGTCAAGAAATCCAAAATTCAAATGACTAAATTTGAATTCCTGCAAGCCAATCCTGAGCAGTTGGACGTTGGTGGAGAACTAAGTATGAACCTGTTTGAGGTAAGGATCCCTGTCAAGGGAATAATGAAGAGATTGTTCCCTGAAAAAGAGGCAAATTATGTGGTCACCCAAACATCAGCCCCTGTAGCTCAAATTCTATTTGAGTCTTCAGGCAGGGGTAATTATTTCTTGACCATAGAGGATGTTCATGTTTCTGCATACAAAAGTCTTGTAGCTAAAAATTTAAGAATTGATCCAAACAAGACATCAGAAGAATTGGTATGGCATAGTACAAATGAAGAAGGATCTTCCATCTCTAATGAAGAGAAATTTGATAGAAGATCAGTTTCTGATGATGCTTGAATCCTGGAATCTGATGGCAACAATTCTTCTACCAATGCTGGAGTCGAGACTGTGTTGATATCTCCTCAAGGAGATATTTTTCCTTCATGCAAGTTGCAGTTTAGTAACACCAACAACACAGCTGAATGTGAATCTCTGTTGCTTAGATTGAAGGTTTCTCAAGACCAAGGTGTCAAACTCCTTCACACCAAAGGAGATGATGAACTAGTGGTTTGTCAAGTGTCTGAGGGGGACAATCAAAGCATGTGCTAGACTGAACCAGTAGAATAACAAGATATGATGGTAGACCATACTATTGTACTCCAAAGTCAGCAAAAGGAACTCTTCACCAAGAGAGTAAGGAGTTATAGTTTTTAGATTGAAGACCACGTCTTGCCATGGGGCAAGAAGAAGAAAGAACCAAGAGGAATGCATAGAAAATGTGATTCATGGTGGAGAGTTCCATTCACCCATCATCAATTCTGGGGAGAAAATGGCTTCTTGCTAGTTTATCAAGACGGCATGCTCTTTACTCTACCTCATAATGGGCAGCATTTAAATCACTTCAATTCTTGAAGTGTCAGATAAGTTCACCTATACATATGTATATATGTATAGTTTTTGTTTTTTGCTTTGTGTTGTTCATTTTCATTTTTTGGAGCCTTTCTTTGTGGGTAGCATGACTCCATATCCCAATGGCATACTTCAAGGCACTGGAGATTCTGGTTTCTACTCCGCTCAGATATTCCAAGTTTTCAACTGAAGGAAGTTCCCCAACTGGAGCCAGCTGTTGTCCCCAAAAATGAGTGACATTTTTGGGACAACCTATGAACTATTTTGGTTCATCAGACCAAAATCATCTCTCCCCTTTTCAAAAATTGTTCTAAGCATTCAGGTTCTTCATTTTTCAAAGCATTTCCAGAAATCTATGGACTCAACATGCTTGAAATTAGTAGGTTCAACAGGTTCAAAGGCTTCTACATGCGAGTTCAATCAAAAGAACAAGTTTCTAACACTTAGTCATTTCCAGGATTGGTTCAATGACTCGGTTCAAATCAAAAGAGTTTAATCAGAAAATGATAAAGAATAAAGGCTTAAACCATTGAACTTTGAACCACTTTGGTTCAATGGTTCAACAGGTTCAATGACCAATTGGTTCAATGCGCTTGGTTCAAAAGATAAAAAAGACTTAGCCGAATAACAAAGAATGAACCGATTGAACCATTGAACCCAAGTTGGTTCAATCGGTTGGTTTAATCAGTAAGTTTAAGGGGCTGCCCCAAAGCCAAAAGAACAAGTGCCCTTGCAGAGGGCAATAAGCAAAAGGGGACAAAAGTTGGAAATCCCTCAGGAAAATGGCTAAGTAAAAGAGGTTGAAATATTTCTTTCGGGAAGATTTTTCTCAAAAAATGTTTAAGGCACAATTCCTTTGGAATTTTTGTCCGAAGGAATTCACTTAGAAAGAAAGTCTGAAGAAATGGAAAAGAAAAAATGGATAAGTAATAGAAACTTTCCTTTGGACATTTTATCCGAAGGAATTCTTTCAGGCTTTTGTCTGAAGGAAAAGCCCAACGAAAAATGCCTGAAAGCCAAAAGCCCACCGAAGAAGCCAGAACTCACCGGGGAATTTTAAGCCTGAAGGCTGCCCAAAAAATATCGAAGGGTAGGTACCCTTGCGGGAGGGTGCTTGATGATAAAGAAAGGACCATTTTAAAATCTCGAAGGGACACCTTCCCTTCGGGGCGTCCCAAGAGCCTTTGAAGACTTAAACAAAGAAAGATAAAGGAAGCAAGGATTGAACAGGACAAAGAATGAACCAATGAACTAATTAAACCTTGAGCCAAAAGAGTTCAAAGTTCAATGGTTCATGGGTTCAAAGGTTCAAAGGCGGCCTCAGTCAAGGAAAAAAGTAGCAAATAGATGGTTCAATGGATGGTTCAACCAAGGAGCAGGAAAGCAATTGAACCAGGAAGCGATGGAATAAAAGAGACAGAGTGAACCGACGAAGCAATAAACCAATGAACTTTTAAATGGGTCACACGTTCAAAGTTCAACACGGTTCAAGCAGCTAGCAACCATTGACGATCCCTCGGACATCAAATTTAACGTGAGGGAATATTTGTGGAAATTCAAATAGAGCACGAAACTTAAAGGAAGAACCAAGCGATTGGCTGAAAAGAGAGCCTGAAGGCTCAAATTGCTATAGGGGAGAGAGGAACAAGACCAAAGGATCAAAAATATCAAAAGAGTTATTTCTAGTAGGTGAAATAGTGGATCAAGTAGACTTCTGAGCACACCAAATCAAGGATGCAAGCCTATTATTTTTCCATGAAGTAAAGACAAATTGGATAGCTACATAGACATCAAGGAAAAGACCAGACAGTCTATACTAAGAAGAGACATATTAGAGGAATGGACATGCCATAGTTATGGCAATGCATTATTTCTAGCATGGTCCCTCCAGACAGAACTAAAGGTGCATTGAAGGCGTTGACTGTAACATGGGTCGTCCCATGGGAAAGAATGCCAAACCTTGCGTGGTTACTATAAGATTGTAATTTATCTCATTAGTAAGGAAGACTTTTCATTTTTATAGGAGTGAAACTCTGCCCAGTTGAAAGGAGAATATTGAGACTTTGAGCTGAAATTGTATTTCATTTCATTTTATCTGAATGATAAAGCAAGTTGTTTGCAGATTTCATGCTATTTTGGCTTGTGTCATTTTAGGAGATTATTCTTGCATCTATCTTCTGAATGTGTTCTTATTTATTTAATTTGGCAAGCATAACTAGTGAAAGTAATTGAGAAGGTGTCCTAAAACTAACTGTGGGGAAGACTTTGTGCTTTCACCTTTGTTTTCAATGTGTGTTTTTCTTTTCTTTCTGTGTTGAGGATTCTGGGATGACTTTGTGCCCCCATTATCCTTTTTGTTATACTCTTTGGTCAGTTGAGGTGAAAACTTTGTGTTCTGTTTCATCTTGCTAGTTACTGCGCCTATGTTACTAGTTTCTTGTCACTACCTGAAAGAACTCTTGTTGTTGCCTGTAAAGACCACTTCTGAAAGAAGAGAACTGCCTTTAGCATCTTCACCTATATTTCTCCTTAGTTTGTGAACATCATCTCTAAAATAAGAGAGATGGATGGTTTATCCTACCCCTGAGTGTTATTTTCAGCTTATATATATAGTATATAGATCTTACATATTTATAGGGAACCTCCCATTGATGAGAGGAGAGATTTATCCACCTCTAATATAGTAAACCTACACATTGGAATGACCAATCTCCTATGTTGTGGATGATAAGACCTATTTTGCTCAATCAGAAAGCTGACTAACAAAATATTCACCTAATACTTTAAATAATTATCATGATCCAACCCATTAAGCTTACTTGGATTAAGATAGATAATATGATTTATGATAAGGCATTTATGCATAGTCCTATATTGAACTACAATTTCAATACATTGATCATTAAAAAATGATAAATCTAGGTATACTAATCTCAAGATATTTTCTAAACATAAAATAAGATATTGATATTGATATTTACGAAAGGACAAATGTCAAGGAAAGGTAAAGATAAGATCTCAATGTTATGTCTTTTATGTTATATGTTTTATCTAATCTTTCTTTTTCAGACTTAAAAATAGAAATATACTTCTCATACAAGTCCTAATAATAGATTATGATTATTATTGGAAATATATATATATATATATATATATATATATATATATATATATATATATATATATATATATATATATATATATATATATATATATATATATTCATTTTCACTATAATACAATATATACAATTATTATAGATATTATTGAACAATAATATATATTCATTTTCAACATTTATTTATTCAAAATCATAACAAATTTCATATCAATTGTATATATATATATATATTCAAATTCATGATTTACTTTTGACAATAGTATGCCTATTCTTATTCATTATCATACCTACTCTATTTGTTGTAAGTTCTTACTAGAATGTATTTTCTTGCACTCCAATAACGAATAAAAAATTACTAAAAATATTGTTACTTTCTTACTATCAGAGGATTCACCAAGGTCCGAATAACGAGGATGCATGAGTCATGGATGCACGGGATGAAGCAAGTGAATACCATAAAATGCTAAAGTAAATGAAATCAAACAAGAGATAATTACATAGACAATTTGGAGAAAAGCTAATATTCCATTAACATAAGATGGCCATAGTGAAGAATACATATAGGAGAGCACATAAGTAACTCCTCCACAAAAGGTGGTCAAAGCACCCCAAGAATAGACTGTAACTCCTCCATGAAAGGTGGTGACAAGGTGCTAAGAATAGAGAAGTAACTCCTATACCCGGAATAGCCGGTCAAAGGAGTTACTTATGACACTCTTATGACACCTATGACACATCTATGACACACATCTCCAGATAAGCTATCCTATCCCATGAATATATGAAAACTCCATGTATGCACAAATATATAATTTCCATAATTAAATAATAGGGAAAAATAAAAACCTACACTAACACCCCCCATAAGCGCAGCTTGGGTGGGTAGTGTGGAAATATAAAATGGGTCCCAACAACTAGGCCTGATGAGGTACTCGTGTATAAAAGCAATCTCCCATAAGATAGAGAAAAGGAGAAAACTCATAGGAAAAAACTCCCCCCCAAAAGAGAGACATAAATAAATGAGAAGGCTAGAAGGCCCCCCCTGAAGATGATGCTCCTGCAGATGTAGACCACACCCCAAGAAGAGCTCGTAGATGAATGAACTTGCTCTCAGTGGAAGGTTTGGTGAAGATGTCTGCAACCTTCTTTGAAGACTGGCAAAAGATTAAGTCAATCACCTAACTATGAATAAGATCCTAAATGAAATTCATGTGAATCTCTATGTGCTTGGTCTGCTAGTGCTGAACCGGATTCCCGCAAATCTAAATGGTACTCTGGTTGTCATAATAAATGATGGTGGGCTATCTGATAGGAATGCCAAACTCAAAAAGAATCCCCTGAAGCCAAATAGCCTTAGTGGCTACATTAAAAACTCCCTTGTACTCTACCTCTGTGGATGATATAGCAATAACATTCTACTTCTTGCTAGACCAATTGATAGGACTAGAACCTAGAGAGAAACTGTAACCAGAAGTGGACTTGTGAGTCTGTGAATCACCAACCTAGTCTGAATCTGTATATCTAACCAAGTTAACCTCTATGCCAAATCTGTAATGAATCCCATATCTATGTGAACCCTGTATGTAATGCAAGATCCTCTTAGTTGCTTTCCAATGCAGCTCATGAGGTTCCTGCATAAATTTGGAGACAAGTCCGACTGCATATGATATGTCAGGCTTGGTGTGAGTCAAGTAGATGAGACTGCCAACAAGTTGTCGATACCGAGTGGCATCAACCAATGGTGAAGAACAATCAGCCTCAAGCTTGACTCTTGATAGAAAGGGAGTCAGAGATGGCTTGCAATCAGCCATGTGAAACTAAGCCAATAAGTCAAGAGCATACTTAGGCTATGCAAGAGAAATCCCTGAATTTGACTGTGAGATCTTGATGCCAAGGAAGTAGTGCAACAAACCCAAGTCTGTCATGTCAAATCTATCCTGGAGAGATGCCTTCACTGCTATAATAGCTGATGAAGAACTCCCAGTGATCAAAAGGTCATAAACATAAAGAACCAGAATCAAAAGCGAGTCATCCTGCCACAAAAAGTAGACATTAGGATCAAAATGGCACCTAGTGAAACCCGCTGTGAGAAGGAAGGAATCCATCTTGGCATACCATGCTCAAGGGGCCTATTTTAGGCCATAGATAGATTTCTTAAGTCTACATACTAAGAAAGAATCCTGAACAAATCCTGGCAGCTGCTCCATGTAGATCTCCTCCTCTAGGTCTCTGTGAAGAAAGGCACTCTTCACATTCATCTAGTGCACATCCAAACCATATGCTATGGCAATAGCTAAGGTGAGTTGGATAGAAGTTATCTATGCAACAGGTGCAAAGGTCTCTGAGTAGTCAATGCCTACCACCTGTGAGAAACCCTTGGCAACCAATCATGCCTTGTACTTATCAACCGACCCATCTGCTACAAACTTGGTCTGATATATCCACCTACATCGAATCATCTTCCTTCCCTTAGGAAGTGATGTCAAATCCCAAGTGTGATTTTTGATTAAGGAAGAATATTCTTCCTTCATATCACTATCCCACTCAGGTACCCCCGATGCCTCTCAAAAAGTCTATGGATCTGAAACTGAAGCAAAGAAGGCATGTGGATCTCTCTACAAATCCCCCCTTTTAAGAAGGCACGTGGATCTCTCTACAAAACCTTCTCAATGACTGTTGCCCTCCTTTTAACATCAAAATCTCATAAAAATACTCTTCCAATTTAAATAAATTTATTTTTGGGTACCCGAGTCCATTATGGCATTCAAACCCTACTCACGCATGCCTCTATGCAATCAATTCCCTCATGACTAGGGGATCAATTGTTTTTTATTTCATTTTTAAAAAAGTATTTGCCTTGAAATAAATGGTGTCAATTCCAACATGGCAATCTTTGAAGTTATTAAAACTATTTTTATTTATTTTAAAGATAAATATTATTATTTTTATTTTTTGGTTTACATTACAATTAATTATGAATTACAATTAATTCTAATTAGAAATATAAATTATTGAAATATGATTTAAGATGTTTTATGAGACATAATACAATAAATACAAAATTATACATATGATTAGGGTTAAAAGATTGTCCTTGAAATTTATTTATTTATGATTGTTTAAAAATGTATGTAAGTTGTGATTGTATTAAATAGCCTAAAAACATAAATGCGTCATAAAATAAAGGCTCATTGTCTATTGGGATAATTATGTAAGAGGTAGATAAAAGTGCAGCGTGTCGTTGTCATGTACTATGACTTTATCTTGTCAAATTGTGTATTGGATCTAAAAGTTAGGGTTTGTTTGATTTTGGCTAAATGCAATCTATTTTTGTGTGGAGCTCAATGTGGCACATGGAAGACTTATAAAATCACAACCCTATTCTTAATCATGTACAAGCACATAAAAAAAATCAAATTCAAAATGGGAAAAAATAGGGATGTGAAAATGGATGAGCTATCCTCAAAAAACTCTTTGTTGACCAAGTGTTGTCTACATATCCCAAAAGGCCTCAATTTGATGTAGTTCTCAATTTAGATAATATCATATGAATGCAATTAGAAACTTTTATTAATTTTTTTGACAAAGGGATCCAATCTATAATAAACAATGGTAGATGTGGCCAAGACTATAAAATTGCACTAAAATTGAAATAGGATTTTTTGCTCAGAAAATAATGCTTTTGAAATAATAAAAGAGATATTTTGTCAATGAGATCTAGGGAGGTTCAAGTGTGACCATTTATGTGCTTTTATAGAGAGATATTTTGAATCTTTATGATAATTGGCCTATTTAAATGCATGAGAAAGTCATTAAGAAATATTTTTAAAAAATATATGATTGTTAGAATGTGGGAGACAAATGCGTACTACATGATAGGTGCACAATGCACTCTTATCTACCTAGTGTGCACTTGTCCATAAAGAACATAAGTATATGAAACAAGAATGAAAATAAAGTATATGTTGAATAAGGATGAATAGAGATAAAATAGGGAAGTCTAGGAGATATTCACATTAATTTCAAGACTTCAAAGTCTTTCTTAGAGATTATGGGTTATCATAATGAAAAATTAGCCAAATAAGGTAAATGTGTCAAGGACAACCATTGTCAAGCATTTATTTTTTAATTTTAAATGTTTACATTTCCCCCTACCCACCATGCTTTCCCCCTTACTCTAGTGATGCATAAAATTACTAGAGTAAAGAAAATGTAAATCTAAGTGTATATACACACTTTGTCTTTGTCATACAGATGTGCATGCCCCCTTGTTGAGACATGTAGAAGTGTTGAGCCTATGGTGAATTGAGAGTGATCAAGTCTCAATTTTAAAAATTATTGAAGATGCTCAAGTTAAAAAAATTATATGCTCCAACCCTCATATATTAATATGTGATGCTTGAAGAGAAGAGAACCAACAAAGTGGTTTGCTAAAGTGCAACCAAGATGTGGAACATCATTAATCTCAAATGTGACTCACTTTCTGGAAATGAAATGAAAAGGTGGGAAATAGTGCTTGGCTTGCTAAAGTGCAACCAAGACATAGAACATCACTAAACTCAAACGTGGTCCACTTAAAAAATATGAATCACACTACTATAAATAGATCTAGATTCAAATTGTAAATTCTTAAAATTTTGAAACTTGAAAAAGAGATATCTAAAATTGAAAGAGTAGTAGCTTGGACATGAATGCATATCATGCCCCTTGTACTATATAGAGTGCTGATTTGATCTTTTGAAATTTATTTGATTTTTTTAAATTTATTTACACAAGTATGTATGTGCTTAAGTAACTATAAAAATGGAGTGAATAAGCAATTTGAATTCCCTCATAATCTAAAATTTTAGATGTTTTCATATTGTAAATAATAAAATTTGGAATGTATTGCTTATGAAGGTTTAGAGATAAGCCTATTATTTTTCCCTCCTTTTTAAAAGAGGTAAATTTACTAAAAACCACTTCTTTCAAAAGAAAAAGTGAGAGAATTTGTAAAAAAATGTAATCATGTAATAGCATTGGAACATTTGAATTGCATTGGATTCATAGAGATGTAACATTGAACTATATGATAAATCTTGTATAGTGCCTTGCATCATGTAAATAAATATAACATTGAAGTAGTGTATGAAGCATGTAAATTACTTGCAAGTGTTGATTGTGTATTGTAGGAATAATATTGAATATATGAAGCATTGAATCACATAAGTAGTATGTGCATGATATGAATCATGGCACCATAGATGTATGTAATAAATATCTGATCATGCATGATAGGAATCATGGCACCATATTATTCAATAATGAATATGTGATCAAAGTCACACAATTTCATGCAAGAAGGCACAAATTCCATATACAAGGGACGTGAAATATCATGTAAAGTTAGAAATCTTGAATAAATGTCACACATAAGGCACAAAGGTTGAATACATAAGACATGTAAATATCACACATATATATAAGGTCAATGGCCACACACACATGACATGGTGATGTAATACAATCAAAAGGGTGTATGTTGAACATACACAAGGCCAAGGGTCACATATAATAAGCAAGCAAGTTTAAGCATGTTATATAATGAAGTAGACATACAAAAGAATCATAGAGAATGTGAAACTAGCATATTTTATTCATATATGTCTATGTTCATGTTAAAAAATAATATATTCATCGTGATACATGTAAATTATGAGTGAAAAAGAGACATATGTTTTCATTATAGCCTAATATGGAAAAAAGGTTTTTGGATAAGTAAAACCTATAAGAGTGTTAATATAGAACAATGAAATGCCCCCAATTGAGCCAAGTTGTTGGGTACAAGGCTAACCCAACATTGAAACCATGTAAAAATATGCCTTAATCTTGAAATTTGACTGATATTTAAATATGGATCTGCTCTGTGATAATAAAAAAATGTATAAGAGGATCGTGTGACTTTGTTGCATTTTTAAAAATATGTAAAATGCATGGGGAAAGGTATGAAGTAGAGGATAAGTGTGCAGTGTGTTGATGTTTGACTAGTGTGACTCTATCATGATTGATTGAATACAATATTTTCTAATCAAGACAACTTCTATGGATGATTGTTTCCTATTTCCATAGAAATATATCATATTACACACTTAGATACCTTATGAGAAGCATTGTGTATTGAAAAGGAAATAAAGTATTTTATGTACTAAACATGAAGATAGATGTATGTAAATATGTAATTCAACAACATAAAAATATGCTTATAGGTCTTGGTTTTTAGATTTTTGTAAGTATTTTTATTTTTTTGTATTTTTGAGAATGTATGAATGTTTTTGTATTTTTACCTATTTGTAAAGTAAAATATGCATAAGTGAAATTGAAAAAGCTTTGAAAATCAAGATAAACAAAAAGATTTTGGAAATGAAGGAGGGGAAGATTCAAACAACCTTTAACAAGGTGTTGAGGCATAGCATGGAAATAAAAAAGGTGTGTGAAATGCCCCCAATATAAGTGTATATATTAGTATATTAAAAATGGAAAGTAGAAGTAGATAAATGTGATCATGAAAGTACAAAATGAGAGCTAGAGCATGTATATATGTGTAATAATGAACAAATGAGTTACCATGAGAAACATGCATTGAAAGATTAGTAAGATAATTATAATGGGTTGTTTTAATTGAGTTTTAAAAGACAAGGGAGCAAGTGCCCCAAAATTAAAAGTAGATCCAAGGGATATAAGAATATTGGACTATGTGTAGAATAATAAGTAACAAAATTAAATAGCAAAAACACTATGTACAATCAAATACTATATAATGAAGGTAATCAAGGGCATTGTCCCAATCATGAGGTTGGGGAGTGGTGGTAGTATGTGCCCAACTAATTATATACTCAATAGGATGTTCATATGTATATGCAATACCTTGATAACAAGGATAAAACTCTTGTACAAGAGAATAAGTGAAAATTGCAGAAGCTTTGAATCTAAAGAAGAATCATGTGTTGTAAAATAGCCCTTTGAATCACTACTCATATATTTTTATAAACTTGTATCCTCATACATTTTAGGAGAATATATAATAGCATATACCTATTTAGAAGTATTATAAATAACATGTGATTTTGTATGAGATCTATACCTTGTGTTATGTGCTTCTTTTTTATTTGGGATAGATATCTTGATTTTTATAGCTAAGTGATCATGTTCATTGGTAACCATATTATGCTAAATAATAGATTGAGAAAATTTAATATCTTCATGGTTATGACTATGTGAAGAAACTAAAATACATTCATTCTCATAAGTAGGTACAAAATAACATTGTGTAATATGATTCTTTGAATGTAAATCATGTTCTTCAATAGTTGTATAAACTAATTCATGACAAATTTTATCAATAAATGTGTCAATAAATTTTTGTGGAATAGGATTAAGTACCATTAGTTCCATAGGATATTCATTTTGAATGCTTGTAATTTTAACCACTTGATTATTATGAATATACTTGAGACACGTGTGAGCTATATAAAGGACTACTTTATTTTTGTGTAACCAAGATCTCCCGAGTAACATATCAAATACACCCATGCTTGGTAACACCAAGAAGGAAGTAATAAATATGAGAGGTCCTAGTTGTAAAGGTAATATGATATGCCTAAGAGTATCATGTATATGACCATCAAATGCTTTCACAATTTTAGATGTATTATGTAAGTCTTATTATTTATAACCAAGAGAATGTATAAGTTTTATGATGTACACAATCTCACTTGATCCATTATCTATAATAAAACTATGGATTAGTTGTATACCAACATATGCCCTAATGAATAATGCATTTTTATCAAAATAATCATCAATAATTTTAGAATCATCAAATTTAATAAATGGATGTGATGCTAACTTGATTTTTACTATACCAATGATGTTATTAAGTGGGTGGCCATATGAAGATGGAGGAGGATGAGAATTATATGCATAATGCACTTCATAATTTTGCTTGATATATTGTGCTTCATGATTGGTAAAAGTCTCCTTATACATCTTGAGCTTTGCATTCTCATTTTTTTGTTGCTTCGCCTCATCTTTAGGTGTACCAATGTCAATAATATTCTCATCAATAAAGTCTTAAATTTTTGTGCTTGAAATTTATACATATATTATTGCAATGCCCAACACACCTATGATAATCACAAAATACATTTCCATCAAAGATTCTAGCGTAAGATCTAGATGGATCTATTTTGAATGGTGGAGGAAATGTAATAACATGACACTCAAGTAAATTTTTAGTAGCACATGAGGAGGTGAAGGTAGCCTTGAATATTTTTTTTCTAGGTGGAGCTTGTAGTCAAAACTTTTGTGATGGTTGTGATATAATATTAACTATAACTTTAGCCTCATTTTTTATCTCATTAGTTTCACTCTTATAATTAGGCTTGCCTTGAAAGTTGATAGTTGAAGTATAAGGATAATTAGAGCTATATTTGATATTGTTCAATGTAATAAATTTGACTTTACGTTCCTTAACTATATGGCATAGTCCATCAAAGGATTTGAACTTATCAAACATGATAGTCTCTTGAAGAGGAGAAGCAAGGTTTGAGTAAAAATATCTTCAAGCTAATTATTAGACATTTGATTTGTCATTTGGAATGCATAGTTTTGTATCTAAAAACATAATCACTAAGTATCTCATGTGGACCTTGTTTGAGCTTTGTAATTTGAGCATAGGATAAATTTTCACCAATATTGATTAAAAAATGTGCCAAAAATTGATTTGCCAAAGGATTGAAAATTTTAATTAATTGGAGAAGAAGATCATAAAAAAATATAAAAGCATAATTTTTAATACTTTGTAGAAAGATCTTAGCTAAAAATTTGTTATTGTTTGCATAATCTAGATAAGCTACATGGAAAACACATAAATGGTGTTTAGGATCACCTTTGCCTTCATAAAAAGTAAGCTTAGGAGCCACAAAGCTTAATAGAAGAGGATAAGATGCAATTAGATGATCCAAAGGATTATGAAATAAGGTATAATAATATAAGGAAGGTCTATCTGAGAAACATGTTGTTTTATCCAAAATTTTGCCCCAAGAAACACTTATGAGATTAAGTATCTAAGGAGAATTTTGGGACAACAAGGGATTTTCATCCTCTTATTTTAGGATTGATTCAAGAGAAACCCATGGCATGGGCTACAAGTATTGGGATCCATGATATAACCTAATTGAAAAAAATATTTGAGAGATGTAGTTTTACCACCAGGGATCCAATATTCAATTTGACATAGAGGTCCTATTTTGCACCCAGTTTCACTAATTTCAATCTTAGGCACTAATAGCATTCATTTAATAAATTTTAGAATAAAATCAAAATCAAAATGATCCAAATTCAAATGAGGTAATATTTTATCACTAATTATTGGTTGTGTTATGTAGACAATAGCTATAGGATCAACTTGAAGGAGAGGCTACAAAAGTTCAATAGATCTCCCAAAAGTACCAATGGTCTTCACCTCACCCACTTTATAAATGAAGGGAAATATTGTTTGGTTTTAAAATAAACATAATAAGGGAAAGGGAGTAGGGTAAGTCATAAAAAGGATTCCTAGTTCATAAAATATGTGAAATCTTTAAGAATGAGCATGTGCTTAGCCATAGTTATACCACTATGCACCAAGTTTCATGAGGAGATTCAACTTATCATCACATAGGAAAGGAGTATGAGGAGATAGTGAGAATTATTAGTCTATGAAATCTCCACCCAATATAAACATATAATGAGGGCATGTAGTATATTACACATAGGACCCTCAAAGTTATGTTAAAGCATCAAGCACACAAACTAACCAACATTTCTAAGAAAATGAAGAAAGTTCATAAACAATTAGAATAGCCAAGAACATTTTAATTACTACATTTATCATATTTAGTAGGGCCCATTATTGACTCTTTTAAATTCACATACATTCATAAAACATAGGAATTAATAGAAAACATCCACACAAATAGAAAACATTATTGAGAAAAATAGGAAAACTTCCATTAATTTCAACAACATTTTAGTTACATACAAAATGTTGACCCTTTCAAAATACAACATGTTCACTTATATAGGAGAGCCGGGGAACATCTCCAAGTATCATGGGTTCCCCCATTGGGACATCATGGCCTAAAATGGTTATGACTAAATCTCACCAAAAAATTTCCTATATCCCTAAATAAGTAGAGCAGAATCCCTAGAGGCCACCAGAATAAAATCAGGAGGATGTTGAAGGGGGACCACTCCCCAGTTGTTTGGGATGTGCTTATTCAAATACCAACATGACTACCACTATGTCAAATTATTGATATAGCTTGGAAATATTCATGGGAGGCTCTTGAAATATCACTTCAGCTTGGGCCAATAGTCACTGATGCACTTGGAGTGGGGCCTCAAGGGAGGCCTTTACCTCAAAAAATTGGCTAATAATTGCTATGGATTGGGTTAATACCTCTAGAATAACCTTATCCCCAGACTTATTAGCCTTTACCACCCTTATTCTCGTGACTTGGTTGAATTTATCTAGGTGGACCTCAAATTCTCCCCTATCCAATAAGGTGTCATCTAGATGGAACAACATAATGATTCTAACCTCTTTTAAAAGGGTAAGCATATATTCCTTTCCCTTCTCTAGAGGCTCTATGATTATTTATTCCAAGGTCAACCACTCCTCAATAAATGCTCTTAGTTCATGGTATAAGTCTTATATAGGCTCAAGTCTATCAAAGGCATGAACTTGAGCTCTAGGAACATTCCCTTATGAAGGACCACAATGAGCCTTTTGCATTTGGTATTAATGCAAACAACCATATTTAAGTATGCCTATATGCATTGGTGGTGTTATTTTCTCATGGTGAGAGATATGATTACCTCTTTATGAATTGTGAAGAGTTACACAAGGCTTCCTTAACATTTTCAATCAATTTGGCTAGGAAATTGTTCTTTACCTATGAACTAAGTACTTGTATTTACTCCTACATATCTTCCATGAGTTTCTTCATGATCTCATTGGTAGCTCAAAGAACTGAAACTAGGTTCTCAGGCACTTTATCTTCTCCACTAGGATTCCTCATTTTAATGAGGGAGAAGATATATTGATTGGTTCTCCAGATTATAGGATTCCCTTCCTAAGAGAAGGTTTGCATGAGCACTCTCTTCATATTTTTAGAGGCCCTGTCAAATTACCACTGAACATTTGAATCTCCATGGTAGACCATTTATAGTCTTTGTGCTCCCAAAGACTCTATGGGTCCAACCTAACTTGATCTCATGAATGTCCCCAAGGTTTTGAAAGGAAACAAAAGTAGGGTGGAAGTAACTAAAGTGGAAGGTAGAGGCTTGGGAGGAGGAGGGAGAGATGAAGTAGAAGGAAGAAGGGAGGAAAGGAGTGGAGGTGGAGGTGGCAAGGGAGTGAAAGGAGGGAGCATAAATGAGGAAGCCCAAAGGAAGAATTTAGATCACCACTAGTCATGGATTATGTGGATGTGAGGACTAATGGCTATTGGTAGGGGTGTGTTCAACAAGAATGAGGAAATCATTTGGTTGAAAATGAATCCGTGAGTCCTTGGGGTGATGGAAAAGGAGGATTGAGGAACTGCAAGAGGGGTAAGTTGAGTAGAGGGCTGAGAGGGAGCAATTGAAAATTGAATGGGAGGTCATGAAGGAGTTACCTTTGGTTTTTTCTTTGGCCTCTTGCCCAAATTTGTTGGAGCTAAGGTTGTAGTAGGATTAGCCGAGATATTAATCAAATCCTACTTGGTGAGCACTACAACAGTTATTGTTTTCACACCCTTAGGTGATGAGCTCAAGCTAACCTAAGCCATAATGGTAGAAGGGGCCAAGGTGGGAATCATTACTGGAGCTAATTGGGGAACTGATGAAGTGGTTTCATGGGTAACAACATTAGAAATTGTTAGAATTGTACACATAGGTGCACTCACCACTAAGGTGTCTATTTGAACTATCATGGCTAGAACATTAGGAGGCATTCATGTTGGAGGGGTAATCAATGGAGGAAATAAATGGTAAGCCATAGCATGGGTTGGTGTCATGAAATTAAGGACCACCAAGGTCTAAATATTCCCCAAAACTATAAAGTCAACCTGAGTGGAGGGAAAAAGTCATTTAGTTGAGGAACCTAGAGACCAAAGAGGGGTACAAGGACTCTTATGGGATAAAGGGGATGTGTAAGAGGGGGCAGTGATGTGATAATTTTGAACATGACTGAAGCCAAGGGGACCTGAGTGAACTAGGGAGTGGGTGAGATGAGAATTAAGGGAGGGCCCATTAGGAAAGCCCAAGTGGGAAATGAGAAACTTGGGGGTTCCTTAGGGGTTGCATATGAGTGGTGTCAATAGGGGAAGGGACTTAAATTGCTACCTACTATTTATCCCACTCAAGGCTTACTTTGGGACCATTGTCAATGATGAAGTGGAGTGCTTACACTGCATGTGCTTGAGTGATTTATGGATGTGGAGGTAGAGGATCCATGGCTAAAGTTGAAAGAGGTGAAGATGGTGAGAACATTTGTATGATATTTTTGGTGATGTGGGGCATGGTTGCCTAGATGTCTCCTCTTGACTGAGATAATATGGGCCTTGAGGGTGGCTATGGGGGAGGTGGTCTCAAGGGTGGCATCGATCTTTCCTTGATGCCCAGTCTGGCTTGGTTCTTCTTTCCATTCATTTTTTTCTTCTTTGAGCCACACTAATACTTCATTGCCATCAGTTGGGTTGAGGTGAACCTCATCATCCTTGTGTGGATCATGATAGTAAGTGATGTTGAGATAGGTCATGTGTTTTTCCACATGGGCATGGATGACCCCACAAGGATCCCACTCTTTGTGCTCAGCCCTTCCCAAGGTGTAATAATTTATATTTATCACCATCCTCCTTAGTGAAGTCATATTATTATATTCATGGTGGTAGATTATAATTGGGAAGTCTAAACATGCTTAATTTTGATGATCAAATGAGAACCCCATGATACCCTTGACCAACTAATGAGCAATTTCTTATTTGGAAAGACATTCTAGGATAAGAGAAGAGGGGCCTATCGAATACCTTCTACCTTAATAATGGTGTGATCTCGGTAATACCAATAAGATCCAATGGGTAGGAGGGTCCTTATCTCCTTAGAAAGTTGTGGCATGGGATTTTGTTTGATAGATTTATAATCCATGGGTAGAAGTGCTCACAAATATATCAAATGTGATTCTGGTAGTGGTGATCATATAGTTTTTATAACATGACATGAAATATAGAGCCTGTAGGGACCCAAGTGGGTAACATTGAACTTCTCAATGATAGGGTGGTGCAAACAGTGTCCATGATGTAGGACACCATGTAGAAGTTCCCTTTGGCTCAAGCTCCTGAGATGGAATTGACAAGATTGAAGTGGATTATAGTTCCCAACTCCAAGACCTCCTCTCTTTTGAGAATTATGCTCAATAAGGTCACCCTTAATATGTTTACATGTATAGTGTTACTATCCCTGAACAAGTTGTTTAGTAAGAGCATCCCAACTTGAACCCCCTGTTGGAATAGGTGGATATGGTAAGTGTCAAGCTCATCTTTATTGAACCATCACTCTTGGTCAATAGCCTAGTCTTTGAGGACCTTGTATATCTTAGGGGTATTGGCCCATGCATTTACTATGCTAGAGTTATAGATGATATTTTAATTTGGGAGGTTATATAATTGCCTACAAGTACCCCATGATATATCTATGATGAGGTTCATCGAATTGGCATATTAAACCAGATCTTGAGTTCCTTGTTGAATGCACTTAAAAGTTATAAATAGGTTACTAAAGAGGTCGATGAAATGGAATGCTTCATGTTTCATCACAACCCTATGTAACCTGATCTGCCTAATGCCATGAGATCATCGAAGTACTTGGTTTCATCATCATCATCATCATCCTTTAAGGTTGGAATCTACACATATTCAATTACCTTGAATAATTTGTTGTAGTGCTTGAATGACATTAGTTTTGGTGAGAAGGTGGTGTCCCAGTACTCAGGCTCAAGGTTAGGGTTGGAAGATGATACGACCATTTGCTATGAACTGTGGATATCCCAATATTGAGCTCTAGGATGAAGTGAAGCATTAAGAGTATGAGCAGGAACTATGGAAAAGGACTCTTTGGAGTCGGTAGCAATAATGGAATATTTAATTGACCTAAAGAATTATAGGCCTCTACTAAAATATCTTGCATTAATGGTCTTTGACAGCTCATTCTATATGAGTCAAATTTGGGTTGGTGGCACAATCCACCCAGTCACTTCCTAATTTGGCATTAACTTGGAAAATTTGAAAGGGGATCCCTATTTAAATTTTAAAATCATGATGTCACACCTATCTATTGTCAAATCAAAGTGTACTTACCCAAATTAGTTAACATAGGGGTGTGGTAGGCACATGCCAACCTTGGTTATAGGCTACTCCTTAGTACCCCTTAATTAGGCCATATGTCATTTTCTAATAAGACATTTTAACTATAGGCCATGCTAACTAAACACTATTTTTATGCCATTATTTTGTGTAGTATATTCATCAACCTATTTTTTATAAGACACATGGCACCTTATGATTGGATCTCAATTCTAATCGTAGTTATTTTCTAGGATAATCAGGGCACTCCTAGGATTTCTCTATCATTCTTCATGGAAGTACCACGTGATGCAATCTCATTCATTGAGCTCTATTAAGGCTCTGACAAGTCTAAAACCATATGATGCTATGTCGTTCACTAAGATCTCCTAAGGTTCTAATAATTTTGACACCCCTGGGATACTAATGGGTTTGACAACTTTTATGTGGCATTATCTTGTTCAATGAGTTCTCCCTAGGCTCTAACAAGTCTGACACCCTCAAGAGACTAACAAGTCTAATAACTTCCACATGACACTATCTCATTTATTGGGCTCTCTTGGGGAACTGATAAGTCTGACACCCTTGGGATATTGATAGGTCTGATAGCTTCCACATTGCACTATCTCATTCTCTAGGATCTCCCAAGGCTTTGACAACTCTAACACCCCTTGAAGACTAATGGATATGATAACTTCCACATGGCACTATCTTGTTCATTGAGCTCTCCTGTAAGATTTATGAAAAATGACTAAGTTAAAATAAATACCATACATTTAAATTAAAATATCACCTACTTTCTATTGAATCCTTATGAAATTCTAAATATGACTCTAGAATGATGTGACTCTGGGAGGAGCTGCAAACTTTTAGCTCTGTGAAACAAAAGTAAGTGCAAGAAATTCTAAGTATGAGGAGACCTTCATTTAAAACACATAAGGGTAACATTAATAAAAAAAAGGCAATTGAAGTGATCTCGATGGTGATCATTCGCATGTTATACAAGTTTTGAAACACTTAGTAGAGTAAGGTGAAACAATGCTCTATGAGTCTACATAGTTTAGGACCTAGGGCAAGCCAACTGGAGTCACAAGAAACTTCAAGCTAATAATTTTCAAAAGGGTCCCCCACTTCTTTAAAAATGGGTTGGGGTCATCTTGGCCACAACAAAATAGTTTAATTGATATTGGCTAGTTTGGATTATAAGATAAGAAGGGTTGCTCAAGGGAAGTATTGGTTGTACTAATGGGAAGGGTAGAGGTGATGAAGGGTGTAGAAATATGGAAAGATGCAATGGTATTAGCAAAAATAGTGGAAAGACTAGTAAAATCTGATTTATTAAGTTCATATTAATTATTATATAGAAATGAATCAATCTTATCTGGTTGTGCTCGAACATAATCTTGAATTTTTGCATGACTGGTTTCAGTATCAAGGTCGAAGATAAGGGCAATGATGTGCTCATCGAGAGGATGATGGATGGGTACTAATACATTTTGGGAGGATAAATTCATAAAATAGGATCTTTCTTATTCCCAAGTTATTAAATATTTAACAAAATTAATAGGAGCAGTCTAATGAGAGGATATGGTAGAACAAGCATTTGGATTAAGGAAAAGACGTAAAGCACGAATATGAACTTCTTTAATTAATTTTATATTGGGCCCATGAAAATACATAATGAATATCATGTTCAAAATAAATTCTAGATGCAACGAGGAAATTCAATATGCGATGCAAGACATAAGAGAAACATGTATATGATGAATACATAAAAGGAAACAAGCAAAGTTACTATCTAAGAAGATAAAACAAGAAAACTCAAGGATAAAGGGTGATTTGGGTAAAGGTTTGAATTATTTTTAGTCTCTCAAATATAATTTCTCATTCATTTATTAGTGTCAACCCAATATTTTAGAGTAATAACTATGGAGGTAGAACCATTCCTATAGCCCGCTAACCCTAGTTTCAATAGTAAGTTGAGAGTAACTTCCATGGGTGATACACTCCTCTCAGGTGTACCAAAAATCAAATTGATAAAATAGGATTCCTATTGGTGTAGACAAGGTATCCTATGAGTCTTTGATATACTATGAGGCACATGGAAATGAAATTCCATGTTTAGCTCTATGTTATGTCTATGAGTATTGGAGTAAAACCCTTCAAATCATGATGTCTGTAAACATAACACCATATAGCCCTTAATGACAGTAGCTAAGTAGTTTAAAAAATTTAGAACACAAATTCTAAAATAATTAAAAGCAAATAAAAATTAAAGTGAAAAAAGGTAAAATATCTTTGAATAGGAAAACAAAAAATTCAATTTGAAGTCAAAAGAAAGAACCTCTATGTTGGTATATATCTGAGGTGAAAAGACAAACATTTTCAATGTCAGATTACTCCAAGGTATAAAAAGTTAAATCATTATGTTACAATTTGTATTTAAGGTTGATGTTGTATTTTACTAGTGTTAGGAATTTATATAATTAAACTATAACCCTAAAACAAAAATCAACAAGCAACAAACAATGTTCTAATTAAAGCAAGTTCACCAAAATGTTTACACTATAATTAATTATGAAATATAATTAACTCTAATTAAAAATGTAAACTATTGAAATAGTATCTATGGTCTTATATGAGATAGAATATAGTAAATATAGAGATCTACATAATTTACAGAAGATGTAAATTACTACAAATATAAATTAGGGCTAGGGTTGGAGGATTGTCCTTGAAACTAATTTATTTTTAACTTTGTAAATTTTTTTGTAAGTTGTGGCTATATTAAATACCCTAAAAAAATAGATGTATCAGAAAATATAATCTCACTATCTATTGGGACAATTCTGTAGGAGGCAAATAGGAGTGTAGTACATTATTATCATGTACTTTTACTTTGCTTGTTAGATTCATTAGATTTGAAAACCTAGGTTTGTTTGCCTACAACTAAATGCAATATGTTTATGTATGGAGCTAGATTTGACATGTGGAAGACCTATAAAATCATAAACATAGTCATATACAATCACATGAAGAAAATCAAATGTAAAATGGGTAAAAATGGGGGATGTGAGAATGGTTGAGATATCTTAAGAAAACCCCTTGTTGACTAAGTGTTGCCTACATAGCTCAAAGGGCCTTGGGCCAATGTAATTCTCCCTTTAGGGAAGATCATATGAATGCAAATATAAAATTTAATTAGAATGCTTGACAAAGGGATGCCCCAACCTAAAATAAATAATGTTAGATATGGTTAATGACTGTAAAATTATAACATAATTACATTAGGAGTCTTTACTCAAAAAATAAATGCTTTTGAAATCATAAAAGAGATGATTTATTAGTGAGAGCTAGGTAGATTCAAGTGACCCTTGATGTAATTCTATAGATCTTTTTTTAATATTTCCAATAATCGACCTATTGAAATGTGTGGGAAAGTTGTTAGGAAATGTTACATTTTGAAAATATGACCTTTAGAGTGTGGGAGACAAATCCGCACTACGGGACTAGTGTGCAGTGTGTTCCTATTTGCCTAGTTTACTCTTTTCCATAAATAACATAAGCTTCTTAGACAAGAATGATAGTAAATTATATGTTGAATAGTGTTGAATAGAAATAAAATATGGAAGTCTAGGAGATGTTCATAGTAATTACAATAATTTGAAGGCTTTCTTAGAGATTGTAGGTTATCATTATGGTGAATTGACCAAGCAAGGTAAAGGTGTCAAGGACAACCATTTTCAAACATTTATTGGTTAAGCTTAGGTGTCTACACATTTTTTAAAATTAAATTTATTGTGTATTTAATGGAAGTTGTCCCAATAAGTACAACCATGTGTTTTCATTATTTGTAAGTTTCCTAAGATCGCAATCTTTTATTCCCTGAGTAGGTCCATTAAAAATTTAGGAAACTAATATTTATTTAATTTATAAATGCATTATTTTAATTTCAAATTAGTACTTTTGAATATTAAAAATTGCCTAAGAAGGTGTTGTTCCCAAAATCTGTTACTCATTTTTTTGGGACAAACTTTGAACTATTTTATTCTTCATCCAGCAGAACTATGGACTCTGCATGCTGATTTTTACAGACTCTGCAGGCTGATTTCTATAGACTCTGCAGGATGATTTATATAGACTCTGTAGGCTTGTTTCTATGGACTCTGCAGGCTTGTTTCTACGGACTCTGTAGGCTTGTTTCTATGAACTCTACAGGCTGATTTCTACGGACTCTACAGGCTGATTTCTATGGACTCTGCAGGCTGATTTCTATGGACTCTGTAGGAAAGAAACAAGTTCCCAACACTTAGGTAATTTCAAGGTTGGTTCAAAACCGAGGTTCAACCAAAAGGTTCATCGGCAAGCTTCAAACAAAGGATTGAACCATTGAACCATTGAACCCCACTTCCAACAGGTTCAAAAGTTCAACGGGTTCAAAGGTTCAACGACTTCGGCAAAAGTTCAAAGTTCAACGGATTCAAAAGACTTAGAAGAAAAGAAGGCTTCAAAGAGCAAAGGAATGAACCATTGAACCATTTAACCTTGAACCAAAATGGTTCAATGGGTTTAATGGTTCAACGAGTTTAATAAGATCAAAAGACTTAAACGAAAGAAGGCTTCAAACAAAAGGTTGAACTGTTGAACCATTGGTCAATTCAATTGGAAGGTTCAAAGGAGTCTCCCAAAGCCCAAATGCCAAGTGCCCTTGTACAGGGCAATGAACCAAAGGCCAAGTGCCCTTACGGAGGGCAGTGAACCAAAGGGAACAAAAAGATATCCTTCGGAAAGATTTTCTGTGCCAAATTTTACAAGGGAAATCCTTCAGAAAAAATGTCTGAAGGAATTCCTTCGAACATTTTTGTCCAAAGGAATTATCAAAATCCTAAAGGAAAGCAAATGAACCAGAGAAGTGATGGAATCAAGGAGCCGAGAAGGCCACCCTAACCATTGAAACAGTGAACCAATGACGTTCTCGTAGACGTCAAATTCAGGGAAATAAACTAAATATTGGCTTTCAAATGGTGACAGGCACGTGAACGTCATCTTTAAGACAATGAAATAATCGTTGATATTTAAAGGCATGAGCACGGACCTGAATGCATTCAAAGGCCTTAAGGCCAAAAGGAAGAACCACTGAGAGAAGAGTGAAAGGAGCCAGCAAAGCTGGGAATATAGCCTTGAGAGCTCAAATTCTAGGAAAAGACAAAGCTGAAAGAGCCAGAAGAAAGGGAAAAGATAGCCGAAAGAGGCAGAAAAAAGGGAAAAGATAGCTCGAGAGCTTAAATTAACAGGAAAGAGGGAAGACCAAAAATATCTATGCAGGATTTATTCCAATAGGTGGAACAGTCCACCAAGTAGATATTTGAGCTTGCAAACATTGAAGGCGCGACCTATTTTTCTCCCTTGGAATAAAAGTGAAGGGACAACTATGTACATATTTGGTGAAAGACCAAATGACCTAGGCCCAAGAGAAGACATTTGAGATGAATCAACATGCCACAGTTAAGGCAGACGCTCTGTTCCAGCATGGCCCTCTTTGACAAAACTAAAAATGCATTTAAGGCATTGAATGCAACATGGGCCATTCCATGAAACAAAGTGCCAGGCCTTTCTTGGCTACTATATATTGTAATCTCCTTTTTTATGCTGGGGAGATCTTTTTGGTTATAGAAGCAAAACTCTGCCAAAATTGAAAGGTGATTACTGAGACTTTGAGCTCAGGTTGTTAATCATATTTCTTTATTTGAATGAGAAAGTAAGTTAATTTTAGACTTTGTGTTGTTATAGCTTGTGTCATTTTAGGAGATTGTTCTTATGTCTGTTTCTTGAATGCATTCTTTTCCATTTTATTGAAATAAGCAGAACTAATGGAAGTAATCAGGAAGGTGTCCTGAAGCCAACTGTGGAGAGACTTTGTGCTGCCACAATTGCCTTTAGTGTGTTTGTCTATTTTTTATTCCTATGTAAATGACCTTGGGATGAATTTGTGCCTTCATTTTCCTTCATATTTCACTCTTGGGTAGTCGAGGTGGAGAATTTATGTTATATCTCAGTCTGTTGGTTACTACGCCCCCTATTACCAGTTACTTGTTACCTATCAGAAAGAAATCATGTTGTTTGTTACAAGACCACTTCTGAAAGAAGAGAAGTTCCTTTAGTGTCTTTACCTAGATTTATCCTTTGTTTGTGAACATCATCTCTAAAAAAAGAGAGATGGATGGTGTTATCCTACCCCTGAGTGTTATTTTCTACATATATATATATATATATATATATATATAGCTCCTCATATTTATAGGGAACCTCCCCTTGATGAGAGGAGAGATTTGTCCTCTTTTGATGTGGTAAACCTACACAATTGGCTGACCAATCTCCCTATGTTATGGTTGAAGCGACCTATTTTGCTCATTAGTTAGCTAGTGACAAAATATTCACCCAACATTTTTTTGGTGACTCTGTTGGGGATCACAACAATTTTGCACAATTTGAAGCCTCAAGTTTCAGATTGAAGCATCACCTGTGTCTTATCTATTATCATTATAGCCTTATCCATTTCTATTATATAATTTGGTCTGTGAACCAGAGCCGCTGGAGATCAAACGTTTCACTTCTTTTTTCCACTTTCGTCTAGCTCCACGCCAACATTTTTTTGGCGACTCCGTTGGGGAAGAACGAGCAGTTTCAATTTTTTTTCTTATCCATTTTATTCACTAGGGAACAATGTGAAGTAGGAAAGAACACTGCCAGCTTCACGCCAACAATTTTTGGTGACTCCACTAGGGAAGAGCATGTAATTTGAAGCCTCAAGCTTCAAGCTGAAGTAGGGCCAGTTCTTTTCCATTTTTATTCTACAATCTGGCAGCTCCATGCTATACAAGAAGCTAGAAAGCTCAAGGTGTTGTTGACCCTATTTTTGAGTTGGTGTAGCAGAGCAATTTTGATTTCTTTCCTCCACAACCTCACCTTCAACGAACTAGGAGTCTTCCTCCTACCAATACCAAGTCACCAATACAAGGCAGAGCTTCTTTTTTTGCTATTTAGTAGAGCTTTGCCTATACATACTCCACCTAAATTTGTTATCCCCACTTTCCATAATCAAATGATGGTAGTTCAAGGCCCCTGGGGTAACTCTTTTGGCCCGCTCAATTTAACTCCACCTCTACATGAGCTACCACGAAGTTCAACGAAAAATTTCCCCAAATTCTTTGGTGATGGGAGAGTTCATCCTGATGAACATATTACAGCCTTTAGCATATCCTGTGGCATGATAGGTGTGGATTATGAAGACATAGTAGTCAAGATATTCATAGAGATATTACAAGGTGTTGCTATAGATTGGTTCTACCATCTACGGGCTTGGTCAGTGACTAACTGGAACACTCTCAAAGCCAAATTTGAAGCCAGGTTCAAGCCTACAGAAGATGTGCATGCCCTGCTAGCTCAGCTCACACAAATGAAAAAGGAGCCTCATGAACCAATGAGAGATTTCATAGCCAAGTTCGACAAGCTGAGGAGCAAGATTCCTACAATTACTCAACCAATACCTGAGAATCTCAAATGCTTCTTCATAAACTCTCAGCTGCCTAAAGTGAGTTGTCTACTAAGACGTGTTGGCCACATAGACCTTACTGCTACTTAGGATTTGGCCATTGAGGTGGAAGATGATCTTATCTTGGTAGGAAAGATAAGGAGAGATCCTAATAGAGGTAAATCTTCTTCATCTTCTGAATATCCATCTACAGGCACCACTGATCCAATGGTGCAAAAGTTGGCAAATGAGTTGCTTGTTCTCAGAAAGCAAATGGTGTAAGGGATGTCATCTGCTCCTTCATACAAAGATATACCAAGGAGGACATTCTCCAATCAGTCATACCAAGGCAATGCTACCAGGAATCAAGGGCAGCCAAACCGTCTTCCTCCCACTCAGAGGAAATTGGCCATTGAAGCACCTCTAACTAATTTAGCAGTTAGATATCTTGAGGCAGAATCAAATTTCTCCTTCCAACCTGAGTTGAACCCAGAATATGATGCTAATCTCTTCACAAAAGGAAAAGAAGAATTAGCTGGCGACTCCAACATTGGTTTCCTAAATTACCAGGATGAACTCAAAAGTGAAGGTAAAGCAGTTGAGGGATCATATGTTGTGTTCACCTAGTCCAAGAACCAGTCAGCCCAGCAAGCTGATAAATAAAAAATGGAGTGACCTCAACCTGCAATTTCAAATGCCAAATGAGGAACTTCTCTTCCTTTCCAGCTAAAGGACTCGGTGATTGCTAAAAAAGTAAGTACCCCAAACATGCCTTCACCTTCAACTCCAAATTCACAGATCAGTCCTCCCCCTCCTAAAAACTAGAAGGATGAACTCCCTTCCCCTATTCATAATTCATTTCAGACATTTGACATAGTCGACCATGTCAAGAAAACTAAGATTCAAATGTATGAATTTGAATTCCTGCAATCCAACCCTGAGCAGTTGGATAAGTTAGTGGAATGTGTGAGAAATAAATCATCTATACAGGACCAGCTATTCTAAAGGTGACTCCCACGTCCACCTGAAATAACCTTGTCATTGCTCCTCCTACTGCTCCTGGAAGGACTAAACCATTTTATGTCTCCTTGCTAATAAATAGACACCAGCTGAACAATTGCATCATAGACTCAAGTGTGTCAGACAATGTCATGCCTGCCAAAGTGGTAGAATCCCTTGGTCTTACACTGACCAAGACATTTAGGAGATGTTTCTCCATGGAGAATAAACAAGTGCCACTACTGGGACAAATCAAGGATGCCCAATTTGTATTTGCAGCATTCCCAGACAAGATAATTAAGATGACAGTCCTAGTGGCCGATGTCCCATCCTCCTACGACATTCTTCTTGGGCAAAATTTATGTGAGAATGTTGGTGGAGAATTAAGCATGGACCTATCTGAGGAAAAGATCCCATTCAAAGGAGTTATGCAGAGATTGCTCCCTGAGAAGGAAGCAAAATATGTGGTCACTCAAACATTAGCACCTGAAGCTCAAATTCTGTTTGAGTCTTCAAGCAAGGGTAATTTTTTTTGTCTACTGAAGACGTTCTTGTTACAGCAGATGAAAGTCCTATAGGCAAAAATCCATAAATGGATTCAAACAAGACATCAAAAGAATTGGTAGGGTGCAGTACAGATGAAAAAGGATCTTTCCTCTCTAACAAAGAAAAATCTGATAGAAGATCAATTTTTGATGGTGTTTGGATCCTAGAATTCAATGGCAGCAATTCTTTTACTGGTGTTGGAGCTGGGATTGTGTTGATATCTCCTCAAGGAGATATTTTTCCTTCCTCATACAAGTTGCAGTTCAATAACACCAACAACACTATCAAGTATGAATCTCTGTTACTCAAGTTGAAGGCTGCTCAAGACAGAGGTGTCAAGCTTCTTCATACCAAAGGAGATGCTGAGCTGATGGTTTGTCAGGTGAGGAACCTATGTCAAACCAAGAACAAAAGATTGTGCCACTACCGCAATCTGATATGGGACTATATTAAAAGTTTTGATGCTTTCAATATATCTATAGTACCTAGGGGGCTTCATAATCGTGCAAATTCATTGGCTGACCCTGTGACCTTCATGGTTCCTCACCCTGATTTCAAAGATAATAGGTACACTATCAAACTGGTCCTTTGACTAAGTGTGCCTGATAAAGCTAACCATTGGTAGGTGTTTGATGCTAACAATCAAATAATGTGTTTCATTGGACTAGAAGAGCAACAAGCTATGGTAGTGGACCATACTGCTGCACGCCAAAGTCAGGAAAAGAAACTCCTCTGTAAGAGAGAAAATATTTATGGTTTTCAAATTGGAGACCACATCTTGCCATGGGAAAAGAAGAGAGAACTAAAAGGAGTACACAAAAAATGTGATTCCTAGTGGAGAGTTCCATTTGCCCATCACCGATTCTGGGGAGAAAATGATTTCTTACTAGTTTATCAGGATGGAACACCATTTTTACTATCTCACAATGGGCAGCATCTGAAGCACTTCAATTCTTGAAGTATCAAATAAGATCATCTATACACATGTACATTTGTATGGTCTTTAGTTCTATTTTATGCTTTTCATTTTTGTTTTTGGCACCTTTTTTTTTGGGTAACATGACTCCATAGCCCAATGGCATACTTAAAGGCACTGGAGATTCTGGTTTCTAATCCCTTCAATTATTTTTTACAATCAATAGAAGTTCCCCAGCTGGAGCCAGCTGTTGTTCCCAAAATCTGTTACTCATTTTTTTGGGACAACATTTGAACTATTTTATTCTTCATCCAGCGGAACTATGGACTCTGTAGGATGATTTCTATGGACTCGGCAGGCTGATTTCTATGGACCATGCAGGCTAATTTCTACGGACTCTGCAGGCTTGTTTCTATGGACTCTACAGGGTTTTTTCTATGGACTTTGCAGGCTTGTTTCTATAGACTCTGTAGGCTGATTTCTATAGACTCTGCAGGCTGATTTCTATAGACTCTGTAGGCTAATTTCTATGAACTTTGCAGGAAAGAAACAAGTTCCCAACACTTAGGCAATTTCAAGGTTGGTTCAACACCGAGGTTCAACCAAAAGGTTCATTGACAAGCTTCAAACAAAGGATTGAACCATTGAACCATTGAACCCTGTTTCCAACATGTTCAAAGGTTCAACAACTTCGGCAAAAATTCAAAGTTCAACAGCTTCGAAAGACTTAGAAGAAAAGAAGGCTTTGAAGATCAAAATAATGAACCATTTAACTGTTGAACCTTGAACCAAAATGGTTTAATGGGTTCAATGGTTCAACGAGTTCAATAAGATCAAAAGACTTAAATGAAAGAAGGCTTCAAACAAAAGGTTGAATCGTTGAACCGTTGAACCGTTGGTCAGTTTAATCAGTTGATTCAATCAAAAGGTTCAAAGGAGTCTCCCAAAGCCCAAAGGCCAAGTGCCCTTACAGAGGGTAGCGAACTAAAGGCCAAGTGCCCTTGCGGAGGGTAGTGAACCAAAGGGAACAAAAAGATATCCTTAGAAAAGATTTTTTGTGCCAAATTTTACAAGAGAAATCCTTCAGACAAAATGTCCAAAGGAATTCCTTCGAACATTTTTGTCTAAAGGAATGATCAAAATCCTGAAGGAAAGTGAATGAACTAGAGAAGCGATGGAATCAAGGAGCCAAGAAGGCCACCCTAACCGTTGAAATAGTGAATCAATGACATTCCCACAGAGGTCAAATTCAAGGCAATAAACTAATTATTGGATTTTAAATGGTGACGGGCACGTGAACGTCATCTTTATGACAATAAAATAATTGTTGATCTTTAAAGGCTTGAGCGTGGACCCGAATGCATTCAAAGGCCTTAAGGCCAAAAGGAAGAACAGCTGAGAGAAGAGCGCAAGGAGCCAACAAAGCTGGGAATATAGCCCTGAGAGCTCAAATTACAACAGGAAAGAGGGAAGACCAGAAATATATGCATAGGAGTTATTCCAATAGGTGGAACAGTCCACCAAGTAGATATTTCAGCTTGCAAACATTGAAGGCGCGGCCTATTTTTCCCCCTTGGAATAAAAGTGAAGGGACAGCTATGTACATATTTGGTGAAAGACCAGATGACCCAGGCCCAAGAGAAGACATTTGAGATGAATCAACACGCCACAGTTAAGGCAGACGCCCTGTTCTAGCATGGCCTTCTTTGACAAAATTAAAAATGCATTCAAGGCATTGAATGCAGCATGGGCCGTTCCATGAAATAAAGTGCCAGGCCTTTCTTGGCTACTATATATTGTAATCTCCTTTTTTATGCTGGGGAGATCTTTTTGGTTATAGAAGCAAAACTCTGTCAAAATTGAAAGGTGATTACTGAGACTTTGAGCTCAGGTTGTTAATGATATTTCTTTGTTTGAATAGAAAGCAAGTTACTTTCAGACTTTGTACTATTATAGCTTGTGTCATTTTAGGATATTATTCTTATGTCTATTTCCTGAATGCGTTCTTGTCCATTTTATTGAAATAAGTAGAACTAGTGGAAGCAATCAGGAAGGTGTCCTAAAGCCAACTGTGGAGAGACTTTATGCTACCACAATTGCCTTTAGTGTGTTTGTCTATTTTTTGTTCCTGTGTAAAGGACCTTGGGATGACTTTGTGCCCTCATTGTCCTTCATATTTCACTCTTGGGCAGTTGAGGTGGAGACGTGCTACATCTCAGTCTAATGGTTACTACGCCCCCTATTACCAGTTACTTATTACCTATCAGAAAGAACTCCTGTTGTTTGCTGCAAGACCACTTCTGAAAGAAGAGAAGTGCCTTCAATGTCTTCACCTGGATTTCTCCTTTGTTTGTGAACATCATCTCTGAAAAAAGAGAGATGGATGGTGTTATCCTACCCCTGAGTGTTATTTTCTGCATATATATATATATATATATATATATATATATATATATATATATATATATATATATATATATATATATATATATATATATATATATATATATATATATATATATATAGCTCCTCATATTTATAGGGAACCTCCCCTTGATGAGAGGAGAGATTTGTCCCCTTTTGATGTGGTAAACCTGCACACTTGGCTGACCAATCTCCCTATGTTGTGGTTGAAGTGACCTATTTTTCTCATCAGTTAGCTGGTGACAAAATATTCACCCAATAGAAGATATGGTATATATAACCATGTATATATCTTTGATGATTTTGTAAACTATGAAATTAACTACATTGCACTCCGCCATGACTCATATAAAGTTAGCATATGACCATTCTTCATACCTATAAATATGACCAATAGTTTTGTAAATTTTGAGATTGACAAAGAATCTAAATGGCCACCAAAACAACATAGAATACAAGATTTGAGTCTAATCCTTTCTTAGTTGGCCATAAATGGTCATAAAGGCAAGTGATAGTTTGTATATGTCAAATGGGTCTCCAACCAATGACCTATCACAGGGAAGTCTAATGATTTATAGGTACTACATGAAATGAAAAATTTGATCATCGAGTCAAAACTACATAAACTAAATTAATGTAGACACATACCCTTCATGGAATGTTCATCTTAAGAAAGATATTTTGGTCAAGCATCCTAGTGTTATTTACCAATTTACGTTGGTTCATTTTTATTGTCCTTAGAAATCACATATAATCCATCTTTCCCTAATGATACCCTCTTTTTTAGGAGGAAAAACCTGTGATGTAAACACACACTCACCAAAACCCATCAAGTGGTTAAACCAAGTTAATAATATCCATTAATCATTTCAAGATAAACATCTAATTTTGTGAAATATAAACAATGAAAGTGTGTCGAATACATTTAATGCTAATGACTATAAATATGTCATCACCATTTAACGCTAATCTAATTAATCAAGTAAAATTTAATTTGATACTACATAATTAAGCAAATCAATTATTGATATCATCAGATATAAATAATTTAAAATTTGTCATTAATGTTCATAAATAAATTAACTTTTATTAATACCTAACCAATGAAAAAAATTAATTTTAATTTGAGATTAAATCATAATAACCTTGAAAATTCTATTTGACATTCAAAAGGCATTCAAATAATTTTGGTGTTAATCCAAATAATCAAAACAACATAATAAATAGAATAATAAAATTTATCTAATCAAAACAACATAATAAATAGAATAATAAAATTTATCTAACTAGACATTCGTTAATTTAAATTTACACAAAACATGAACTAATAATTAAATGAGTTATCCTGCAACATTAATTTCTAAACCAAAAAAATCATGTGGCTGACAATGCCATTAATTAAAAAAAAAAAAAATAGATAAATAGTCTATCAATACAAACAATATGTGGCATTGATCAAAACTTTGGCTAAATTAGAAGTCGAAGAGGATTCTGAACAAAAATTTCTTTTGATTTTCCTAGCTCAACCATAAGCAAACAAACTCCTTTTTTTAATCCTTCACAGGTTACAGATGGAAGCATTATATGCCTTGGGGATGGATCAAAAATGACTTTAGAAACAATGTTCTCTAGTCGAGGTAGGAGATCCCCAAGAATACAATATTTGTGGCATTTGTTCTTTGAGTATCTTTGTTTGCTTGTCATTATATGTTAGTTCGGGGGCTTCCTTGGGAGACATCCTCAATGCATCCCCAAACTTAAAATCGATTCCATGGGAACACACTTATCAGATTTCAACAAACTTGGACTTTCTATAAATGTCTTAGAGTGAAGAATCTCAAAAATTGAAGGTAGGATTTCAAACATGCAATAAAAATGTAGAAATTTCTACTTGCCCTCATACTTCCTTCGAGTCTCCAACTTTTGAAATTCACCAAAAATTAATTGCCTCACGAAAAATTCCAATTTTTTTTATAGATTTTCTCAAGGTTATCAAAAAAATATTGAGATAATCTATATATATATATATATATATATATATATATATATATATTTTTGTGAAAGTTAGAAAACCCTCAAATTTTCCATAAAAACATTATTTAGGAGTAAACGAAAAATATTTAGAAGGTATTTTTGATAACTTAGAGTAATGGGGGGATAAAAAATGTCATACATGCTTCGAGAATTGGTGTGTAAATACTAAAAACCCACTCAAAAAACATAAAAAATGGTAGAAAATTCCCCAAATTATTCTCCTTCACACGAGTCTACAATATGAATGTGAATCCAACTGAAAGAAAACCAAAAATGATTCAAGAAAAGATTTGGATTGCGAATAAGGGCTCTAATACCATATGAGAAAACCACAAGTAGCATGTGAGAAACTACCTCTGATATCATGTAATAAATCAGGAAGACTCAAGAAATCTTTGCGATGTAAACACACCATCTACAAGGATGTATTCAAAAAAGAGATTTTGTAAATAACATTAATATATTAAAACCAACAATGAAATATAAAATGCACATATGTGTAACTAGAAAAGTGATACACAAAAACACCAAAGATCAAGGAGTGATCCTTGGTTCTCCATGATTAATATATCTCTATAAACTCAACTTAATAATATGTTCCAAGCTACTTAATTTTTAGCACCCATAAAAGACACCAAGGTTCCTTATATTGGAAGTATAATAGTGACTGAAATATTTATTATTGGTGGAGTGAAAGGTGGAAGCATTCCCTAGGTACACCTAATTTTACCTAATTCTTGTCACACGTGTGAAGATAATTACCACATTAATTTTCAATATCAATAATATTGTGGGGTTAAACCATAATATTGTGTCCCATTAAAAAAATAATTTGTAAAAAATACTTAAATAATTTTTAATTTTTTTTAAAAATGTGGATGTCCTACATTTTTGTATATATAAGCTTAAAAATATTTTTTTATTAATTTTAGCCAACTAAACTCAAGTTTTTATGAGGGGAAATTATATTATATATGTTCCATTTATACCAAAAAGTGTGTCAATATATTATGCTTTGACCCACATGCATAAAATACTTTACACCTAACTAACACAATTGCTTGAGGTGGACTTCACATCAAATGTGAACGCACACACCAACACAAATCACTTTGTTGAGCATGCATATTAAGTGACTTTTGGTTAGTGTTAGGGTCTCTAAGATTATAAAGATAAATCAATAGTCTCAAATGTAATAAATTTCACATTTTGTTCATAATAAATTTTATTTTCTTTATTGTCTTAGAATTGTCTAGACTGATCTAATTTTTTCAAACTTTCACATATGTTGCTACCCTTGCTACTTATTTTCAAACCTCAATCTTTCTTGATGTAGGAGCATCCAAGGGTTTGTACAATCTTAAATCAACCAAAAATAGAGTGGCATGTGTTATTTTAGGCTTTTATGATTGTGGCCTTGTTGGAGGGAGCTTGTTAACCTTTGAGATTGATGTTCTAAAAGTATATCATAAAAAAATTGTGAAGATCTTTTGTTTTCTTTTGTCAATCTGCATGGACTATTAAGTCATAATCATTGGTCAGAATGGTTCTTCAGCATAGTGAACAATTGGATGGTAAAATTTGGTGAGGTCATATTACCTGATAATTATAATCTATGCATTAAATTTAAGTTAAATTGGAGTTACAATGGTATTATACCACCTATTTCTGTCAGTCTATGTCATTTGTTTAGTTTGAGACACTTGGAAATATGTTTATCTACTATCACAACGAATTGGATTTCCAAATTTGGTGAGATCATATAAAATGTAGTTTGAAATATGTGTTTCAAATTTTAGATCAATTTGATAAATATCGGTAAAGTTATGATAGTTTTGGTAACTATCATTTGGCCTGAAAATGTCACTTGAGCACCCAAGAGTCAACAATTTGGTTCTTTACGACAGTAGCACCTATAAATTTAATATGTTTGGAGGTTATTATTGTTTTAATATTATTACTAAATTCAATTTTTCATGTTGAGAAATAATACAACAATAACGTTTGACAGTTAGTTGTGATTATATTTGCTTTGTGACATGTGGAAGGAACCATTACTAATAGTTTGGCATTTAATCCTATAAAATTAAAGATGCCAAACTTGTATACATTATATTGAGGTCCTGTAAGTTAAAGAGACACCCCATGAATCTTGGGATGTCAAATATTGGATTTATAAAAGGAGGTAAGTTTGGAGAGAGAGATGAGATAGAAAGGAACAAAACACTCCAAGAGCAAACTAAGAGTTGTATCAATTTAGGGGGAACTATATGACAATCTATAAATATTTCATGTAATGTAATAATCCTGTAGAGGCATGTGTGAGAGTGTGAGTGTGAGTGTGTTTCCGCTATAATGTTTTTAATATTAATGCAATGAATATGTGTTATGTTCATCAAGTTTGAGTATGTGCTGAAAGTGTGTCAATGAGTGAGTGTTCAACCTGAACAAGATAGAGATAAAGGTTATCCTTAAGTAGACCTCTTTTATTATTTTTACAACAGTCCTCCTTATGAACGAGATGTTTTTGTATAAAATTTTAACCAGAAATTTCAACCTAAAGGTAAGGACATGCCATTACATGGCACTTGTTTTATAATATAGGCGACTCCTTTCATTAAAAGGTTGCTAGGTTAGCAAAGGGGGTCAGTATTCAATGAGTATGGTAGGTGAATGTGCTAGGTTTGATCTTTTAAAGGCTATGGTGAAAAATGAATGCAACTTTAACATTACAACAGTGCCCTTTATTATGATAGATTAGTTGATTATATGCATCTTACGGTTTTCGAAGCATTGATCATGGTCTATTGGATTTCATGTTAATTGAATTCACTAGTTCATTGGAGATTCAACTAACAAGGTGTTGTACCACCACTTGCAGCAAAATGTATGAATGAAGTACCACACAACTTAATAATTTACACCAATTATTTACAAAAACCTTCAATTAACACACACAAATACATGATTAGATTAAAATTAAATTAATCCCCACATTAATAAAAATCATCATACAAGAGTGACTTATAATATATTAATACATAATCATTTTTCATGATTATGGATAATAATTCTTTCAACTTTTTGATAAAAGTAATACATTTAATTTTGTTATAATCAATTTTTTATTTATTTTTAATATATATATTAATATTTAATTTTTTTAATAAATTGATCATTTTGAGTAGAAATATCTTTAATATATAAAAAACAATCACACTCACATAATTGTGGCCAAGCAAATTGAAAGGCTCAATTAGGTGTCTATCATGTATTAACCATCTCTAAAGTGAAAATCTTAGACCTTATCTAAACTATATTTGCTAGCTTGATGTCATGAATACAAGTATATTCATGAGACTATATGTAAAAACAAAAGCCTTTTTTATGCATGCAAGGTGTTTTTAATAAGAGAAGGATGTGTATAGAATTAAAAATAATAATTATATAACACACTTATGTAAACTCATAAACTAATATATAATCATTTTTCATGATTATAGAAAAATTATTGCAAATTTTTTATAGGTAAAAAATAATGTATTTAATTTTGTTATACTTAAATATTTTGTTGTTATATTTATTTTAATATCTAAAAAATTTAAATGGATTAATCATTTTGAAAGGAAATATTTTTAATATGTAAAGAACAATTACATTCATATAATTACAACCAAAAAAATTAGAAGGCCCAATTAGATGTTTATTGCATATTAGCCATCTCCGAAGTAATAATTTTACAGCATGTTTGAACCATATTTACTAGCTTGATGTCATGAATACAATTAGATTCATGAAATTGTTCTTAAAAAAAATAAACCTTTTTTATGCATGTTCAATCTATGGATGGCTGTAGTTCCCAATATATATCATTAACAATTGGGAGAAGCAAATAAATCATGGTTTAGATAGGTTGTGGATTATTCCATTGGAGATGCTTTATAACTTTATTTTTACAAATAATTTTCCAACTATATAGAAATTTCTCATTAGTTAAAAATATGAATTTTTGTTAGCCAGTGACATTGCATATGAAAATTTGTATATGAAAAGTTTATACAAAATTAAATGCTTTACATTTGCTAAAACTTGTAATTTCGACTTGAGCAGTAATCTCTCTTTGGCTTCTTACATAAACTACCAAGGAAGGAGGTGTTTTAGCATGATAAATTAGAGGTTAGGGTTAAAAATGTTTAAGAGGAAATAAGTTAAATGTTATTGTTTAGTTTTCATTTTTCATGGTTTATAATAATTATAAATGTAATTTGTAAAAGAGTAAGATTAGATATTTTATAGGTTGCAATAATTAATAGTGTCAATTTTATTGTATCTTATTAAATTTATTTAATTTAATTTTTTTTTTAAAGTCTCTCTTGAATTCTTTATTGTGCATAAGGAAATAAATATGGGTAATATTTGTATACCTTTTGAATATGGTTATATGATGTCATGGCATGGTCAATAACAATATTTTAATAAATTAAGAGGTTATTAAGAACTTAATATTATATGCATGAAAAAATAATAATTCAATTTTTCAATTTCAAAAATCAATAATATTAAATGTTTTCTTTTATATATTTTTTTTGAAAAAAATATCAAAAATAATATATAATATCAATATAATTTCACTACTAATATAATTAAATAAAATATACATACTATAAAATCATACAAACCAATACAATTATTACCATACAACTATATAATAAATTTTAATTTACATATACAAATATAAATTTAAAAAATATTAAATAAAAAAATCAAATTAAAATAAAAAAAAATAATGTTGAAAAATATAACTATGCAAACCCTATTATAAAAAATTATCATATTACCGCTTCAAATATCTTCTTAATCTCTTTTTCAATTTCACGTATATTATTTTATTTTCTACTACATTAGTGAAATGCATTAAGTTTATTCAGATCTACCAAATCTTCATATGGAAACAAAATAGTTTTATATCAATATATTTTAGAAAAAAAATTGTAAAACTAAATAATAATTAAAAACTCTGTAAATGCATTTTTTACTATTTATTAATTCTATAATAATAACAAAAAGCAAAAATATTTAATATCATATTTATGAAAAACTAAGATGAACATTATTACAAATATAATTTATAAAAATAACAAAAAATTAATTTAAAATGATATTATTATAAAATTAACTATCCAAAATATAGAGTAGCAAACACATATATTAGAAATTTCAATCTCGACACAATGAGTTTTAAATTAAAATAAAATAAAATACATAAAATTTTAATTTTTTAATTAATAAATACTATATAGATAAAATTAAATAATGTATAATTTTTAGAAATTTTGAAGAGAAAAAAGGGCATGGCCTACTATGATACTTATTTATATAAGTGTATGTTATGATTAGATTTAATATGGATTTTCTTTTTTTTAAATTTCAATAAGGACGATATTTTTAAATTTAATTATATTATCAAGTGGCTTGTAGTTTAATGGTAAGGATGATATTCTAAAAAGTGTTGTCTAACTATTCACTAAGGTATAAATTTTAAGAGATAATTAAATTCGAGATCATGCCCCAAATTTGATAAAATGGATACCCTTCAATCCTTAGCACTAAGCCAAATAAACATTATGTACACCTAATCCATGTAAAAGTAGAATTTCAATTAAAAAAACTAATCATATTTGAAAACTTCTCATTCACAATAAAATAAATACTCCATTATCATTTTTCCAAGCATGTAATGTAAATAATAAATACTCCATTATCTTAGATATAAATTAATTATAGTTATTTGTATCCTATATAAATATAAATTAGTTATGATTATCTAATTATTTATAAATATGATGCAGTAAAATTTATATATTATCCATAAATTATTTATTATGTGTAATATGATTATTTATTTAATTATTTCACATAAAAAATAATGGCAAGAGATAAGAAGTAATCTTTAAAACATTAATATAAAAAAATTATATTTTATTTACTTAAATTTTGTATTTTATTTATTTAAATTTTATATTTTATTTACATAATATGGAATGACAATTCAATTTACCTCTTTTTTATTCTTCTTTATTTTTTATTTCTCTCATTTTATTTTACATTTTTTAAATATATATATATATATAATTTTTCAAATCGATTCTATTATTTCAATTTTTTTAAAATACTCTTTAAAATAGAAAAAATCAAACAAGTCATATTTCGGATGATTTTTAAAAGTGGCATATATATATATATATATGACAATATAAAAACTTAAAAATAATTTAATAACATAATAATTTACTTATAATTGAAAACTTTTTCACAATATATATTATTATGTATTTTTATTTTAATATAAAACTTAATAAAAAATAAAATGTTTTTTTATATACATAAGATTTTTTAACCCTACATCGACATTATGTACATAGGAACTCAATAATTTAATTTTGAAACAATATATGTCATCTTACCTCCTCCATATCATTAAAAGAATATTTTTAATTTTAATGATCAAGTTTTAAATAATATACGTAATATCAAATGTTTATATTATCTTTATATGTAATAAATATTATTAAAATATTTATAAGTTGATTTTAAATATATTGTAGACATGCTTCAATATGATATGTATCCATTCTTTTAATGTTTTTCCTTGTTATCTTTCTTTATAAAGTTTTGTGGTGTGAGGTGTCAATTCCTTATTCGTTATGTTTTGTTATAATGTTTTGTCAAATTTTCATCATAGTGACCATGCTTTTCCTAAGTTTTTAATCTTATAATAGATGGTATGCCTTTATTTAAATATTTTTTTCACTAAGGATCCCTTTAACCCTTAATCATTGATCCAAAAATATATATTATTATTTATTATATATGTTATACTAAATTATATTATTATAAATACAAATACATAATAATATTATAACTAGCATAGATATATTAAATATATTTATCTAAAATATGTCGAGAGATATCAATCTTAAGGCGCTTATATTGTGATGTAGGTTAGATAGACGCTTCGAGATTGATATCTCTCGACGTATTTTAGATAAATATGTTTAAAATATCTATGCTAGTAGCACCCACAGGTGTGGCATGCGCATTTAAAAATAAATACCAATTAATACATCATTTCATGTTCATCCAAATAAGAAATATATATCACATTCAATGATAATTAAAGAAAATAATTTCATATACATCAAAATTTGAAAATAAGTATAATATATGTGATATTAAATGTGTAACATTATTATAGTTCTAAGAACTTGAGTTTTTATTCCTCAACTTTCCATTTGGAAAGTTGTTTTCCTATTTTCAACTTCTCATATCTGTCGTATGAAAATAAAAAAATATTTTCCATGTGCATCTCTAAGATTTGTGAGCAGTTGTCCCAACCTTTTCTGGTCATCATTTTATCCTTCTTGTCTAAATACCTTATCCAAAGTAACAACTATTTTGAATTCTTCCCATAATATTTTTTCATGTCTATTACTATTGTACAATGCTTTATCACTCACAGAAGGTAGCTGGCCCAAATTTCCTACTAAAATGATTGATCTACCTCCAAAACTCATGTTTGCATTTTCTGGAAATGCTTGACAAAGTCGTGCATCTATGTTCTATAACCTTTTTTCGCCAATGAAACTCATTTCATCAATCAATATGTATATTATATGCCATATTTCTTCTTGAAAACTTGTTATTCTTAATCATTTTAATTTAGTAAAGTCTACGATTGGGATTCATAGTGTTGAGTGGATTGTCAAAGCACCAATATTAAACATCGAAACTCCAATTGGTGCAAGTAATAGAAGTGGAAAATGCTACATAGTTGATGATTCATTTTGAAAAGCTTCACGAATGGCACCAATTAGATGTGATTTTCTTGTTCTTATTGTTCCTTGAATTATCATGCATAGTGGTATGGCATTATGAGTATGAAAAAAATGTCTAATGATTATATCAAGTGTCTTTTCTAGTTTGACACCTAAGGTTCCATATGAAATATTACTTTTTATATCATCTGGTATGAGTAACCCATTGTCTCTCATTGTGCTTATGAATTTTATAGCTAAAGTTGTGTATTCTTCTCCTTTATAGTCATGATTCCATGGCATTTGTCTATCATGATCTCTTCTAACCAACATATCTAATTCTGATACTTCCATAATTAGCCCATGATGTAGCCTTCATATGATTTCCCACTCATGTTCAATTGTATTTTGATGAATAGCTTGAACATCATCATATTCAACATCACTTTGATTTTCATGGTCATTTGGAATAGTCCTCTACTCCACATGCCAAGGATTGTAATTAAATGACTCCCAGTTTGATGTTATTATATCATCATCAACTTTGATATCTCTTTCTATATTATAAAATAGCGTGTAAAGCAATAACTCTGACCAATAAAAATCAACCCATTTTTCTGATTCCCACACTGGTACTATAGTAAACCTTGGGAATACTCTCACAATAGTTTCCACAGTCCTAGCCTCCCATTTATTATCTCATATTCACTTTGGATTATATGGCCATTATCTAATTGTCTCTATAAGTGAAGAACTTTCCATTTCATAAGGTCTATTCGTGTATCCATCAATGAAATCTTTAAGGGTTTGTCATTTTTTGGTTTTATAATATGTGTCCCTTGTTTGAACACTTCACGTGAAACATTCAAAGTGACAAACACTCTACTACTTTTTACCAATGGAAGCTCTAACAACATATGACATTTCTCATGTGCCCAAATGTCTCTTTCGATAAGGGTTTCTGTTAGGAGTCTTCTATATACTTTGGCTACTAATTCGTTAGGGTTTTCAATGTTTTCAAGTTGCAATAACATTTGATGACAAGTTTCAGAACTCTTCTAAGCTTTTGCCGCATATTTGGCAATGTTATTGATTATTGTATGTTTTGAAAGTACAGGTTGTCAATCTACATTTGTTCTCCACAATTGTAGTATGTTTTAGATATGTGTATTGACACGATCATCATTTCTTGTAGGCTCATATTTTTTATCACCTGTTTCTAGGTATTGAAATAATTTTGATCCATTCATATTCAATGGCCACGGTACATTGTACCTACAAAAAAATAATAATAATAGTTTCTGTAAGCACCTTATGCTTCATTTATATATAGAAAAATATAAACGTATGAATATCTTACTTACAAACATCTAGATAGAATATATATCTTAAATATATCTAACATGAATGTAATTAACCAATTAATTATATATAACATATTATATATAGTTATATCTAATGAATCAAATAGTTATATCTATAAATAGGTTGGATAATAAGATATAACTATTTAAATGTATATAACTATAAATAAATCAAAATATATTTTACATATGAGATATATATCTTATATTATTTTATATAGCATATTTAATATATAAAATGTAACTATTTAAGATAAATGAATGTAACTAACCAATTAACTATCTATACTCATATTGTATTTAAGCATGTTATATTTTAGATAGATATAATTCTCGTATAATTAACTAATTAATTATTTATAATTATTTAAGATATGACTATTTAAGGAATGTAACTAACCAATTAACTATTTAAGATGTATTTTGATTCACTTATGTATGTATAATTATCCAATATATATATATATATATATATATATATATATATATATATATATATATATATATATATATATATATATATATATATATATATAATTTTAATATAACTAACTAATTAACTATTTATAATTATTTAAGATAAAACTATTTAAGGAATGTAACTAACTAATTAACTATTTAAAATGTATTTTGATTCATTTATGTATGTATAATTATTCCAACCTAGATATCTTATATATATTTATCTATAAAACATTCAAACTTTTATCTAACAATTTTAAAATACAATAAATTTATTTAATTATTAATTAATAAAAACAATTTATCCATAGATTTTAATAAAATTATATAAAATATTAATAATTATATAACAAATGTATAACTCTATTTCAATTTTAAATAAACTTGATCAATATTAAAAAATATTTAAATCTAAATTATATATTATAAATTTACATATATATATAAATAATTACAGATATAAAATATTAAAAAATATTTAAATCTAAATCATATATTATGAATTTATACAAATATAAAAATAATTATGGATATCAACATATTTATTATGGACTTTGAAAATAAAACATAAAATTATGAATTTAGAAGTCTATAATACATCATAAAATTATGTACTCAATAAAACAAAGGGAAAAAACCCTAAAACCGAACCCAAAAAAATAAAAATAATTTTTTATTATATCACGGCACATAGAAATACCAAGGCACACAGAAATGGTGGCACAACAAGATAAATTGGAGGAGGAGAAGGTTTTGAGCAAACATAAAATGCTCCAAAATTATACTATTCTAGATAGATGCTTCTGGTAGAAGATGGACCATATGAGCCTTTCAATGCAAAGATGCAAAGGTCTGGGTATTACGGTTCGGTATTGACAGATTTGTATTGTTTGAAAGCATTGGCTCTGCTTTGATATTTTTTATTTTATGTTTTGTTATTTGTATTTATATATTTTTTCAATGTTTTCATATATATTTAAATAATGTGTTCGTTAATTACATATTTTTTGGTCAATTGATTTTTATTTTATTTTATTATTATATTGGTTCAATAAAAATAAAAGTGAACAACTCACGCCATTACACTCCTGACTGCCATTGTAGGTTATGCCTCTTGACATAATTATATATATTTATTTATTAGTATAAGAATATTAATAATATATATATATATATATTTATGATTATAATATTAATATATATTATTATTCTAATCTATATAATAATTTAAATAGTATTTAACTTTTCAATCTTTCTTCCATATATTTATAAATAAATATTCATCATAATTTTTTTTGATAAATTTCTTTTTCAAATAATTGTGTATTATTTGCAATTAAATAATAATGATGTTGATGCTTTGACAACTAATATAATTTGATGCTTATATTTCTCTATTTCTTTAAAGAACTTCGAAGTATTGCCGATCTTTGAAATGCTGAAAATATTAACATGTAAGTATCACGTTATATAAAATTTCTTGTTCATGGTTGTATTATGTTAAACTTTAAAGCTCTAAAACCTAAAATTTGAGAATAGTTCAATTTTTATAGAAGAAACTTAAATAAGCATTGATTTGATAGAGAAATTAATGAACAAATGTGACTACAGAAGCCTTAAATCTCTCTAAATGCTAAAACTTGAAGCTTGTAAGCTTCAACATTCCATTAAATTTGATTTACTCAGGACTTATCCAGAAGAAAATCACAAACACAAAGAAACGAACAATGTCAAAAACCACCCTTATCTATTATGAACAAACTAATTGAAAGTGAAGGATATCTAAATAAAAACACAGGACTGAAAAATCCATGTAAAAATTTATCTACCTTAAAATTGCAATATAGACACCATTTTTGTCTGCTACTATAATGGGCCCTTGATCACGTAATACCTAACACTGTACATCCATCAACCCCTAAATCAATAGAAAAAAGCTTTAAGAAAAAAAGGACTATTTACATTAAACAAATTAATAAAAAGTCCCAAAATTGAAATATCTGGTAGAGCTTAACCAACACACACCAACTCCCGACATGGGTTGGTCATCATCGATCGTTAGGGGCTAGTCATAGGGGGTTAATCAATGCTTAAAACAAATTGTAGTTTGAGGTGGTTAAATATATAGTTAAATCATTACCGATGCCACCACTTTGTTTTAACTATCCCCATCATGGTCACCACCAACTTCATCACCAATTGTCACGTGGTATGGACCCAACGAGCATGGCATGCTAGATTATCATGCCCTAACACATAGGTAATCATGGTTTCTTAGCTTTACCTTAATCATGGTTGTTAAATTACTATTAATCAGGTTATGCCAAGCCTAGATAGATGTCCTTCACCATTTACTTGCTATTGAATCTAAGGTGGAGGGAGATAGTTCAAGCAGAAGTGGTTCGAACAAGAGCAGACAAGTTGGTGTTTAGTCAAACATCAAGGTAAATTGTGGAAGGTTTTATCATTTTCACAGACTCAAGTGACCGTTTCATTCTATCTGAGGGTTTTGTATGCCCTTGTTTAAGGTTACCCTTGTTTCTCTATAGACTTTCTTAAAGCATAGTGGTGTACATGATTTTTAACTGTGTTTATGAACTTTGTTTATAACCAGACTATATATTGAGTTTTGATGTAGTTTACAAGTTGTTCTTCTCATAAAAAACACATACTCAGTTCTCCTTTTCAAAGGAAATAGAGTTGTATTATTCAAACATAGAATATCCTTTAACAGATGATCATTCTAAAGGACAAAAGAAAGAAAAGCTTAGTGTTACCTTATTAAAATGATGGTGCATGACCCTACATAAAAGATAATGGTGCATATGACCCTACATAAAACTGAATCCCTAACTTATTTAAGACAGATTCATTCATATTTATGATCACAAAAGTGCCAGTAGTCATTAAATATGATGAACAAGGAAAGTAATTCCATAGTTTTTTATAAATGTGAAAAAAATTGAATCCATAACTTATTAACACAAACAAAATCCAAAACATAGGAAGCAAGAATAGGTATAGGGAAAAAAGAAAAACGCTTAGATAAGAACTTCATAGTGTGTTCATAAGCCTCCTTTGCATAAATTATTTAGATGAAAATGCAAAGAAAAGTATGGAAGATTATGATAAATCCTTTAAAAGGACATTTGTCTTCAATTTTACTTATACCTACTATTTTTGGGGCCTTGTTTCTCCTTGGCAGAGGCCCACTATACATAAGGTTAAGCTCACCCAAGATTTTGTCTTTGTTAATAAGTTAGTTTTATACATAAAGACAAGCTCTTATATGCAGGGTCATATGCACTATAAATTTAGAGGAAGAGAGTTGTTCAACAGGGTACAACAAGGTGCATAGGAACATCTTTAGTATTTTCCAAGCTTTAATATCTTCACCTCTGTTTTCAATTCATGTGTTTTTATTCACCATTTCAAGTGTATTTATGCTTTCAAGTGCCTAAACATACTCTATTCTTTGCGATGGGGTCATCATGTGTGTGTGCTTTTAAGTACATTAAAAGTGTTACTCTTATCATGTTTTATGTGTTTGTGAAAACTTCCACAAAGTAATAGTGTGTGAATCCATGCTTGTTGTACTCCCATTGTAGGGTGTATAAGAGCCTCTATAATATTTTCCAAGCTTTAATTTCTTCATCTCTATTTTTAATTCTTATGTGTTTATTCACCATTTCTTACGTTTTTATGCTTGCAAGTGCCTAAATGTAATTTATTCTTTGTGATGGGGTCATCATGTATGTGTGATTTTAAGTACATTGAAAGTGTTATTATTATCATATTTCATGTGTTTGTGTAGACTTTCACAAAGTAAGAGTATATTAATCCATGTTTGTGTTTGCAATACTCCCATTGTACTATAAAATGTATACTTACTATTGTTGACTTCTTCATTCAGAATGTTCAGTGAGCTTATTAAATATTGCCATCAACGTCTTACATAGAAGCTGCAACTAAAATTAATTTTTTTGCATACAATCTCCATGGACTTGATATTCAAGGATTCAAAAATATTGTTGTTAACTTTTGAAATGTACAATAGGCATGTTTTGGTTCTTTTAAAGTTTTCAAAATGTAATGTATCCTTTAAATTTTATCTGTCTCATCTACTACATACAAAGGTTTCTTTAGCTTGTCCTTGAATTGCCACATGAGGTGTTGCCATATTATATAGATTGTTTCCAATTGAATTGGTATGTTAAGTTTCTATAACGTGAAAAGACAATCTCTGCTTTGGAACATTACACTATCTACAAAAAATGTAATGCCTTTCAAATGTACATTTCCTTGTTGGAGGCTCATAATATATACTTTCAATATAGGGTGTCAATTTCATGAATAGTGGTTGTCCTAATTATTTTGTGACTGCTATGTTACATTGACAACTAGTCAGATTACCCTGGCTACTGACACACCATTATACTCTCGTGATGACCCTTATGGTGATTTATATAAGCATTTCATTGGTAAGGGTTAGTGTTGTAAAGCATATTCTTGATTTGTTTGAATGCAAGTTGTTGTTTGTTGGCAACAAATACTATGAATGTTAACTACTGCAGATTTAAGATGGATGAGTGGGAATTAGACTATTACCTTAAAGATCTTTATGTTGAGACCAAACAAATGGTATGCATTTTCAGCTACTATACTTGAACATGAATTTGAATTGTATTATTTTTGTTATTGATGCTAATCCATCATGACATGATTTTTATTAAGAGAAAAAAGTTAATTATAAGTCCTCAATGCATGCAAGTGCTCAATTTAGACATTCCCCTCACCCCCTCAGATATCAAAGGAGGAAGCTATATGGAGGATCAATGATTGGGGATGGTTTCCCACTGTTATGAGACATCCATCCCCTACCCACAAATAACCAGGGGTACAATCCCAGTGCAATATGGAATCTTTATCGAATAAAGATGTAAACAAGGGGATAACATAGGTAATTTTATTGATGGTCCATGTATTTTCAATCCCTGATTTAATATTCTTGTCGCATATGTAAAATTCTCAATATTTTCAAACCATGCATCCCTCTTTTGATTTCTTACATTTCCCTTTTTTAATACTGTAGGAAGAGGGGGTGGAGCAGACCAAAGGTGAAGAGGATGCCCCTGAAGCACCCAATGATTGTTTCTCAATAGATGTATGGGAACCTTTGGCTGCCCTTAATGTTTGATTGCTCCTCATGTTAAATAATGTTTCTTTATTCCCTCTTACAACAATCAAAATTAAAAATACTTTTGACTAGCACACCATGTGTTTTCTATGTTGTTTTTGTTTTGTGTTTTAGTTGGGAGGGGTGGAGCAGAGCCACATGGACATGGATGATAGTCACCTGCATAATGACTTTGTCCCTACAAATGTGCATATTTTTTGTACTCTCTTTAATTTTCCATGCTCAATAATTGCAAACCATGCATCCCTATTTTTATATGTTATATCTTTTTTAATACTGCTAGAGGAGGGGGTAGAGTAGACCAAAGGTGAAGAAGGTGTCCCCAAAGTGTCCAATGACTATTTCTCAAGAAATGTATGGGAACCTTTGGCTGCCCTTAATGTTTTATTGCTCCTAATGTTAAATAATGTTTCTTTCTTCCCTCTTAAAATAATCAAGATTAGAATTCTCTTGACATGCCATTTATTTTTCTATGTTTTTTTCGTTTTGTGTTTTAGTTGGAAGGAGTGGAGTGGAGCCATGTGGACATGGCTAATAGTCCCCTGCATAATGACTCCATCCCTACAAATGTGCATATTTTTTCTAGTCTCTCTTTCACTTGACATGATCATAGCCCTATGTTTGTTGTTCCATATATGTTTGGATTTAGACTCACATGTATATGTCCACCTATGTGGCAAGAGGAGGTGGAGTCATATGACCTCAATGACAATGATGATGAGGATGATGATGATGGTGATTGGCTTTCAGATGCTTTACAATCTAAAATAGAGGAGGTACCGAATGCTATAAGAACATTTAATTGTATTTGATGATGTTATCTTATGTTTATTATTTTATACTTTTAACATTATATTGTGTTTGATGACATTATACTTTGTTTATTACTTTATACTCTTAACCTCACATCTCTTCCTTGTTGAATGACAGTATGTAGGCGATTAAAGAATCAAGGATTGGGGTATTACGAGGCTAAATGTGTACCTTTTCTTATTGAGGCCATGTGACACATTTAGTTTTGATGGTGGCTATCCATTTTGGTCATGATACAAGCTTAACACTCGCATTCATAAGATTCATGGTCGGCAACCTATTCCAAGGAGGCCCCTTGGGCATGATAGAAGTGGGAAATGTACAACTAAGGGAAGAGAAATCAATAAAAGGTAAATAAAAAGGAGGCCAATACATTGACTCTTGAAAAATCAGAGCATTAGCGAGAGAGATAGGCTAGAAAGATCATAGATGGCTAGGGAGGATGTGTCCAAGTTATGTTATCTTAGTGAAATAGCATTGAATTCTATCAAAGATGAGATGGATGCATACAATTCAAGTGAAAACTTGGCACAAAGAAGGGAAGCCTACATTCAGTGAAGATAATATCATCAAGAAATAGAGCAAGAAAGAGAACGATTGGAGAAACAACAAGGTGCATGTAGTAATGGACCTCAGGTTAAATGCATTATGTTCATTATTTTTCATGAAGTTAATGTTAATTTCAATTCAGCTTACTCAATATTAACATTGATATTTCTACAACAATCACCAATTTGATTACAGAGGGATGACCCTCAAGCCCATTCTAGTGATGAGGATCACATTCCTTTAAGAGAAATGCATTTACGGAATGATAGATATTTTCATCAGGGGGGGCATAACAAATGAAAGTGCATATGACAGGTTGCCTCAAAAATTGATATTGTACTTATTATGATGACTACATATTATATGAACTCTTGTTTATTCTTTATAACTTTATTTCAACCCTACCATTACATATTTTGATAGTGATGTATATTGTTATTGCATATAGGTTTTTGGTGGAGACGAGTTGGCACAGATGGACCATGTTTAGGAGGTATGTTAGTTACTTATTATTTACCAAAACCGACAAGTTTATTCTTCATGTTGCTGTCTTATTCTTGCATTTTGTCAAGATTTCTAAACTACACATTTTAAAATGCAGGAGTCCAAGGTGACATGCATATGCATGCATTCATGTGGTTGACCGCTTCCACATCTTTGTCCATTTTCAGAGGCCTAAAGGCCATGCCATGAACATTGATATTGCCTTGCATCTATTACCTTGGACACCATTATTTATATACATACATTTTTGAATAATATGTATGACATATTATATGTGTGGTTAAACATATTATTTGGATGGGATATTTGAATACAAGTGTTTCATTTTTGGTTTGTGTTGAATACATAGTTTTTGGTTTATGTACAATTCAAGCAATGGTTTGGTGGTTAATTTGCATTTACCGATATATTGCAAAATCATGCATGGTTGAATGATGTAATTTTTTTCCCATGTACTCATCGTATATTTTTTACATGTATGGTATGTGTTATTTTTGACTGGTGATCTATCATCTTCACATGTATACTTTATTCTCCTTTCACTCTTTAACATGTTGGTGACAAAGTTCACATATTTACATGTCTCTATGTCTATATAAAAGTAACCATGGTGGGGAGGATTTCAATATGAGATTTGTATGCATGGCTTGTCTCTCTAACATTCCTTCATCTCATATCATGTATTTTTTTGTTCAGGTAATGGATACAATAACTGTCGATGACTATGGCCTACAGTTTGAGGCATGGGAGGAGGGGCGAGAAGGAATGAGGCAACACTCTAATACATCAGAATGACCATGCCATAGGTAAATATTTCATACTCCAATATAATGATTTCATTGTTTTTATTTCAGTTAGAAAACTCTTTATGTGTAAGGGAACTATTCACAATTATAAAAAAATGGATGTTCTTAGCTTTTGAATATTCTCATGGACCTTCATTTATGTCTAGCTTTTTTTAGCTTTTCAATGCTAAAAATATTGAATGTTATCACTAAATTTCATGTGTATCATATTTTTTACAGATGAAGTCCCAAATCTAGAAGACAATGTGGTTACCCAATTGCCCGAGGACATGGAAGAACTTGCAAGGATGAGATCCCAAAACACAATGGGTGAAGAGGAAAATCTTGGTTTACAACTATCATTAGCGGTTGCAAAAAAATAATCACTTGAGAGGGAAAACCAATTTTTGACTGAGTTTCTTGATGGTATAAGGGCAAAGGTTATCAAGTTAGAAACTACATTGGTTGATAAGACCAGAGAGGCCAAGAAGTTGCACCGCACACTTCTCACATTGACGGATGAGAAGATGGATGTTGAAATAAAGTTTGTCAATCTACAAGTTGCCCATGCCTACAAAAAATCACTATGTGATGTAAGGGAGGAGACTGTGTGGGCCATACAAATGAAGCACAAAGGAATAGTTACCATATATGAGTAACAATTGCATATTTTGAAGGCAGAGTTTGATATCTTGTTTGCACAAGCCAATGGAAATTCTCCTAATAGATGTGGTATTCCATACACGAAAAATGATAATTAGTTATGTGCAATGACTTATATGTCTATTATTACATGATTTATGCATATGAATTTGGATGGAAATCAATTGAAACACATGCTTATTCACATTTTAATCTACAAAATTGATGTTTATTTTCCACCAGTTGCTTACTTCATCTTGTCTAAGGACTTTTGTGTAATTTATAAAGGTGGAAATATATGATAAGTGTATCTAACTATTTAGGCATGGTGATAGGTTTATAAATTCTTATGATTCTATTATTATTTTGATAGATATGTCATATAGTGAAAATCAAGTCATAATGCAATTTTTTGGTAAGAAAACTCTAAGTGGGAAAAGGGAAATCAAGATTTAGTTGTGTCCTTTTCTAGGAGTTTGGAGTTAGTTAAAAAGAGTAGATAGTTATTCCATTCGAATGTGGAAGAGATAAATAACAGAGAGAAATCCATAGAAAAATTATTACAGACTTATATTCCCTATTTTGAGTAATTACTTTTGTGGCTGAGTATAAGTGTTTTGTTAATGAAGAGTGAGACTGGTAATAGTTTCCAAATGTGCTTGAAGAATATATAACTTGAAAATACATTTAAAAGGTATTTTAATGAACATATTTGAGAATATAGGTTTCAAGAATTAAGAAGGAAGTGTCGGTATTGAAGATTATGTTTGTAGACCCCTGTTTGGGTGTTATTTCTCTTGTATGTAGATAGTATATTAATTGTTAAGAGATCAATGACATTGAAATAATATTATCATTCTTTTCCAAAGACTATTGGTAGTGGTTTAAAACTATACTCTTTGAATATTATCTAAGAAACCCTCTATTCATAGAAAAAGGGTTAGGATAGGCTTGTTTCCTGTAGTAGTTAATGTAAAGTTGGACTAAGCACATTTCATTGAAGGAAATGATCATTGACTCGAGGATTAAGTGTTTTGGGGTGTCTTGGTAAGTTATTTTAATGAGATTTAAGTTCCTTTTGCCAAAGTGTTTACATTGTATGTGTCTTTTTCAACCTTTACAAGCATATAGACCTGTAAACTCACAATTTCTTGACACAGTCAAATAGATTTTGATATGGAAAGCTTAGACAGTGGATTGGATAACAACATTTAATGATTAGAAGACATGATGTAGGTCAAGATAGACCTTAGGATATTTTTACAGGTCCATGAAAGTCATCAAAATGTTAGTAAATTTAATTTAAGCCCTCTCAGCTGAGACAGAGATAAGAAAACCCTAAACCTAGGGTTTGAAGGATATAGACCATTCTAGCCATTAAAATTTAGAGAAACTTGGTGGGAAGTTGGATTATGAAATTTTCTAACATATTTTATGGGTTTTAGGGTCAATGAGTATGTATATGTACTGTTAAAGAGACATGTGTATAAATAGGTGCTAAAATTGACCTAAGAGACCTAATGAATGGTAACAATGAGCAAAATAAGTCTAGAAAAATGTTTTAGAGACTGAGTTGGGTTATGAAACTATGAGGATAGTTAGATATTAGAAAAGGGTGTCTGCATAAATAGTTTATTTTCAAATTGGAGAAGATATAATTCTGTACCAAGTCAAAAATCCCAAAATAGGGCTACAAGGACTGAGCTGAGTGGTAGAGTTATGAAGAGAGGAGAATTTAAAATTGGAAATTTTTTATGAGTTAATGAAAAGGTAATTAAATAAAAAATTGAATGCCCTTGGTCCTAAAAACATAGTCAAAGAGCATGTTTAGATACCTTGAAGCTTAAGATATGTTGAAAACCCATAAACCATATAGTGAGCAATAAATTAGTGAAATTTTACAAAGAAATACAATCAATAAAAAGGCAAAGAGTGAGATAAGTAGCTTATTACCTACATCAATATTGAAACATAAATATCAAGAACTAACATCAACATAAAAAAAACTAACATTAAGAATAACAACTAACATCAATAATAAATATGTAATACACAAATATGTACTTTCTTTACCATTAAATTAAACTGTTTATCAATATTAAATCATATTTTTATAAAAATGTTCTATTTACTTTCATCACTATCACTTTGGATCATATTCATCATCACTTTCATCCTCTAAAACATGCATGTAAAAAAATAACAGTTTCATTCTTGAAATACTCTAGCCCAGTTGTATGACAGGGAAGTCTGTGGTAGGGGAGATTATGTATCTCTTCCACAATGAAGCATATGGCTATGAAAAATAAAGACTGGATGCCTGAAACATGTTATTTTCGACACTATATAGTTTAAAACATACTCTGAAAGGCAGTTTGCATCAATGAAAATATTTCATACTTGATCTGGATGCACATAAAAATTTGGATTATTAGACACCTTCATTAGCAAGGAATTCTCCAAGAAGGTCATAATATACACTAGAATAAATCCATGCATTAGGGAAAAAAACATCATCATGTGGCCATTCATATGACCACTGTATGTAAAAATCATTGTCAAGCATGTCTATGAGTGTCATGTACTCATAGCTCACCAATGGAACATGGTAGGCAGGATACACCATGTTGTAGTGGAGGAAAACATTTACCCAATTCAATCCATCAGGCTACCTAAATTTTTTTGTGGTTATAAGCCTCCTCCAATTGATGGCCTCAGCCACCACACATGAGATTTCATGTAATGTTTATCATTATGCATTGAGCTGCTCTAGTACATTTGATTTCTTCCATATAAATTTATGGAATTCCTCTTTTATTTATACCACACTCCCCATTTATAATTAATTCCACATTTCACATAATTACAAAAATTAATTAGTGACAATTTCCAAAAATAAATCACAAACTATAGTTAATCATTTTGCTTAACTATTGAATAAAGAGAAGATAAGCTATTGAATAAAGAAAGTTGTGAAATCAAAACATTGTCCAAATGTATTGAGTAACATAATAACACTATTTTGAAATCAAAATAGGCCATTCATATGACTTATAATAGGTTGAAGGATTTAAATAACTATTTTGGAAGCTAAAATATGGTATTCTGCCTTGTGCCCTGCTTTGTGTCTATCAAGAGAGAAAGGGTTACTTGTTTCTTGGGGATATATTGTGAAAATTTTGAAACCATAGTTAGTGAGTGAAGTGTTTCTTTTAATGAAACTGGGTGATTCCAAATAAGTAATGACTTCCAAGTGCAAGATATGGCAGAGAAAAGGGTCAGTGAGAACCCTATTTGGGTTGACAGTCATCTTGTATATAGGGATAAGACTTATTTATTTTTCATGTTGATTGAATTAATGAAGGATTGGTATGGTTAAGTATCCCTATTAGTAAAATAGGTTTGAAATCCTATAGAATCATTGTGAAACACTTGACACATGAATACATAACCCTATTGTTGTTAGAAGATCTACAGGTTACAAAGTGGAGCATAATCAATGTATGGAGGTCAAGTTCTCTCATATAAAAGTGAAATCATGGTTTCTAATAATGTTGTTTGCTTGAAATAGGCATAATAAGGTGTGAATATTAGAAAGAATCAATTAAGGGTCAATGAACCCAATGTGGGAATGATTCAAGATTCAGTTATGCTTCTTGGAGTATTTTGGTAGATTTATTTTTTTGTCTTGGTGAACTCCATTCGAATGTGATAGAGAATGGATGTGGAATTAAGAATTTTGATGAATAAGAGGACTGTGTTAATGAATTTTTGTATGTATTGATATTTCATGACTGAGATTAATCAATTTTATTTTTATAATCTTCAATATGGTGAGTGGTTGTTTATGTGCTTTTTGATATTGTTTGTTATCAACTATAATCTCTAATTGGAGTTAGTAACAAGAGTTGGATTGTAAGAAGGTTACCCTTGAGATGATAGGTAGGTATAATTCCATTTTACCTATATATTTACTCTTTAGAGACTTCTTGATGGATTTAAGCCTCCTTGAATCATATCCAGTCATACATTGTCCCAATCCACTCCTTACACCTTCTAAACTGTCTTAATATCTTTCACTAGCTTCTTACTAGGCTAATCACATAGGTCTCAATGTATAAAATCTTGATGAAGGTTAAATTAATCCATACTTTATAATTTTATGGGCTTAATGAGAATAATGTACATGTCCACACTCATTTCAATGGTTCTAGTACACCTTAACACCCTTTGTCAATAATCAGGATCTCAATTACATAATGAGGCTTGTAGCCTTTTTCTTAGAAATTTTTCATTGGTTGACCAATATAGGACCTATTACCAAGATATAGTTACAATTTTAGGTTCCCTCTATTCTTAATGATGTGTTTTAAAAGTCTCAAGTCTTGAATCCACTTCTAAATAGAAACTCATTTGTTAAAATCTTGCAAACTAGGCCTAATTAGGCCTATTCCATAACCACCACTATCAAAACCATACTTATCAGTATCGTATAATATTTAAACCTTTTCCATCAGTTATAGTACCTCAAATTATTCTATACTACAATTTTTATGCAATTTTTATGGTTAAATCTCATTATATCAACCAAACCCTAATCTTAGGGTTTGCATCCTCCTACACAGGCTGAGAACCTTCTAAAACCCCTATCTTGAGTTATACGATAATTAAAAGGTTAAAATAAAGTTAAAAAGTTTTTTTTTTGGGTTTCAAACCTGGTCCAAGCCTTATAACCTCCTTCTAGATCACTATTTACCCTTTTCACTTGAGAATGTCCCTTGACTGTGCAAAAAAACACAACTGCTATAGGTCTGTGACTAGTTTATACATTCAATGGGTGATTACCATGCCAAGGAAAGATAAAATAATATTCAATATGTTATTATAAACCTTAAAATATCCACTAAAGTATTCAAAATTCATCATCATTAGACTTTCCCTTACTATATCGAGTTTCTCAGTCGAACTAAGGTTTGTTACAACAAGACAAGGGTTTATAGAATAATTCTTTTTCAACTACGTTACCACTCATTTTAACTAGTCTCTTCTTACCATCAACTCCTCCAACATAGGTTAACTATTCATAACCATATTACTTTGGCTATATCACTAATATTTATGCATTGATAGTATAGACAAAACAATACCAAAACATAGAGGGGCTCAGTACTCAAACAAGGTATACACATGCACCCTTCAAAACCTAATCTTGTCTCTCCTTATATTCATGACTAGAAATTATTATTCATTATATTCATGATAGGAATATTTATAACTCATGCTAGTTTCTTTGAACAAATGTTTAATTCCTTCTCAACCCTCTAAAATAGGGGTTTCTTGTGTGTAACTGGGGTTTGACCGAGCAACAAAGACTTGCTTATCTTATCAAGGTTTGTCCCCTTAGTTTAACATTAAAAAAATTAGCTTAAACTCTACAACAACTAACTAATAAAAATCATTTAGCACATCCATTACTTATATCCTAGCCATGTGACTTGCATACCTTGGTTTATCATGCACGTAAATAGGGGTTTTAAAAACCAGAATTGATTTCTTAAACTTTTAATAATATGAGACTTTACCATAACATAAAAGGGTATTTGACACCTTTATCCAACCTTATACAATGATAACTTCTTATATTTTTCACTCCAAAATAGCTATGCAAACCATTCTTTATGCACTGTGATCAATGGTTAAGTGGCTCTACCTATAAACTTTGTTAAACCTGCAAATTAACATACGTTGGCATGATTATGGCCTCTAAAGCCTTCAAATAAATAATTCATGACCTATAACATCAATATACCTATTTAATGAAGTAATATTCAAAACCAAAATAACTTCTTTATTTATATCGTCAACTCATGTTACAATTGGAGCCCAATAATAGGGATTTCAACTTTTGAAGATTCTTATCATTATCTTCCATTCTCATATCCTCATTTCCTCTCTTGGAGGTCTCTTCTCTTCTCTTAATATACGCCATCTAACTCTCAATGACACTTGTTTTCCCATTTTCAACGTAGGTTTTCTCGAAACAATTACAAATCATTTCTTGTTCTTGAGCCCAACGTATCGGTGAAGGTTGCCATTCTAAAAACATGAATTTTATCTCATGACCACAAAATATATGACTTGAAACACTTATTAAAAGGTTTTTTGACCCTAAACATTACTATTTACTCTTGAACACTTTTTAACCTTTGCTTGGATCATTCTTGGCTTATGACAACATTTGAAAATTCAAATTACAATTTTGGAGGGAAAACCTATAATTCAAATTATAAGCCACTTCATGGATTCCTAAGACCTTTAGGACCTTCACTAGACATATTATCATGTAATATAACCTTGAACACTATCATTTTGACTATATTGACCCCTTATAGACTAAAACACACAAATGATGTTTTTTTCCTTGATGCTCCTGCATCACACAGAGAGCTTGGGTAAAAAGAATATTCTAACTAAGGGATAAAATATGACCACCATCACAAAAGTAATATAATTGAATATGAACACCATCACAAAATTATTTTTCAAAAGGTAGTTGATGTAAAAAGTAGTTGTAAAGAGAGGATTAAAGAGACTCTTCTAAGCATGAACAAGGTATTAAAGCTACTAACGAATGAAATGAACCTCATAACATTTGCATTATTCATTTATATAATTTTAGTAACATAATTTTTTTATATAATATTTATAAATTTGATTTATATTTAAAATAATGGCTAGTTTTACCGCATTCTTTGGGGTAGGGTTCAAATATCATTTATAAAATCCTTTAAGAGACAGTGCATTTATGCAATATGTTACAACATGTGGGTAGTCTAAAAAACTATTCACCTTTAAAAAAATGTATTTATTTTTTGTTACATGCATTTTTTTTTTTACATGCATCTATTATTGTTGTGATGTCACTGAAACCTATAAAGGGTTACAATCAGGTTGTATGATCTCTATTATGTCCACCCCTACCTCGCTTCACTACCCTGTTAAGCTCGTCATCCCAGACTTGTCATTTTGGATTATTATGAAGTGGGGTTGGAAAATGTGTCATCTCCTGCAACATGATCTGATATTTGCATATATTCATATTTTTAATGAAGTTTCTCTATGGGTGGAGTTCCATGCCAATCCTACACTTTTTGGAATGGATGAGGCATTGGTTGTTGTCCATTAGATATTGCCCTAATCTACACCTTGTTGTAAACCTTTTACATATAGTTTTTGAAGAATGCCATAGTTTCTATGCTTCTATCCACTGCACAACGTATGTCAAATATCTCTCGTGCTCCGTATATCAGGGCCTCAACATCATCAATTCTAGCATTATACGAGATCTATTGATAAAGTGAAAAGCATCCAGTTAGAAATGCTAAAAAATATGATGAACATATGACTGCAACTAGTTACTATACTTACAATATCATCCCCCCTTAGCTGGTCTTATCTTCAGTGTCATCTATGAAATTTGTTGTAACACCTTCTAGTTCACACCCTGATCCTTTCATATCCATATCTGATACACCATACATTTTGGTGTGAAAATCTTCAACATCCATGGTTTGTCCCTCATTTTCAATTTTAACTCCATTGTCCTTGACTTGGGCAATGAAAATGTATTACACAAACTTTAATGACCTCAAATTTGTCAATGCATATAAGGGGAAATAAAAATTACATGGTACTCAACATCGATGTTGTTGATGTTCTCGTTAATACCATGCATTGTGGTTGCATCCTCTACAACTACCTGAGTTGTCATATTTCTCATAAGTTCTACTTTGAGCACATGCTTTCAAGTATATCCTTGGATTGAAAATGAGTAATTTCACATTGACATAGAAGGTGTTACATTGAAGATGCGATAATGAAACATCTCATCTTTCATACTTTACACCCATGTCGTACAAGGGTCATTATTGTTGAAGTTAACATGAGAATATAGGATGTTCAAAGCCTATACGCATGAAATATTTTCATGTCTTTATGCTTTAACGTTCCTATGGAAGCTGAAGTCCTTGCATAATTGTAGCCACCAATAATGTATGTAAACCGATGTTGTTAATTGGTGTCTTTCCCAACATGCAGAAGTGTTCGACAACATCACGTGTAGATTCCAACCCTATATGCCTAGTGTTGTTCCCAATATTTGACAAAGGCAGGCTGAGAGGAGTGATATATTTCTATAAAAAATTTGGACTCCCTTGTAGCTATGTCCTCATCAACAAAATTATGCAATATGAACCCCAAATCTTGAAACATCACACGTCTGACATCATCATCTTTCACCTTTACTATCAAATTCTTCAACCACGTGCGACGAACATGCCAAATGCATAATTAGACCTCATGGTTGAATGTCTCCTTGAATAACATAATAGTTTTTCATAAGTAAATGGAATAAGGTGAGGATGGTGTTTATAAACATATAAATATGAATTCCAAGATGCGTGTAGGAATAATGATGATGCACCTAATATATTTTATCTCTGCACCAGCATCATCGAATATGAAGGCACTAATTATCCATTTAATGTCTTTCAAATTCACTCTTCAAAGAAGAATTTGCATCCATTGTCTTATGTCAACAGTACATGATTGAGACATAATGACCCATGCAACGAGCACACCTTCGTGTTTGAACTCAAACACCAACAATGTATACAACTAAAAATGTAAAAGAAAATAATAAAAAAATTAGATCAACTACTATTGTTACAAACATCAAAAAAACTAATATTATCAACTACTCTTACAACATTGGCACAATACCTTCATTGCATTCATACCAAATGTTGCATCCATCACTAATAAGCAATGCTTCCCAAATCTCAACAACCATCCAGCTGTTGTGGGTGGTAGATGCCCAAAATGAAGGGAATTTCCCTATCCCCATCAAACTTTCCCCATTGTATCCATAATAAAAAAACTTATTTGGATTCACTAATGCCCACTCCCAAACACTTGTTGCATCATCAGCATTGTACACATATTTTGCCTCCTTGATTAATCACTCTCTATTGTATATGTCATCCTTGCTCAAAAAATCATCCCGCTCTATTTCACCACTAAACAATACAAGTTTTTCATTCAGCATCTCTCAATGTTTAAGGTGGATAACATCAGCAGACATTCCCAACAATAGTATCCTGTGAACCCATTCATTAAGTTGGGGGCTCATGTGAGGAGCAAAAAAACATTTTTTACCCTTGAACTGTTTATATTATTGGTCATGGTAATAGTTGTGCTCATTGTCCATGTGTTATATTTGATTGTATGTGAGTAACACATGATCAAGTCTATAGACCATGCATCTTGTGCTAAAATGATAACGAAAACTACACCTTATATGCCTTCACCCAACCAACTACCCTTTCCTGACTTAGGCATTAAAGACTTGTCTTTGGGCATATCATCAATTTCTCGAAAGTCATTGGGGCCATATGAACACTATTACCTGCATGATTATGGTGAACAAATAATTAGTCATGTAAGATGAAAATAAAATGTAAATGAATGGAACATAATAACATCTGAATAGACACCAACTTGTAATGTATAGTGTGAGGTGACTCACATGACATATTCAGAGACTATGGTGATCCTGATATCCTTTCCAACAAAATTTGAATATCTTTTATGATGTGAAACATGAAACTTTGTAGGGAACAATGCCCTTCTCAATTTTTCTTTGATGAAGTCGTCAACCTTGCCCTGCTAAACCCAGGTAACCCACAAGTCTTCCTCGTTCACGTCAAGAAAATTGGCCCATTTGATACAACTACAATAAAATGGACCCTCGCATGGATTCTATAGTTCAAGGTGCATTATTTCTTCCCACCTTTTTACCATATATTGTAGCCTATAAGGAGAACATTTCATTGAATGAATTGAAAATGGACTTTTCATATTTTGAGTGAATGTAAGTTTCCATTTATTACAGAGGACCTTTTTTTCAATTGAAATCAATATAAAACCTTTCATAAAACATATGAAAATAAATGCATCAAAATGTAGAAATGGACAAAATAGTGCATGCATGAGGTAGTTTCATTTATAGATGATCTTAAGTGGCACATACTAACTGCATGCATGTGGGCCGGGCTTAGGAATGTGATTTTTCTACGAAGTCCATAGCTTCAGGAAAGGGTTAAAAAAATAAAAATTATTAGCAAAACCCATAAAATGAAGACAAGGGTTGAAGAATAAGGAATTTTTTATGAAGCCCATAGAATCAGGAGAGGGTAAAAAAAGAGAAATTACTAATTAGCCCATGTGATATTCTCATTGTCCATAAACTAATCATTCAATGTATTCAATTAGAAGCATGGATTTACTGTTAATTTATGGACAACATGTGAAAGGAAATGCTAGTAGGCGACACAAGAAAAAATTATACGACATGTGTGCATTACAAATTATATGAGCCCATATGGGATGCAATTTATCCCATTCAATTGTAATGGTAGGTTGCCTTATTACCCATAGTAAGGTCGGGGCATAAACCATATTGAGTTTTTAGAGCTTTAGTGTAGCAAAATATGCTTCCAATTTTATTTAAATGATTTCCTCATAGACCACCACTACCGTAATTCCCATGTACCGAACCACAATTTTTGGCCATTAAATTTAGGGAGGGCCATGAGAAGACAAAACACAATTATGAAACTAAATGAAAGCTTCTTATTCATTACATGTATAAAATTATACAAAATGTTGTCATGATCAAAAATATTCTTCTTCATTACATGTACAATGTCAATTATTTACAACTAATCCAAGTAGTACCCATCATGAACATGGGCATTTCTATCATCCTCAAATTCTTCTAATGGTGTTGGAAAATGAATTATTTGCCACATTGCTTCTTGGTATGTAAGTTCATCCAACACATGTTTGGGATCTAATTCAAGATTTGAATATGGAGAATTCCATAATTGCACATAATTATCATGAAGATTGTCCCATGTTGAAATTTAAAATCTAATCACAAGGTGATATGTATGAAATAATGTCTCTAGCAAGAATGTTGCATAACTAGTTCTATCAAAGTACATGTCAAACCAACTTTTCATCATGGGATTCAATGATATTTCATGCTGAAAAATAATTAATTTTGATAAAAGATTAGAATTAAAAATTAAATCCATAGTTTCCATTTGTTAATTTGACCAATTGCCTTTTAACACGTCCAAAGTAAAAGCATTATTAGTATTCCACCAAATCTTGGCAATGTGATTTGCATGAGTAGCCCAAGAAGCTGGTGGCCGAATGAAAATTTCTTTCAATTTGTCTACAACTTGATCTAAGTCTCTTCTTGTTACATCTTTGAGTTAGATTAGGGAATTTCATAAGTGATTGGAATGCCAACTGGAGAGGGGTTGCAAAAACAATGACATACTGTAAACAAACACACAAACCACCAATATGACAAATATTAGATTAACATTCAACACTAGTACTTTATAAGTATTTTATGGGCCTCCATACTGAGATGGAGCCATAATGTGCATGTGAGTGGAATCTCAACCATGAGATAAAGGGCTTCACCTCATATCCTAGATAATTCAATGCAACTACATGCTATTAATAAAACCTTAATTTGATACAAGCACTTGACACTAGATATATAAGGGAAAAATTAAATCAATGTATAACTCCTTTGATTGAATGTCAAGACCTCTTGATAATACATGATAAAATAATCATAAGAGACCCTGCTTATAATAGGGTTCGATGAGAATATAAATGATGAAATGACCAAGCGTTGTGTGTGTGTGCGTGCATGTGTGTGTGCGTGCATGTGTGTGTGGACATGCATTCCTCAAGGGCATATATACATGTGGGTTAAAGATAGTAAAAGGGGAAAATCAAGGCACAAAAGACAAAAAAATTAAGGGGATAGCCAAATGGGCTAACCAAGGAAAAGACACTAAAAGAATATTGTAGACATTTTGAGAGCATTCAAAATTGTACAAAGGAAAACAAATAGTCGATATTTAGGTTTTCATATAATTTCATCTGATGGATATATTATTATATGAAAATAGTGTTCACACAAATTCAAGTTATGAGGAAGACCTGAGTTAAGGGATGATGACATAAGGCCCAAAAAAATGAAAGTCTATTGAAAATATCTAAACGTATGCACATAGACCATATCTGATAAAACATGAAACATACCTAATGTAAAAAGGTCTTGTACTAGAATTAGGTGTCTACAATAACACACAAATATAAAAGGAGAGATGGGCCATCAACTATAAATCATATCATTTATAAATTATATAAACTAACTAATATAAATCATATGATCATACATGTTGATTTTGTTTTATTGTCGTCATATTGTTGTTGATATGTGTTAAGAATATGAATATATAATATTGTACATTAGAAACCATAATATAGGTTAAAAGGAATTCGTTCAAAATTACATTTCAAATAGGACATTGCAATAGAAAAAGGCAATATTCAACATAAAACACAAGAGTTAGGTTTTTAAGATCTCTCTCCTAACAACTTATGATTGTTAAGTAGATTAATGGGTATGTTTGTGCCTCTAAAATTGAGATTGGAGAAAAGAGTCTAAATCTAAACTATGAAATAAAGAGTTGTGCTAATGAATCTTAAGGAGACCAACTCTATATTGGGTTATATCTCTAATGAATAGAGCTACACATCTTTGACCTTCATAATGAATAAGATCTCATATAGAGCAATGATTTCCTCTAAAGATGAAGTAAACCCTTCCATGAATGTCGTAATAAATTAGAAACATATACACATGATGTTCCTTTGACTTTGGTTATTTAATACCAATTTTACAAATACATTGATATGTGGAATAAAGTGATTTGAATTCATTTGACCACTCAAATTCCGTATGGGACTCTCAGATTTTCTTCCAGTCAATTTTAGAATAAAATCTCTTTACAAACTTTACATCAACTCACTATCCTTATATTTATGTTTTTCCTCATATGCTCAATATTTCAATTCATAAAATAGAAAATGCCACATAGGTTTTTATTCTTGCTTGCCATTGAACATGCCATTTGTGAGATTTGAACATGGATCATCTTGTAAATGTGATTTGCACACAGATCATAAGAAGGGCAATGTTGAATAAAGTAATACTATTTTGATAATTTGTGTGTTAATGATGTGCTTGAGTTGCAGTTTAAAGGAAATGATAATACTCAATCTTGAAATCTACATGACTTGCATATGCCCCATAGGCATTGGCAACATCCATAGATGAAATGCATGTAGCACGTTTAGTTATAACCCTTTACAAAAGCTCATTGACTGTAACTTTTTCTACAAGTAGGTACCGTTTTCCAGTTCTTTGAGATCATATTTACAACCCAAAATGGGCAATGATTGGCATTTGAACTATCCAAAACCATGCTTGATGTTGAACCTAATAACACACACCCAACACAAGTGCATGAGCTTTCAAATAAACCAGTAGAATCTATTGAATTAATCAATCATATTTTTTATAATTAAAAAATGTTTTTCTTTACAAACTCACACAAGAAGGGCAATGTAGAATAAAATTTTACATGGAAGGCAAAGTTAAACAAAGTTGTATTGTTCAAACACAAAATATCCTTTAACAGACGGTCAATTTAAAGGACAAAAGAAAGAAAAGCTCAATGTTCCCTTATCATTTTAACAGAGGGTCATTTTAAAGGACAAAAAAAATAAAACATTCCATTATTTAGGTGCAAAATTTACTGTGCGAAACCATTTCTAGAGTGGGAAAAACAAAACCATTATTGTGCAAAACCAAGTCGAGACAGGGACCTTACTGCACTTATTAAAGTATTGATGCATGACACTTCCAGTTCCAATCTCTCATTTGTTGACTTAATCCCCATTACAAGTTGCAAATATTTTTGAAATATCTACAAATTATAAAGAAACCTAATCGATCTATTTGTTTATAAGATATAAAAACCAAAATGCAATCCACTGGGGGCACTTGTAGACATAGACAAGTCAAGTGATGTTTATGTGTCGATCACTTGAATGCAATTTTGTCATAGCATGCATACAATGCAGTAAATCACATTTTTGCTTAAATGAAAAAAAAAAAAAAACATTCCATTATTTAGGTGCAGAATTTACCAAATGGAATAACGACCTAACAATTTCTACACACAATGTTCTTCCCAACAAATGCAATGAACGAACAAGGCAAAAACAGGGCAAGAGCGATGAGCTTAGGCATGGGCTGGCCAATGGTAAGGTCAACCATTTCAAAACTCCTGCTCATTTTTCCCGTTTTGTTCTAACTGTGGCTTATGACTAACTATGGCAGGGACAATGCCGCGAGTTAAGCTTGTCAAGGGATACCATAGGTTAAGCTTGTCGAGGGACCACATTTATCGAAGAAGACTTTTTGCAGGGCTTTCCGTCGATGACGTCGTTGACTAACACATGTCGAGAGTTGACGTGTGCTAATTAAACTTATCGAACATATTATTTATCAAACAAATTTTACGTAAATTTTTTCCCATAAAACACCTCTAGCATTAAAAAAAATGGTAATCTTAATAATTAATATAAATGGCTTGATGAATAGTTCTCCTCTAAAGCTTCTCAACTTGTAACGGCGACGAGCTCCTGCTATTTTTCTTCTTCTCAAAAATAAGACTGATGAGTGATGTGGAAAGAATGTAGAGTGTCTCTTCGTGTCTTAATATTCCATTGTGGAAGCAGGTTGTTCCTCCTCGAAATTCCTTTGCGAATTATTTAATGTAATATGAAATTCCCAATATCTCGAATATCTCGAGCCCATAACTCATCGTGGGTGCGCTTAAGTCGCTGAGGCGCTCAATTTATGAAACTATTTTGTTGTCATATGAAGATTTGGTGGATCTCTTTAAAGTTAATGCATTTCACTAATGTAGTAGAAAATAAAATAATATATGTGAAATTGAGAAATAGAATAAGAGGATATTTTGTATTTATAATTTTATATTTTAAATATGTAAGAATTTTTATTGAAAAGTGTATTTTTATTAATAAAAAAATATAGTATAATTTTAATCATACAAAAAAAAATGAGTGAAAAAGTTATATTTCAAAAGTCAAGTCATTTCAAGTTAAATTAGTTTTAAGGGCTTCAAAAAAATAAAATAAAAACTCAAATGAAATATATTTTGGAGTGCCATATATCCAACAATTTTAAAGTATTTTTTTTTGTCTTTATTTGTTTTAATTTCAGTTCATAGCTTTGTAGGAGGTGCGAAAGGAATAACAACAGTAACCATCTATAATTGGGGTTCAAGTGGAGCTTGATCTTTATCCGACTCAGAGATATCAGATTCAAGGCATCTCTTGATTCTTCCACCTAAAACAATATCTTCCACAGAGGTTTCTTCCATAGCTTTTGTTCTAGAATTTTTTGTTGGTCCATCTATAGATTTTTCCTTGACCTCAGATGTCTTCTTAGTAGATAAGACTTCTTTCGAAAGAGAATGCTCACACCGCTGTCAACTTTTAGATTTAATGCACCGATCCTTTTTTTTTCTTTGGTCTATTTGTGTAAGGCATGTGCCTTGGAGATGGCTAGTTTGATGGCAAAAATGGCATCTAAATGCAATGTTTTCATAATCCAAAGTTTGGATTCAAAGGGAATGATCATGTTTTAAGTGCATTTTCTCTGAAAGACCTTTGCTAAGATCCACCTGTTGGGAATCTAGAACAACAAACATGCTCTGATACCACTTGTTGGGAGGATGTACACCGGAAGCACACAATTTGATTACCAATACCAAGCAACTTAATATGCGGAAATTAACCAGATTCACCAAGTAACTAGAATTCAGAATAACACAGCATATGAGAGACAATACCAAATTGTATTAACACTTTATACAGAAAAGAATACAATAAAGAAGATGCCACTTCTTCTCCACCACCTTACAGAGGTTTCCCACGCCTCAAGTGAACAGTAATTCTTCTCCCCAAAGCTCTCCCTCTCACAGGTCCCAACACCCAACTCAAATACAGAGTTGGTGTTCACCTCCCGTGCTCCACGCACACCACAAGTGCTCCACGCACTCCACAAGCACTCCACGTGCTCCACAAGTACTCAAGGTACTTCAAGTAGATCTCCCATGAATCTGCAACAACCTGCAATTCAACAGACCATACTTATGGAAGGAACTCCCTTGCCTTCCTCTTGCTCTATCCGAGTACACACCTGTACTCCAAGTAGATCCTGCCTGATACTGCTCCCTGTAGTGTTGTTGTCTGTATGACCTTGCACACCTGCAAATCAAGCAATGGTTCCAATCCCCTGTGAACCTCGACCTTGCACACACATACACCTGTAGATCAACGATCTTACTTACCATGTAGATCTCCTATATAGGCCATGCAACTGTGACCAAGATCCTACACTCTTGAAGAACCCAGCTGGCTCTCCAATCCAGCACCAACACACCTGGTACTGTGGCACTAGGAGGAATGCACCATAGCTCTACCTCACACACAGAAGGAGCTTACAATTATGCTCTCTTACTCCCTAGCACACTTTTCCAATACAACCATGAGTCTATTATATAGATCTCATCCAAACAATGACTAGACATCTAATTACAATAATTAGATCCGCAGCTATGAGTCTAAAATTAGCACTCATCATGCAAACTCTTGGTTCATTAGCTCACTGCCCGTTATTAACTCGCAGTCGAACTACACAGGCGACCGACGTCGGTCCCTGTCCGCCTGGGGTCGCCGACGCCGGCCGATATATGACCGACGTCGGTTGCCTTCCTGTCTTACCCTGCCGACGCCGGTTGGCCAGACCAACGCCAAACACTTCTGACACTCAGCAACTCATTCTGCAACCTCCTCCATGTCTGCATCAGTGAAGCTTTTAGCTCCACAATCCTAACACCACCTCCACACAAATTGAAGTATAGGTGAAGATTCATTGATTAAATCTCTCTAAAACCATCTTGATGAACCTTCTCAAAGAATTTCCAATAGCTTCACACACTAAAGGGTGTCGGAAAGGAAGAGGAAGATTTGGGAGTCAAACCCAAACTGACATTTTGAACACCACCATAGTGGTAGGATCAAAACCTAAAAACCAAGGGGTCATAAAGAACCCAACTCTACCCCAAAACCAAGGGCCTTCCTAAAAAACTATCTGATAAAATTTAGACGAAAAATAAACTACAAAGAAACCCTTCGAATATAAGTGGATCACACACTCCTTAGTCTAGGTAGAATAAACCCACTGACATGGATCCTCTGACTAAAGCTAGAATCTATTAAATCTATAAATAACAACATATTCTTAAAAATATGAAATTAAAGCATTTACCTTTGAAAGAGATATTTCTAATGCTAGCATCTCATCCAATTGCTCTATAATATACGGACTTGGACAATTTGTGGGGGAAGCCAAAACAATTGGAGCCTTGAAGCAAGCAACATCCTTGAAGGAGATAAGACCCAAAACCCTGTTTTGAACCAACGTCAAAATGAAACTTTGAGGCCATAATGATGCTAGTAAAAAACCTTAACTGCAGGAAGAATTGCAGAGGCAACCACAACTACTGTGGCAGGCCTGTCGCTAAACCTATAAGGGTTCTAAACGCCACTCTGCCATTTTATTTTCTTTGATGTCATAATGATGTTTTAATTTAATTTCTTTATCTAATAAATTTATAAATTGGAATTTGTCATATAATTATACGAGAATAATCGTATTAGTTTGCATAGTCTCATATTATGATACAAATTTAATTAAAATGTATTATCATTAAAATTATATAAATATTATGTATTATTTTTTACATTATATTTAAAAAACATATATCCAATTAAAAACATTTAATATTATTGATTCTCAATATTGAAAGATTGAATCATTGTTTGTACATCCACATAACATTAGGCTCTTAATAACCTCTTAACTAACTAAAATATTCATATTGACCATTTTATAAAATCGTATGTTCATGTTCGAAAGGCATACAAATATTGCCTATATCTATTTTGTTATGCACAATAAAGAATTCAACATAGACTTTAACAAAAAGTTTTGAGATTAAAAAAAATTAAATAAACTTATTAAAACACAATGGAACTGACATTGTTAATTAGTGCAAGCTATGAAGTATTTAATATTGGTCATTGTTAATTATTGCAAGCTATGAAGTATTTAATATTGGTCTTTTATAAATTACACTAATAATTATTGTAAGTTATGAAGATTTTAAAATGAAAATTAAATAATAATATTTGATTTGTTTTTTTTTCTAATTTTTAATTCAACCTTAATTTCTAGTCTATCATAGTTAACCATTTTAATCTTTGATAGTTTGTTTAAGATCTCAAAGTGAGATTAATGTTCAGGATGAAATTGTAGGTATTAACAAATGCAAAACATTTTTTTTTGCTTAAATTACATTTTAGATAAAGAAAATTATATGTAATGCATTGTCATTCGCTGATAAAAAATATTTATTTTTTATCGATTCAGAAATTTTTAAATGGTTAAAAAATTATTTTTAACAACAAAATTGTAAAATATCTCCAATGAAATAATTCCACAACTTGTTTAAATCATGATTTATTTGTTTCTCCCAATATTAACAATATATCTTGAGGATTACCATCATTAAATTGAATATGCATAAAAAAAGGGCTTCTTTTTGACAGACAAGCTCATAAATTTAATTGTATCTATAACATTAAATTAATAAATATGGTTTAGACATATTACAAAAAATCTTACTTTGGAAATGACTAATATGTGATAAACACTCAATTGAGCTATTTAAATTATTTGACCACAGCTATGTGAATGCGATTGTTCTTTACATATTGAAAATATTTCCCACCACAGTTATGTGAATGCGATTGTTCTTTACATATTGAAATTATTTCCCATCAAATTAATTAATCCATAATTTTTTTTTTAGATATTAATATAAATATAACATAAAAACATTTTAACTATAACAAAATTAAATACATTATTTTTACTTATAAAAAAGTTGGAAGAATTGTTATCCATAATCATGAAAACTTATTGTGTATTAATTTATGAGTTTTAAATAAAAGTATGTTATCAAAAACTTTTGGTTGAAATTTAAACATATCTTTCTTTTATTAAAAAGAGTTTGCATGTATTAAAAAATCCTTTTTTTTAACAGAAAGTTTCATGAATATAATTGTATTTATGACATCAAAATAGCAAAATGGGTCAGATAATGTAAGATTTTCATTTTAAAGATGGTTAATACATGATAGAAATTTAATTAAGTCTTCCAAATCACTTGGCCACAATTATGTAAATGCGATTATTAGTTATATATCAATACATTTTTTATCAAAATGATTTATTCATAAATTTTTTTAAATATTTTTTTAAGATCGATACGAGGTTTGTATAGGGCCTCAAGTTTGTAAAGAAAAAGTTTTACAGAACAAAATACGAAAGTCAATTAATTAATCAGAAAGAACAAAAATAGTTGTCAAATACAACTATCAGTGAAGAGCCTCGAAAGAACACGGGCACTCAACAGAAGACCACAAAATAGAAAAACCAAAAAAGTACCAAAAACCAAAAACCCAGACAAGACTAGGATTTGACATAAACCATCATTAGAAATTCAGACCCGCTAGGACCTCATCGTCTGTGTCAGTTAGGTGCACTATTTCTCGTCTACCACCAATTAGTTCATCCACAATAATAACTTCTTCTTTGACAAGTTCCATCAACGTTTTGCCCCCAAATAAAGATGACACAGAGTGGTTGACGCCCTCCGGTGTGTCCGGGTCTGTATCCTCCACAAGCGATTTGTTATACTATAGTGGCACTACCACCTTACCTCTAAGTACCCATCTTACTAGTTTTCTCACTGCCTCTACTCTCCGCTACTTGTGCCGATAAGCTCGTAACTGAACTAGCTCCAGAATTGGGATTTTAAGCTACAACATCACTGGCAAAGAAACAAATTTCCCAATCTTCATATTCAATAAAAAACCTTCTTTCGCAAATCCTCCATAAAACCTAGGAGTATTGTAAACCTCATCTCAACAATGCTAAAAGCAGATGCCTGAACAACTCTTAAGCCATCTTGCCCAAAAAACAATAGATTTGGTAGAGGAGTTAGGTCATGCAGTAGAATTTTCTTACCCAGACCAATGTAGAACTCTGGACAAACACATAACACCACAACTTTTGCCACTATTTCAGAGTCAAACACCAAAAACATGTGATTCAACGTGAAAATCATTGCCAATTTAGAGTTGACCCTGTTTTTAACCCCTTTCGCTAGAAAATCTTGCCCAAGGATGTCCACAATAACATCATGCATCTCTTCCATCGGTATCCAAAACACATTCTTGAGGTGAGAACGAGAGATTTGGCCATTGAATGCCATTTATCTAACTTCACTCGCACCATATATGCACACAATTGCTAGCAGAATCTCACTCTCAGTCTCCATACTATGCCCCATCGACCATGAACACAACACACAACAATTGACATTCAACGAGCACAAATTTTTGAGGCAAAAAGGATCGTGAAGGCAGGGGACATAAAGAGGCTCGAGGGAAGCCTCTAGGCGCCCTCATGCCATGGGATGCTATCATTCCCACCAATAATAACCTCCATACTTAATTAATGTCAATTTGCCTTTCGATTCCCCTCATAACACCAAACGATCTGTGAAATGATAAAAAGGCAACACAAGCTTGAATAACCCAAAAGATTTAAACACCTTCCACTTTGCTAAAGTTAGATCATTGCTAAAATAGCTAGAGATTTTGTAATTGCTTTGTGAATCAAAGCAATACAAAATCAATATCAGACCGAGAAATTAACCAAAATCTATTGTCGAGACTGATGGGAAATATTCCCAAGCCTCTCGGACATTATCCACATGACATACCTCTGCTTGATTAATGCCATAATTTGCCAAGAAATCTGCGATCTAATTCACCTCTCAATAACAATGTTTTCACTTAACCGAAGAAAAAGCACCCAAATTCCTCCAGTTTTCTTCACAATATTCTCAAGATACCAAGAGTTAGCCTCTTTTTTCTCCAAGGTAGAGATGACCACTTGAGAGTCACCTTCAACAATCAGATTCAGTATCGCACACTATATGGCCAATTCAATTCCACTCACCAACGCTTGAGCTTTCACTTCATTATTGAACCCATCCTGAATCTTCTTGGACATGGCACAGATCATGGATCCATAATAGTCTTGAATAATGCAACCCACCCTAGATGTCCCTGGGTTTCCTCGAGTTGCACCATTGAAGTTTAACTTGAACCACCGCAAAAGAGGAGTTCATTTCTGCTTCCTTATTATGTATTTTTTTTCCAATAATTGTTGACCCATTAACGAGAATTTTATATATATATATATATATATATATATATATATATATATATATATATATATATATATATATATATATAACCAACTGAAAACAAACCAAAACAACAAAAAAGTAAACATACGGCTACAACAACCCGACATCACTTGGTAGCATACTAAAACCAGATGACCAAAAACCAAATCGACTAAGAAAATTTGAACACATTGACAAGATATTAGCCATTTCAACAGATACCCATACTAGCTTCTTCTTCTGAATCCATAACATAGATGACTTCGTCACCCCTGAGTTAACCACCTCTTCCCCTGGCAAGATTTTAGCTTTAATGTTTTTCCCAGTGCCTTCTTTGCCTATAGCTGAAGTCACAGAAAGGATTGTATCTCCCAGGAAAAGGCTTCCAAAAACCTCTTCCCATGGTTTACTACACCAGGGCGGCGCTACGACTTCCCTCCATTGAATCTATTTCACCAGATTTTTGACAATTGTCACTCTATGCTTCCCATGCCGATGCTCATACATCCTTGCCAACTCAGGGATTTGAGCCTTAATCTACTCTAAAGTGGGCATGGAAATAAATTGACCCTCCTTAGAACCAGGTTTCGAAACTTTCCTTTGTAATTCCTCCACAAAATCCAATAAAATCATGAAGTGTGTCTCCAAAGCCTGAAAAGCCGAGGATGGAACCACACCTAGGCTATCTCTCCCTAAGAAAGGTAGATTGGGCAAAGGTGACGGGTCATGGAGCAAAATTTTCTTTACTAGCCCCACCCGCACTTCTATATGCACACAAAAAACCATCACTTGAGCGACCACTTACACTCCTGAGACCAATGCCATAAGATTGGATGCAAACATCGTAACAATTTGTGAATTTACCTGGCTACTCACACCCTAAAGCAAGAACTCAAACCTAAGAACATCCGAGATTGCCTCAAAGAGATCCTCCGATGGGAGCTAGAAGATATGTGACAGGCAAGCTTGCGAGATTTGGCCTTTGAAGACCATTTCATGTGCTTTACTTCCCCCATTAATACATGGAGTTACCGAGGCAATTTCTGGTATATCATCCATTCTGCCGACCTATTTCCACCAGTTTTGTTGACACCTATGAGCATTACCAATAACCAGCACACCAACCCCAACCAGCATAAAAACCCAGGGATGACATGATGATTTGAAATGCTATCCTCGAAGCCCCCACTTGCCAAAGGTAGCCACCATTTTGGCAAATGATGTCCGATTGCATTCATTAATGCCAACCTGTGGGAAGTAATCCCCTATGTGTGAGGAAGCACCATGCAATAATGAGTTGGACAACCAATGAAAAAGGACCCAAAACTAGCTCACCACCTTTCTAGCGACAAGAACGACCCCCACTAAGTTTAGCGGAAGGCTTTAGCTCTGTTTCATAGATCAAGCCAAACACAAAGCTTAAAGCAAACATTAACCAAACTCAATCAAAGAAATAGTTGGGAAATATTCCCATGCCACTCTCATGTTATCCATTCTACACATCTCCTCTTGGTCAATATCATAATTCACCAAGAAGTCCGCAGTCAAATTCACCTCTCGGAAGCAGTGTTTGGAATCCACCTCGGAGAATAGCTCTAGATTTTTCTAGGTGTTTGATAGAATATTCTCAAGATGCCAGACTCTAGCCTCTTTCCTTTTCAATGCTAAAATCATTACATGAGAATCTCCTTCTATCAAAAACTTATAGATCCCACATTGGAGGGCCATATCAATACCCAATGCAAGTGCTTGCACCTTCGCTTCATTATTTGTGCCATCTTGAAGTTTCCTAGACATAACACAAATTAATGAAACACTGCAATCCCTAATAACACATCATGCTCCCGAGGCTCTAGGGTTTCTCCGAGAAACTCCATCAAAATTGAACTTGAACCATCCCTCGAAGGGGGAATCCAATTCTACTTACTTGTCCGATCTTTTCTACCAATTACGATTGACCCATTCATAAAGGATTTTTTTTTATATCTAAATATTAATATAAATATAATATATATAAATTATAACAAACTTAAATCCTTTATTCTTTACTTACTCAAACCCTGCAAGAATTATTATCCATAATCATGAAAAATAATTGTATACTATTTTATGAGTTTAGATTAAAAAAAAGTTTTATAAAAAACTTTCGGTTGAATTCTATACACATCCTTTTTTTATATCATAATAGCCATATGATATCTATTAACTTGTCACAATTTTTTTTAATTTTAATAAATAAACCGAGCTTAGAGCCTTAAAATCCATTTAAAAAAGAAAAACTAAGGACTTGTTTTTTTTGAAATAAAAATATTATTATATTTATTGTTGTTTTTTAATGTTTTTTTTTTTGGATTGATTGATATGTTTTTGAGTTAATTTAATTTTGGTTGCATGGTGGTTTTTTTTAGACTATTTTTTTTTTTTTGAAATTTGTTTTAATTTAGTTTGAATATATTTTTGGGGTGTGATTTTTCCACCCATCTTTTTATTATAATTAACAATGTATTATATCTTATTTTATTAATAAAAATGTGTTTTTTAATAAAATAAAAAAATATTATACATTAGAAAATAAGAGTTTATTAAAAAATCGACCAATTTTTTAGAGATGTGGTTATACAATAAAACCCTTTAAGTTGCATTTAAACTTTGTACATTATATTAATTAATTGAAGAATTTTACAAACAATTTAATTAAATTATTTTTGTGATATTTTGTTTATATTTATTGAAGTTATTTTTAACATTATCTTCATGAGTAATTATTTTTTAATAATATTTTTCTTCACATAATTTTGATAACAATTGCAAGTCAAGAGAACACACTTAACACCTAAATACTATAAACTTTTTTTTAATAAGGGAAGAACCATCAATCTATAATCTACTACTTTAGGCTTCTCACTCTCTAGTCTTGTTGACCAATTTTTGCTCACAAGCCAAAATCATTTACCTTCTCCCCTTGCCATTCGACAACAACCATTTCTAGATTATACAATTCAATGCCAGTGTTTCTCTACTTGTTTCAACACAATTGGTTCAGTGATTTGGTTCAAGACTTAAAGTTCAAATGCCTAATGGAGGGCCGGCACTTCAAATGAAGAGGACCCGAGTAAATTTCAAGCTGGTTCAAAGTCCAAGTTCAAATTTTGTTTGAAAAAGTCTTCCAGGTCCCGAATTCCTTCGAGCACGGCTTAGTTAACATCAAAGGGAAAGATCCAAGTGTGGTTCAAAAGAAATGCCAAGGACCGGGTCAGGCGCATATACAAGTAAAGGCAAAGGTAGGCAGAATTTCTGCGGACTTTTTGTCCGTAGGAAAAATCCGTCGGCAAAAGTCCGCGGGACTTTTAAAGCCCGACACAAAACATTTAGAGGCCCGACAACAGTCCACGGAGCAGCCAAGGTACCCGTCGAAGTGTATACAAGGCGGGGAAGTGCCTGGGAGCTGCTAAGACTTGAGCAAGTCCGTGAAAAACAAAGGGGTGTTTGAAACATTCAATGGGACCATCCAAGGACTTTGCCAAAGGACCCGTCGAAATAACAAAGGAAAGGAAAGCTGCAGAGAGACCAGTAAAGACTAATGACGGCCGCGTGGCCATCAAAGTTTCACAAATAAAATAGCTATTTATCTTCAAATAAGAAGTGCTAACCAGGAAAGGGCCTGAATGCAGCGACCTACCAGTATGTTTGCCCCAGGGGCTGAGAAGCCAGAAAGAGACAAAATAGGCAAGGTAATTTATTGCCCGATGGCGTGAACGACAAACTAGCAAAGTGGCAGATGACAGAGCGAGCTGGCAGTTGATCCAAGTGGCGCCATTTGGGAAGTGACTTCAGCAGGTGGAGCAGTCCCTGCAAATTAATCATGAAGGGCACAAATAGTTGAGATAAAATCGGTTTTCCCCATTTTTTATTAAATGGAAGGCAAGCTGTGTAAGTTACCTAAGCAGGAAATGCAGGTCTTGAACAGTCAAAATGAACAGCTCATTAATATTTGAGCGACTTGTTTTCTTTCAAAGGGGACACGACTTGCCACTTACAAAAGAAGTGCCAATTTCTCTTCTTGTTTTTTTCTTATATATTGTGGACTTAGTCATTTGTAACTATCTTTTCATGGTTTTAGCTAGGTGCAGCCCTGCTAAAATTTCACCTGAATCAAATAAAATGCAGTTTTTTACCTCCATTTGGATAGATGTTTCAGAGTATGCCTTGAGTGTTTGTCTGTGTCCAGTCATTGTTTCTTGATGTTCTCACAGGTTCAACACTAGCAGACTTGTTATTTACAAGGCGCCATCTCTGCAACTAAAAGGAGAAGAGCAGTATTTGAGAAGTGCGAAACAGAGGAAGTTGCTACATAAGTGTGCGTCTCACATCACCTTTGGTGATCTCTTTTTTTTTTGTATCTTCCATTAAGGCCTCCCTGCCAGTTTCCAACAGCATAGTCCTTCTGCCAAATGTGTAGTGTATGTATGTGTTTGCCTGGTTTCAGTGTGAGTGTGTGAAGGTCGTCTTATTTTGGTGCATCACCTCTTTAGAGTAGGTTTGTTTTTTCCTGCAATCTCTCTCTCTTTTCACCCCCCCTTTTATATATCTATATATATGTGTTTTGCACTTGCTGGAAACAACACGATGCATCAAAGGGAGCTAGCCCTTAACTAGAGACTCTCCTCTCCTGCTTCGCCATCCCACAGGTGAGAGAGGAGTTTCCATGTTGCAGAGAAAAGGTAGGAGTTTGACCTCCTTGCCCCAAGTGCAATTTCTTACGTCAACAGTTTTGGCATGCCAGGTGGGACCACAAGTTTTTTACTCAATAAAGTTGCAGGGTTAGTCGTTGATCTTGTTACAGTAGAAGAACCACCAATACAGCACCGTGCACGTCAACAGTTCTGGCACGCCCGATGGGACACAAGTTTTCAACGCAGTAAAGTTTCAAGATTGATGCTGGTCCTATTACAACAAATTGAGTACCTTCAACATCTGGCGACTTGAGTTAAATCCGCTGGTTAAGCAGCCTGGTGTCTTCAAAAATCACGTCTTGTATGTATACTTCTTTTGCACAAAATCATGGGTTTTGTTTTCCTTCATGTGAATATGATTAGACTCAAAATATTTATGAAATCACCTCAAGTAGCTCTCCTAGTTGCCCTGCAACTATAAGGGAGGTGAGGCTAGAATTTGAGAGGCAAACAATGGAAATTAACAGGCTGGAAGAGCTGTACAGATATCAACAGGAGCTGATGTATAAAGAAGAGTGTTTGTTTAGGCAAGAACAAGCCTTGCAATCCATGGAGGAGGAGGTAACAAAATGGAGAAATCCATCCATCCAAGGTAGTCAGACTTGCGTGCCCCTTCTTCATTTGAAAAAGGCCCCCTCTTTTGCAACAAATTTGTTTTATCAGATTGCACTTGCTCATTCCAGCTCATCTAATACAGCTGCTCCCAATCCCGTGCGCCTAGCTTTCTAACATCAGAAGACATCAAAATAACCTCTCATAGAGATGAACCTTCTAAATTCCTCATATTGTGAATCTTCCATTGAGAATAGTACCACCAGCCAACACATCCCTCTTCTAAAGACTCCTCTAGTGCACCAACAGTCTTCTCCTTATGTTCCCCAACCTCCCCAAGTTCTTCAGCATAATGTGCAGATTCTGAGTTGGAGGAAGGAATGCCAGGAACCAATTCAGAGTTTTTAAGAGGATGATGCTAACCACCTCCAAGAAAGACTTTTCCAAGACAACCTAGCCAAGAAAATTGAAGATTTAGAGGCTAGGATGAGGCTGCTCCTTGATAGAGAGATAAATTTTCCAGACCTTGTGGAGGAGCCTCAGGACCTTGTGGAAAATCGAGTTGCTGCCTATTCACAGGAGCAAAATTTTAATTTAGAGATCCTGCACTGGGGGAGAACAGTGGAATCATGGGGCAGCAAAGAAGAAGAGAAGCAAGGTTTTTCTCAAAACCTTGAAGAAGCTGAAGTTGCTCCTGCCATGGTGATGTTGGCAGCCTCCAGGAAAAACTTTTCCAAGAAAATATGAGTAGGAGAATTGCAGAGTTGGAATCTAAAGAGAAAATCCTCAGCCAATGTGTGATGGATGGTTTAGACCAAACAATGCATTCTATGCCTGAACACACCCCGCTTACACATTCCCAAGAGAGTTATCAGGCTGCACCTGATATTGATGAAGCGCTGACCAAGTGGAGAGAGGAGAATCATTCGATTCTAGCTCAAGGACTGCTTCCTCTTCCACATGTTTTCTCCACTTCGCCCCTTCTCAAGGAAGAACCTATTTTGCAAGAGGCAGGTGAGGAGCAGAAGATCCAATCTACAGTCCTTTAAGAGGCTGTCATGAGCGACAACAAAGAAGAAATTGTCATTGATGCTCCTTGTGAAGACCTTATCAACAATGGAGAAGATGCAGGTCTTGCATATATGCAGATGTTCCAGCAATACGAGGAGGAACAAATGCATGGTAAGCTCTCTTCCCCTTAGTTTGATGAACTTCCTTGCTGTTTTGATGAGGATGACTACATTGAAGAGCCCGAGTTGGAGGAGGATCAGAAGAATATTTTTGAAAATCTAGAGAACCTGATCAGCAAAGAGGAAAAGGAGAGGTCTATTTTCTTGGAGGAATGCCTTGAAGAAGTGAGCTTTAAACAAAGAGGTGAAGTTTTATGGGATTAGAAATCTTTTTGTGAGTCCATTTCAGACATCACCACAGTCACCCTTCTTCAAGAAGGCCAAGAGGAAGCAGAGGATGAGTCTGACAGAGTTTTTAGCGAGACAGAGGGAAACAAATCAGACCATGATACATTACAGAAGAATTGTGCAGATCAAGGGGCTTATGGCGAGAAGTCAGTAGCCATTGATTTTTTGGTAGGGATCACCAATATCACAGACCAACATTCAATAGGCTTCCAGGGACAAGCATAATACATATATGTCGGAGGCATGTTTGATTCTGATCCTCTCGGATACCAGCCAACCTAGGGGACAGGCAAGAAGAGCAGGTCACAAACTCTCTTTTCCATTCAGCTATTTGCCTGGCACCATAAGTCGTCTCGCCAGGAAAGGGACCTAAGAAGTTTTCCTTTCAATCCAAGAGGGAGGCGAGCATGCCTAGTTAGCTGTACATAATAGTTTGTTTTCAGTTGTTTTTCTTGTTTTCCCTAAGTGCAGTTGCACAGGTAGTGTTTTTAGCCTTGTGCGTTTCCCTTCACGTGTGGGGTAAAAACTTCACGTTTGATTCTTGAATCTTTTGGGCCGTTGTTAATTATTTCATAGCTGCACCTGACTTCGCGCCCAATCGATTTTAAGGCAACTGAGTTCTAAGCATAGCAGGCATGCTTCCCTTGTGAGTCGCCAATCTGTTGACCAATTTTTTCTCACAGGCCAAATTCGTTCACCTTCTCCCCTTGCCATTCGACAATAGTCATTTCCAGATTATACAATTCAATGCCAGTGTTTCTCTGCTTGTTTCAACACAATTGGTTCAATGATTTGGTTTAAGACTTAAAGTTCAAATGCCTAATGGAGGGCCGGCACTTCAAATGAAGAGGGCCCGAGTAAATTTCAAGCTGGTTCAAAGTCCAAGTTCAAATTTTGTTTGAAAAAGTCTTCCAGGTCCTGAATTCCTTCGAGCATGGCTTAGTTAACATCAAAGGGAAAGATCCAAGTGCGGTTCAAAAGAAATGCCAAGGACCGGGTCAGGCGCATATATGAGTAAAGGCAAAGGTAGGCAAAATTTTTGTGGACTTTTTGTCTCCAAGAAATATCTGTGGGAAAAAGTCTACGGGACTTTTAAATCCTGACGTAAAACATTTAGAGGCCCGACATGTTGGGATGAATAACCGGAAGCACACAATTGATTACCAAGCAACTTAATATGCAGAAATTAACCAGAATACACAAGTAACTAGAATTCAGAAATAACACATGATATGAGAGACAATACACAACTTGTATTAAAACTCTTTCAGAAGGAAATACAACAAAGAAGGCTGCCACAGTTCTTCTTCTTTACACACCTCTAGGGCTCCCACACCTCTAGGGCATAAACATTAAATCTTCCCTCAAAGCTCTCTCCCCTAGGTCCCAACACCCAACTCAAACACAGAGTTGGTGTTCACCTTACACCTGTGCTCCACACACTCCACAAGTGCTCCATGCACTCCACAAGTACACACTGTACTCCAAGTAGATCCTACCTAATTCTGCTCCCTGTTGTGTTGCTGTCTTATCTGATCTTGCACACTTGCAAATCAACCTGGTTCTACACACCTGTGAACCTTGACCTTGCACACACATACACCTGCAAATCAATGATCTTACTTAACATGCAGATCTCCTATAGAGGCCATGCTCACCTAATGACCAAGATCATACATACATGAAGAACCCTACTGATTCTCCAATCCAGCACCCACACTTGGTACTGTGGCACTAGGAGGAACACACCATTGCTCTCTTCTCTCTGAAGGAGCTTATTTGCTCTCTTACTCTCTAGCACTAGTTTACAATACAACCAATGAGTCTCTTAAATAGATCTCATGCAAACAATAATTAGACACCTAATTACAATAATTAGATCCGCAGCTCTCAGTCTAAAATTGGCTCTTGACATGCAAACACTTGGTTCATTAGCTAACTACCTGTAAAACACTCAGTTCGAACCACACAGGTGACCGACGTCGGTCCCTGTCTACCTGGGGGGTGCCGACGCCGGCTGACTTATGACCGATGTCGGTTGCTTCCTGTCTCCTACCTGCCGATGTCGGTTGGCCTGACCGACGCCGGTGTCTGTGACACTCCGCAACTCTTCTGCAACCTCCTCCATGTCTGCATCAGTGAAGCTTTTAGCTCTACAACCTAACATGACAACAGTCCATGGAGCAGCCAAGGTACCCGTCGAAGGGTATACAAGGCAGGGAAGTGCCCGAGAGATACTAAGACTTGAGCAAGTCTGCAAAAAACAAAGGGGCATTCAAAACATTCAATGGGACCGTCTGAGGACTTTTCCAAAGGACCCATCGAAATAACAAAGGAAAGGAAGGCTGCAGAGAGACCAGTAAAAACTGACGACGGCCGCGTGGCCTTCAAAGTTTCACAAATAAAATAGCCGTTTGTCTTCAAATAAGAAGTGCTAACCAGGAAAGGGCCTGAATGCAGTGACCTGCCAATATGTTCACCCCAGGGGCTGAGAAGCCAGAAAGAGACAAAATAGGCTAGGTAATTCATTGCCCGATGGCGTGAACGACAAACTAGCAAAGTGGCAGATGACAGAGTGAGCTGGCAGTTGATCCAAGTGGCACCATTTGGGAAGTGACTTCAGTAGGTGGAGCAGTCCCTGTGAATTAATCATGAAGGGCACAAATAGTTGAGATAAAATTGGTTTTCCCCATTTTTTATTAAATGGAAGGTAAGCCGTGTAAGTTACGTAAGCAGGAAATGCAGGTCTTGAACAGTCAAAATGAACAGCTCATTAATATTTGAGCGACTTGTTTTCTTTCAAAGGGGACACGACTTGCCACTTACAAAAGAAGCGCCAATTTCTCTTCTTGTTTTTTTCCTATATATTGTGGACTTAGTCATTTGTAACTATCTTTTCACGGTTTTAGCCAGGCACAACCCTGCTAAAATTTCACTTGAATCAAATAAAATGTAGTTTTTTACCTCCATTTGGATAGATGTTTCAGAGTATGCCTTGAGTTTTTGTCTGTGTCCAGTCATTATTTCTTGATGCTCTCAAAGGTTCAACACCAGCAGACCTGTTATTTACAAGGTGCCATCTCTGCAGCTGAAAGGAGAAGAGCAGTATTTGAGAAGTGCAAAACAGAGGAAGTTGCTACATAAGTGTGCGTCTCACAACACCTTTGGTGATCTCTTTCTTTTTTTTTGTATCTTCCATTAAGGCCTCCCTGCCAGTTTCCAGCAGCCTGGTCCTTCTGTCAAATGTGTAGTGTATGTATGTGTTTGCCTGGTTTCAGTGTGAGTGTGTGAAGGTTGCCTTATTTTGGTGCATCACCTCTTTGGAGTAGGTTTGTTTTTTCCTGCAATCTCTCTCTCTTTTCACCCCCCTTTTATATATCTATATATATGTGTTTTGCACTTGCTGGAAATAACATGATGCATCAAAGGGAGCTAACCCTTAACTAGAGACTCTCCTCTCCTGCTTCGCCATCCCACAGGCGAGAGGAGTTTCCATGTTGCAGAGAAAAGGCAGGAGTTCGACCTCCTTGCCCCGGGTGCAATTTATTGCGTCAACAAGTCTCTTTTCTATTAGAAAAATGTTTTCAACATATAATGTATAAGTTACATTTGTCTCATAATTCTTATCAATATGAGGATTAATTCAATTACAACTTAAATCATGTATTTTTGTTAATTAATTGAAGGCTTCACCTAAATTATCTTACAATTCCTACCAATATCGAGATTAATCCAATTAAAACCTAAATAATATATTTTTCTTAATTAATTAAAGGATTCACCTAAATTGTCTTATAATTCCCACCAATATCAAGATTAATCCAATTACGACCTAAATAATATATTTTTGTTAATTAGTTGTAAGTCTTCCATAAATAATTCATATAGATTATTATTTTTTGTGGGATTTTTTCATACATTGTATTAAAAAAGGCCTAAAATACCTTGTTAGGTAAATATCTAATGGGTTAGTCATTTCAATTAACATGAAATCCAACATACCATGCTCAACACTTCGAAAACCTTAATATGTACATGGTCGACTATACTATCACGATAAAGAGTAATGTTGTAACATTAAATTCACCTATGTTTTTCACCATAGCCATGATTATGCCTCTAAATATCAGACCTAGCCCATTCCCCTAGCACACCCATCAAATTCTAACCCTCATTTGATAACCTAGTAACCTTTTGATGAAAGGAGGATCCTATGTTGACAAAACAAATACCACATCATTTCATGTCCTTGTCTTTAGGTTGAAAATTCTTGTTGGATAGAAAGACAACATCTTTTGTTTACAAGGAGAACATTTGAGGTTTAAAAATATGTAGCAAAGGTAACAACATATGTGAAAAATTGAAACAATTAGATCAATCTAGACAGTTCTTAGGTAGTAAAGAAAATAAACTTTCTCGAACATGTTGGGAAATTTATTGCACTTGAGACTATTGCTCTATCTTTGTAATCTTAGTGACCCTAAAACTAACCAAAAGTCACTTACTATGCATGCTCAACAAAGTGATTCTTGTTAGTGTGTGTTCACATTTGATGCAAAGTCCACCTTAAGTAATTATGTTGTTTAGGTGTGAAGTATTATATACATAATATTATTGGTATTTAAAATTAATGTGATAGTTATCCTCACATATGTGAGAATACTTAGGTAACGTTAGGTGTACATAGGAAATGCTTCCACCTTCCACTCGACCAATAATCAATCTTAAACTCACTATTATAATTCCTATATAAGGAAAATTTGTGTTCTTTATAGGGAATTAAAATCAAGTATCTTGGAGCATATTTGTTAAGTTGAGTTGATAGAAATGTAGTCATTCTAGAGAATCAAGGATAGTTATCCTCACATATGTGAGAATACTTAGGTAACGTTAGGTGTACATAGGAAATGCTTCCACCTTCCACTCGACCAATAATCAATCTTAAACTCACTATTATAATTCCTATATGAGGAAAATTTGTGTTCTTTATAGGGAATTAAAATCAAGTATCTTGGAGCATATTTTTTAAGTTGAGTTGATAGAAATGTAGTCATTCTAGAGAATCAAGGATCACTCCTTGATCCTTGGTGTTATTGTGTAACACTTTGATGGTTGCACATATCTACATTATATATTTATTTGTTAGCTTTAATGGATTCATATGATTGGTGAAATCTCTTTTCTAAATACATCCTTGTAGATGATGTGTTTGCATTGTGAATATTTCTTGAGTCCTCCTTATTTATAACATGCTATTAGAGCTAGTTTCTCACATGGTAGTTGTGGTTTTATTATATGGTATCAAAGCCCTTATTCATAATTTATGTCTCTTCTTGTCTTAGATTTGGTTTTTCTTGGGTTGGATTTGTATTCATATTACAAATCCATGTGAAAGAAAGTCATTTGAGGATATTTATGCCATTTTCTTCATTATTAAGTGGGTTTTCAACATTCCCACTCCACTTCTCCAAACATCTATCACATATTTTAGCCCCCATTACTCAAGGCTATCAAAAATACCATCTAAATATCTTTCATTTTGGCCAAATTAGTGTTTTAAGGCAATTTTGAGGGTTTTATAACTTTTATGAAAATTCTAGACTTTTATGGTTTGTCTCAATATTCTTATGATAAAATTGAGAAAAAATTTAAAATGCTATAATTTTTTTGTGAGGCAGTAATTTTTGGTGAGTTTCTGAAGTTAAAAACTCCAAAGAAGGACAAGGACAAGTAGGCTTTTATGTAAATTTTCTACATTTTTCTTTCAGGTTTGAAAGATCACCTTTCATATTCTTAGATTCTTCACTCAGACATTACTAGAAAGTCCATGTTTGTGCAAATTCAATAAACATTATTCTCATGGCATCAATTGAATTCTAGGGATGCATTAAGGAGGTCTCCTATGTGAGGACTTATCCTACATTAGCTAGTTAGGATTGAGTCTTGTTTTTATTTGCCTACTTAAGCAAGGGATTTGTATTGTACTCTATCACGTTTTTTCATATGTTTTTTTAAAATAAAAATTGACTTTGTTCACATTTGGTTTATTCCTTGTGTGTATGCTGAGGTACTCATGGTTGTGGTAATGGTGTGTTGGAGAGATCTTGGTTGAGTGTTTCGAAATCTTTCATGGTACTAAAGCCACCCTCCAACAACCATTTCTTAGTTTAAAGTTTATCCCATTATTTTGCTGATTGAGCCCCTTTTTGCAGCTATTTTCATAGCCTTTTGAGCTACTTTTTTCAAGAAACTATTTTTTGGTACATTTTTAGGTCTTTTAACCCACACCATTGAGTCTAAAAAAATCAAAACCTTGGGAACGCTTGTCAATTTATCAAAAATAGAGATTTTTGCAAAAATTCAATTTTTACAATTTTTTTGAAGAACCAGGGATTGATTTGTATGACAATTTTTTTTAAACATGGGTTTTTCTGGGTTTCTTGAAATATTTATGGGTTTTGAAAATATTTTGTGGGTTCTTTGCAGATTTGCCCATTTTGTTTCTATTTGATAGATCTGAGGGGCTGAGGAGGTGGTGTTGGCATTGGATCTATATCAGATGGTTTATGTTTTGTTTGGCTTTAGATTGTCCAATTTTTATTGATCTTGATTATGTATTGGTGGCCAGACCCCTTGATCTACTCCATGCAAGCATTCCACTTAGCCCAGCTACAAACTCTCCACCCCTACTCCATATGAAACTAAATCTAGGTTTGGTGAGCTTAGTGTTTTGACTGGACATCGACATTTTTTGACCAAGCCTCTATAGATCTTGCCCATCCTTGGGTCTGCCTGCTCTATATATGCCATTAGATAATGTCATAAGTGAATATTTAATATAATTCTATTATGGTTGAGTCACTGATATGCCAGTGTTTGACCACCACGACATTGCAAGTCTCCCTTCATTAAATGGTTTGGATCAATTTTTCAACAACGTTTGATCTCCCTTCAATGGTAATACATTTGGAACTGTAGCCAGTGCAACTAAACCTTAAAGTTATTCTATGCTATGGAAACCCTACATGGGTGAAGATGGATTTCTCTCTTGGACATAGCTACTTCACAACCACTCACCAGTCAATGACCTCCTCATAGCCAAGCCTTCTCATTAGCATCCCACTCAATGATCTCCCCCTGGCAATTTTTTTTTTTTTTTTTTGAGTAACAAGCCTGTGGTTTTTTAAAACCACATTTTGGTCAAACAAAAATTATAATCCTATAAGGTAAATTTGACTGACCTAATAATTTTTTTTTTCAATTTTACTTAGTAGGGGGCAATTACTTTGGGAAGTGACATTGTGAAGGTGATTATTACTTGTTAAACTTCTCTTATAAAGTTATTTGGATATGGTAATCATGTGGGGGAAGATAATTATAGGGTACATAGAAATTTTGATTGTTTATTAATTTAAAAACAATAAATTGTAAAGTAGATTATTTCATTGGGTTGATTTTACCTTGTTCTTTTGCTTGTCGAAGACAAAGGGTGAGGCTCAAGTTAGTAGGAGGCCAATACCCCTTCATAATCTAAATCATTGAATTCTACACTTCATGTCAGTTCTAATGAGTGGATGGAAGGCTACATTACAATTGTTTGGTTGTGCATTTAAACTCCTCATGTAAATTTAATTAAAATGAGCCATTAATGATGGGAAATTGATTATGCCCTAACTTTTGCTCGATAACTCAGATTTGAGTGCCACTTTTTGCAAAAGTACTTTATTTTTCATTACCATTCTATTAGTATTATTTTTATTGTAAACTCATTAAAGTTATAAAGTGCCATATTTGGGGGTTTTTTACCTGTGCTATGGGCCCTACTACTTTTTGAAGTGTACTTCATACACACACTATCTCAGATGCATTTTCAACTGAGTCTGGCATCCTTTGGCAAGTTATTTGTAGGTTATTGTTTTTGGCTGCTGATCATTTTTTGATTTATTTTTTTCATACATGATGGTTTTTTTGTCATTTGCCTCACTCTTCCTAGTTAGAGTATATTTCTTATGCTTGCTAGGTTCTACCTAGGATTTTTGTCCTTTAATTAGTTTTGTCCTATGTGAAGATTTATACGACATTGGTTAGTTAGGCTTGAATCATGTTTTTTTTCCCTACTTAAGCAAGGGATCTATATTATATTCTATCATGATTTTTCTTAATAACAATTGGTTTATTCCTTGTGTGTATGCTGAAGTACTCATGGCTTTGGTAATGGTGTGTTGTAGAGATCTTGGTTGAAGAGTGTTATGAGCTTTTTCATGGTACTAGATCCACCCTCCAACAATCATTTCTCACTTTTAAGTTTCTTCCATTGCAAATCCACCATTATTTCGTTCATTGAGCCCCTTTTTTATAGCTATTTCCATAGCCATTTGAGCTACTTTTTATAGTCAACTATTTTATGATGCATTTTTAGGTCTTCTAACCCATGCCATTGAGTTTAAAAGGCCACAAAACTTTAGGAATGTTTGCCAATTCATAAAAAATGGAGCCTTTTGTAAAAACTCATTTTTTTGTAATTTTTTTAATGAACTAGGGATTGATTCATAGGATGATGGTTTTTTCTTCAGACATGGGTTTTTTCAGGGTTTCTTGAAATATTTATTGGTTTAGAAAATATTTTGTGGGTTCTTTGTAGATCTACCCATTTTGTGTCTATTTGACAAATCTAAGGAGTTGAGGAGGTGATGTTGGCATTGGATCTATATCAGGTGGTTTATTTTTTGTTTGGCTTTGGATCATCCAGTGTATATTGATATCAGTTATGTATTGGTGGCTAGACCCCTTGATATACTCTATGCAAGGGTTCCACTCAGCCTAGTTATAAATTCTCCACTCCCGCTCCATACAAAACTGGATTCGACTTTAGTGAGCTCAATGTTTTGACTAGACATCAACATTTTTTGACTAAGCCTCTATAGATATCTCCCATCCTTGGGACTACCTACTCTATATGCCATCAAATAATGCCATCAGTGAATATTTAATATAATACCATTATTATTGAGTCACTGATATGTCAGTCTTTGACCACCATGACATTGTAAGTCTCCCTTCATTAAATGGTCTAGATTGATCTTTTAACAACTTTTGGTCTCCTTTCAAAAACAACGCATTTGGAGCTATAGTTGGAAAAAATAAACCTCAAAGTTTTTATGCACTGTGGAAACCCTACATGGGTGAAGATGACTTTCTCTCTTGGACACAACTACTTGGCAACCACTCAATAGTCAATGACCTCCTCCTAGCCGAGCCTTATCCTTGATGTCCCACTCAATGGTCTCCTAGTGGTGGTTTTAAAAACATTTTTTTGAGTAACAAGCCCATGGATTTTTACAACTACATTTTGGTCGAACAAAAATTATATTCCTATAAGGTAAATTCCACTGACCTAATAAAACATTTTTTTTTCAATTTTGCTTACTGGGGGACAATTACTTTCATGGGAAGTGACATTATGGAGGTGATTATTACTTGTTGAACTTTTCTTATAAAATTATTTGACTATGGTAATCATGTGGGGGGAGATAATTATAGGGCACATGGAAATTTTGATTATGTTTTATATGAAAATAATATATTGTAAAGTATATTGTTTCATTGGGTTAATTTTACCTTATTCTTTTGCCTGTAGAAGATGAAGGGTGAAGCCCGGGTTGGCAGGAGACCAATTACCCATCACAATATAAACAATTGATTTCTACACTTCATATCAGTTATAACGAGTGACTGGAAGGATACGTTACCCCTTTTTTGGTCATGCATTTAAACTTATTGTACAAATTTAATTAAAATAGGCCTTTAATGATGAGAAATTATTATGCCATAACTTTTACTCGATAACTCAGATTTGAGTGCCACTTTTTGCAAAAGTGATTTATTTTTCATTCCCATTCCATAAGTCTTATTTTTATTATAAAATAAATAAATTTATAAAGTGTCATATTTAGGGGGGTTTACCTATGCTATGAACCCTACTACTTTATGCATTATACTTCATACATGCACTATCCCAGATGTATTTTCGACTAAGTCTGATGTCTTTTTACATGTGCTTTTTAGGTGGTTGTTTTTGAATACTGATCCTTTTTGGTGTATTTTTTGCATATATGATGGGTTTTTTTTCCCCATTTGCCACACTTTTCCTAGCTAGAGTATATTTCTTATGTTTGCTAGGTTTTGGCTAGGATTTTCATCCTTTTTCTAGTTTTGTCCTATGTGAGGATTTATCCCATATTGGATAGTTAGGCTTGAGTCTTATGTTTTCTTGCCTACTTAAGCTAGGGCTCTACATTATATTCTATCATGATTTTTCATATGCTTTTTCTAAATAAGAATTAGTTTTGTTCACAGTTGGTTTATTCCTTGTGTGTATGCTCAAGTACTCATGGATGTGGTAATGGTGTGTTGGGAAGATCTTGGTTGAAGAGTGTTGTGAAATATTTCATGGTACCAGAGCAACCCTCCAACAACCATTGCTCAGTTTTAAGTTTCTCCCATTGTAAATCCACCATTATTTCACTAATTGAGTCCCTTTTTTGTAGCTATTTCCATAGCCATTTGAGCTACTTTTTGTAGTCAACTATTTTTAATGGATTTTTAGGTCTTCTAACTTGTGCTAGTGACTCTGAAAAGCTTAAAAAACTTAGGAACACCTGTCAATTCATCAAAAAATGGATATTTTTGTAAAAAATCATTTTTTTGATGAACCAATGATTGATTTGTATGAAGGGTGAAATCTTTCTAGGTTCTAAAAATATTTTTTGGGTTCTTTGTGGCTCTGATCATTTTATGTCTATTTGACAAATTTAAGGGGCTAAGGAGGTGGTGTTGGCATTAGATCTATATTACGTGGTTTATTTTTTGTTTGGATTTAGATCATCCAGTTTCTATTGATATCAACTATGTATTGGTGGCTGGACCCCTTGATCTACTCCACATAGGCATTCCACTTAACCTAGCTACAGAATCTCCACCCCTACTTTGTACAAAATTGGATCTAGCTTTGGTGAGCTCAGTATTTTGACCAAACATTGATATTTTTTTACCAAGCCTCTATAGATCTCACCTATCCTTGGATCGTTTTGCTCTACATGCCATCAAATAATGCCATCAATGAGTATTTAATATAATTCCATTATGGCTAAGTCATTTATATGCTAGCCTTTGACCACCATAGTGTTGTAAGTTTCCCTTTATTGAATGGTCTGAATAGATCTTTCAATAATGTTTGATCTCCCTTCAATGGCAATGCATTTGGAGCTGTAGTTGGAGCAACTAAACCTTAAAGTTGTTCTACAAGATGAAAACCCTACATGGGTGAGGATGACTTTATCTTGTTGGGGATCAACCAACAATATGATTACACTTATGAAAGCAATAAATCGCGGAATTAAATCAGATAGATAAGTAACTAGAATGATAAATAGCAAAGAACAAGAGATATAAGAAACCACCCTGAAAACTTGTATTAAACTCTTTACAGAAGGAATACAATTGAAGAAACTTCTTTCTTCCACACCTCTCTCAGATGTACAAGATCTCTCTCTAGATATCTTTCCCTCAAGAGCTCTCTCTCTCAAGTACAATCAACTCCAACAACCTGGAATGATTCACCTATACAATTCTGTACTATTCTTTCAACATTCACATACAATGAACTACTACAATAAGCTAAGAAGATCTTTCCTACATATAGAATTAAGAAACTTGAGCATGCACTTACAACCAAAAGTTAAGCCTCTTGAACAAGGGATCTAAAAACAGTCTTACTAATAATAGAGACGCGAACTTAAGACTACAACTTAATCTCATCATGCAAACACTCGGTTCTGTCCTCGGAAATAGCTTTCTGGACGCACAGGTAACCGGCGCCGGTTCCTGCCTGCTTGCCTATGACCGATGTCGGCCGATCCCTACCGACGCCGGCGTCTCTTCAACTGCTCCTGACCGACGTCGGTCGCTCCTGACCGACGCCAGTGACTGTGTAAACCTGCAACTGTTAAAATGCGCTCCTTGGTGAAGCTTTTAGGCTCCACACCTTAACATATTTCTTGGACAAAACCACTTGGAAACCACTCACCAGTCAATGGCCTCCTCCTAGCCAAGCCTTCTCTTTGGCATCCCACTCAATAGTCTCTCTTTGGTAGTTTAAAAAAAGTTTTTTAGTAACAAATCATTGTTTTTTAAAACCACATTTTGGTACAAAAAAATTTATAATCCTATGAGGTAAATCCAATTGACCCAATAAAACATTTTTTTTAATTTTTCTTAGTGGGGGATAATTAATTTCATGAGAAGTGACATTGTGGAGGTGATTATTACTCGTTGAACTTCTCTTATAAAGTTCTTTGACTATGGTAATCATGTGGGGGAAGATAATTATACAACACATGGAATTTTTGATTATTTTTATTTAAAAATAATATATTGTAAAGTAGATTATTTCATTGGGTTGATTTTACCTTGTTATTTCATTTATCGAAGATGAAGGGTGAGGCCCGGATTGGTAGGAGGCCAATGACACCTCACAATCTAAACCATAGCATTCTACACTTCATGCCGATTCCAACAAGTGGCTGTAAGACTAACTCAACTCTTATTTGGTCATGCATTTAAACCACTTGTGAAATTTTAATTAAAATATGCCATTAATGATGAGAAATTAATTATGCCATAGCTTTTGCTTGGTAACTCGGATTTGAGAGCCGTTTTTTGAAAAAGTTATTTATTTTTCATTCCCATTCCATCGGTCCTATTTTTATTGTAAACTCACTAAAGCTATAAAGTGCCATATTTAGGGGGGATTTACCTTTGTTATGAGCCTTACTAATTTCTACATTGTACTTAATGCATGCACTATCTTGGATGCATTTTTGGTTAAGTCTGACATCCTTTTGCATGTGCTTTATAGGTTGTTGTTTTTGGCTACTGATCCTTTTTTGGTGTTTTTTTTGCATATATATGGTTTTTTAACCATTTGCCACACTCTTCCATCAACCCATGACATGTATTAGTACTTTGACACACTGGTAGTTTGTGTCATATATCCTCAAGGACCCTTTCTTAACACCTTGCCTTCTTATATGGAGACATCTTTTTAGTCCCTTATTTTTAGATCATCTCTCATGATACTCAATGGCTTCTTTGATAAGTCGATAGTCTTCTTGTTTGGAGTTATTCTAGTGAAGCCTAGTGTCTTCTTTATTTATATTTGGTATTTTTTTGTGTATGGGTTATATTATACTCATTCTAATTTATTAAGTGCCATGGGGGGTTTGTTGATTCAACCTTGTCTGCCTTCATGCATTTGTGTGCTCTATTTTGGGCACCTTTTCACTTCTTTAGTTACTTATATCTTCCATCACCACCATGGGCTATCATCTTTGAGAGACCTTATCTATATTTTTGACACCAATCTTTTGATATTGATAATCTCCCATAGTTTGAAATGTATCTATTCTGGTGAATCCCAATGACATCTTATCTTTTTTGAAAGTTTGATAGTCTCTTTTAACATGACAAGGAGATATTATGGTGCATACAATATTAGTTTATTCAATGTTCAAGTAGTGGATTCACAGTATGGAAGGTGTGGTGTACATTCTACTTCTTAGGTGTTGAACATTCCTTGCACATGTAATACTCTTTTGTACTTTCATCACCATTAACAGTCTTATTGGTTGAAGATATTCTAGTGAATCCCAATGTCAACTTATTTTTATGATCGAGTAATGGATTCAGATCATTTATGTAGATTGAGTTCCTTTATATATTTCAAGTACTTGGAGTGTGGACTACTTCAACATCATCTTTGGGGAGGATTTATATCTCTCTCTTCTTCTTTTTTCTCTTTTTTTTGGTGGGGGGGGAGTTTTTCCTACATGTTTTCTCTCTTTTCTCCACTTTATGAGAGTTATATGTATATGTTACACTTTTTTGAGTGTTTTTCAGATTCTTTCTTTGTACATGGGTATCTTATTCAGGTACTTTATTTTATAGAGCTCATATGAGGATTGTTACTTGACTTCATGGCCTTCTTGATGATTCTTATAGTGACATCAGTGTGGTATCCCCATGAGAAACACTAGTATGGTATCCCCACCAATCTTTGTGTTTAATTATCACCATTTTGTTGGAGGGTGTTCAAGTAATGCTTCTTCAAGTTTATCATTCTACCTAGTATTCTAGAGTGTAGTATTCGTATTTAGTGATCCTCATATTTAACACCTTTTCTACTTTGACTTGGTGGTTACAACAACTTGACATCCATGTACTCTAAAAATATGGATTGGCATCCATAGGGACACATGGATTCATATTTCATCATTTATTGTTAGCCCCTAGCTTCACTTGAGGTGGGGTATTAGAGTATATTTATCATACTTGCTAGGTTCTGGCTACGATTTTCATTCTTTTGCTAGTTTTGTCCTATATGAGGATTTATCCCATATTGTCTAGTTAGGTTTGAGTCTTGTTTTTCCTTGAATACTTAAATAAGGGCTCTACATTTTATTTTATCATGCTTTTTTCATATGCTTTTTATAAACAACAATTGGTTTTGTTCACAGTTGATTTATTCCTTGTGTGTATGTTGAAGTACTCATGGCTGTGGTAATGGTGTGTTGGAGAGATCTTGATTGAAGAGTGTTGTGAACTCTTTCAAGTATCAGAGACCTTATTCATAATTAAATTCTCTTTTGGTCGTAGATTTAGTTTTTCCTAGGTTGGATTTGTGTTCATGTTACAAATCCGTGTGAAAGAAAGTCATTTGGGGAGATTTATGCCATTTTCTACATTATTAAGTGGGTTTTCAACATTCCAACTCCACTTCTCCAAACATCCATCACATATTTTAGCCCCCATTACTCAAGGCTATCAAAAATACCACTTGGATATTTTTCATTTTGGCCAAATTAGTGTTTTAAGTCAATTTTGAGGGTTTTTTTAACTTTTATGAAAATTCTAGATTTTTATGGTTTGTATCAATTTTTATGATAAGATTGAGAAAAAATTTAAAATGTTGGAATTTTTTTGTGAGGCAGTAATTTTTTGGTGAATTTCAGTTACAAACTCCAAGGAAGGATGAGGATAAGTAGGCTTTTATGCAATTTTTCTACGTTTTTATTGTAAGTTTGAAAGCTCACCTTCATATTCTTCAATTCTTCACTCTGAGACATTACTAAAAAGTCCATGTTTGTGAGAATTCAATAAACATTGTTCATGTGACATCGATTAAAGTATAGGGATGCATTAAGGAGGTCTTCCTAGGGTAACCCTCAAACTAACATATAATGACAACCAAACTATGATACTCAAAGAAAAAAGTTCACCTATGGCATAAATGTCATGAATATTGCATTATTATGCATATCCAACCTTGAATAAACAACATATTTTCCAAAGTCATATGTGATTTATCCCTAATGGCATCTAACACCTCCATCTGTAACCTCTCCAACATTGTTTTTCTTCAACATCTTTTCTTAATTGGAGGAAAATGAGAAAAAAAATAAATTTTTTTTATTGTGGTTGAGCTAAGAGAATTTAAAGAAACGTGTTCTTAAAATCTTCTTCATCTTGCACTTCAGCCATAGTATTGATCAATGTCACACCCTGTTTGTACTGATAGACTATTTATCTATTTTCTATTATAGTTAGTGGCATTGTCAATGACATGGATTTATTTGATTTAGACATTAATGTTGTAGGATGGCTCATTTAACTACTATTTCATGTTTTAAACAAATTTAAATTAACAAATGTCTAGCTAGATGATAATTATTGTTCATTCTATTATGCCATTTTGATTATTTGGACTAACACCAAAATGATTTAAATACCTTTTAAATGCCAAATATAATTTCAATGTTATTATGATTTAATGTCAAACTAGAGTTGATTTACTGGTTAAGCACCAAGAAAAATTGACTTGATTATGAACACTAACACTAAAATAGTTGAAATTATTTATAATGAGTGATGCCAATAATTAATTTGCCTACATTATGTAGTGTCAAATTGAATTTTACTTAATTAATTAGAATAACATCAAATGGTGATGGTATGCTTATAGTCTTTAACATCAAATGTTTTTGATGCACTTTCACTATTTATATTTCACAAATTAATTTGATATTTATATTAAAATGATGATTGGATTTATTAACTTAGTTTAACTACTTGATATGTTTTGCTAAGTGTGTGATTAAACACAAGGTTTTTCCCTTAAAAAGAGGGAGGGTATCATCTGGGAGAGATGGATAAATGTGATTTATAAGGACAAGACAGAGAATGTGAATTGGTAAACACACTAAGATAGTTGACCTTTATGCCTTCTTAAGATGAATGTCCCATAAAATATATGTGTTATGCATTAATTTGGTTTACGTCATTTTGACTTGACGATGGGTTTTCATCATTTTGTGCAGTGCCTAGTAATTTTTGGACTCATTTGTGAGAGGTAATTGGGTGGAGGCCTAATTGAACTATACAAACTATCACTTGCATTTTGACCATTTAGGACCAGTTGGGCAAGGCTAAAACTCAATTCTTATATTTCATGTTCTTTGTTGGAAACTTAGATGCTTTTTTGAGCTCAAAATTTACAAGACTATTGGTCACATTTATATGTATGTAGAATGGTTATATGATGGCTTTACCTAAGCCATGAAGGACTGTAATGTGGTTAATTTTATGGCTTATAAAAGTGTCATAGAGCTATGTGCTTAGATATATCATACCTTATTAGACAATTTTTAATATTCAAAAGAATATTTTAAAATTGAAATAATATATTTATAAATTAAATAAATATTAGTTACTATTTTTTTATGGACCTAATCATAAAAATTAGAAGAGTTTAGTATTAGTAAGCTTCCAAATAGGGAAAACACATGGCCTTACTTACTTGGATGACTTGAATTAAATGAAAATCAAATTTAATTAAAAGAAAAGGTCTATCTTTAAAAGAAATCAAATATGTTCTAAGAACTTCAATGATCACCTTGCTGGGCTGACGCTATTTATATTAATGAAAATACTTTTTGATATACAGAGGCATGCATGCACTAGAGTGCCCTAAAAGAATTTTATTTAAAATAGAGCAAATCATAGAATACAATTTTGAAGTTAGGAAGACAATAGTCACAAATAAGGTTTTGGTAGCTTAAGACTGTGTAGGTGTAGATGCAAGGATAATTTTAAGAATAGACCCATAAAAGCTTATTATAAAATCCTAACGAATCTTAGAGTTTAGGTATAATTCTATTGGTGAATCTTTGGCAAAATCACCATGCTAGTATAAATTGACTAGCAATTTCTATTATCTCTTTCAAAAAACTTATAAATAGTTGACGAATCAAGCATCATTTTTAAATCAAGATCTAATGAAAAAAATCTAAGTTAGACCCCTTTCCCCAAAGACATTCATGGGGTAAATATGTTTGAGGTGGAATAATGATTATGATCAATGGATACCCTAAGTTTTTTAGAATGACTATTTTACTTTGCCCTATGAAATTAGGGGAAGTCCAACCATTTTAAATACTTACCCAAATGAATAAATATAATCAAGGAAGACATGAGAGACAACATAAATAAGAATTACTATAAATCCATCCCAAATCTAAACCCGAAGTGTGTGCGACTCTGAAAAACATTCATTACCACATCAATGCCCAAACACACATTCATAAGATTTTTTAGGTCTTGTTGATCACATTACTAAGCAAATAATCCCAAAAAAATACAAAGATCTTGCTGATCTCATTACTACACAAATAATATCATGTGATAACCAAATTGTGTCTAATATTAAAGGTTTTGATATAAGATAAAAAAGGGTTTTCACAGTGTGAGCAAAGATCTGATGAAAAAATAACATGATAATAATTAAAATCCCTTAAAATATAGGCACAATTCATTAAAATTGTGAAAATATTTGTAGATATGTATGACTTGTATTTTTTACTTGGATTGTACTTCATTGTTGGCTGCTTAGACTCCTCCTTGGCTTCCTCTTATAATTATTGCTCATTTCACGATTCTCATGACATATAGGAATTATATTTCTTACTTAGATTATACTTCATTATTTCCTGCTTAGACTCCTCCTTGGCCTCTTCTTGTAATTGTCATTTTTTTACGATTCCCATGACCACAAAGGAAGAAAACTTTAACTAGAAATGAAGTTATATGAATTTAGGTTTTAGGGTTTCATGATTCTAAGGTTTTAAGTAATTTGAAACACTTACATAAATTTATTTTATAGGTGATAAATTTGTGTTAATTAGAAAACTAATAGAGAAAGGGATTAGAGGATGAGAAGTCTAAAGTCGAGATCTTATTTTTGGTTCCTTCTATTTAAAGATTAAATTTGTCATTAATTTTAAAGATTAAATTTATCCCTTTCAAATGCTAAATTTGATGGCCATATGACTAAGTATAAATTGAGTATAGACTTTTTTATGTCTCTCAAAAGACCAACTAAATAATATAATAAACTGAGTGTATAAAAAATTGTGATAAAAAATTAGAGTATAGAGTATAAACCAACTATAGGGCCATATGACAAGATAACTATTAAAAACAATGATGACATAACTGAAAAAAATATTCATTTTTTTTTCATAGTTATAAAATTATAAATTATATAATGTCTACCAAAATGTCTTAACCACATCCATATTATCCTTTGAGATATTTCTTTATTTCAATTAACAAACCATGCCAACCAAAATATAATTATTACTTTAAATATTTACAAACAAAATAAAATATGATCATGAGGCTCTATTGTGTTTGTTCAGTTTATTTTTTATGCATTGTTTAAAAAAAGTATCTTACATGTCATTATTTTTCATAGAAAATCAATTTATTATTTGTTTATAATAAGTATGTGGGAAAGACCAACAAAATAATATAATAAATCAAGTATAACAAATTGAGTATAATAAAAATACAATGAACTAGATAATATAGACCAACTTTTTATTTGTTTAAAAAGTATGTGGTAAAGATCAACTAGATAATATAATACATTGAGTATAACAAAAATATAGTGAATAATCATAATGATAAGCTCCTTGAAAAACATTCTTTAAATATATTTTCTCAAAACACTATCTTTCAAATGTCTTAGCTATATCCATAATCAATAATGATAAGGTCTGTCAAATGTCTTAACCATATCCATCATCAATAATGGCCTTTCAATTTTTTTTTAATTTCAATTAAAAAACCATGTCAATAAAAATATAATTATTACTTTAAATATTTAAAAACAAAATACAATATGATCATGAGGATCTATTACATTTATTGTGTTTGTTCTTTGTGCATTATTTAAAAGAAGTATCATATATGTCATTATTTCTCAGAGAAAATCAATTTCTTATTTGTTTAAAATAAGTATGTGGTAAATACCAATCAAATAATATAATAAACTAAGTATAGTAAAAATAGTGATAAAAAATTAGAGTATAGAATATTAACCAACCATGGGGCCACAAAGCAAGACAATTATGAAAAGTGAGGATGACATAACTTAAAAAAATATTCAAAACAATTTCATAGTTTTAAAATTATAAATTATTAATAAGATTTACCAAAATGTCTTAACCACATCCATATTGGCCTTCCAAATATTTTTTTAATTTCAATTAACAAATGATGCCAACCAGAATATATTTATTAGCTTAAATATTTAAAAATAAAATACACTATGATCATGAGACTCCATGACTCTTTTTTTTAGTACATATGGTAAGATCATGTGCAACACTTAGTATAAATTGAGTATAGACCACAATTCACACTTTTGACATAGTTGGTCGATCTAATAGACTCAAAGAAGTTCTTATTATAAGGGATCGATTCTTTTAGGTTGTATCCTATGTAAGTTACACGTTGAAGGAAATTGAAAAATGTTTATGTTTAGAGATTAGATATTGTTTTCCTCAGGATGAACTAATAGAATCCATATTGTGATGTACCATCAATATTGGAAAAATGTTAGCTCATCATATTTTCAGAATAAAATCAAAACCTTGGCCCAACACTTTTTCAAGAGTGTATAATTAAACAGTTAAAAATCTGAAGGCATTTTATATTTTCCAAAGTTAAAAGAGTGGTCTATTCAATTTTCCATAATAAGTTTGGAACCATGCTTTCAGAGATGACTCGATCACTAGACTATGGACTACCTTAAGTTTGAGTGAAATACTATGTGATGATATCTTAGAATATTTTAATCTTGCTAATTTATGCCAAATGATGATTTTGGGCTCAGTGAAAGATGATAGAATTTTTAGTGCATTGTCATTTTTAAAGTCAAAGTTAAGAAACAAGTTGACAAAAATTGGAGACTTGCTTGAGCTCTATACAACTAGATACAATGTCTTTTATTTTCCATTTGATAGAGATCTAAAAATTTGGCAATCAACATATGAAATAAGAGGATTAACTAATAATTCTTCAAACATACTACAGTTCTACAATACTAGATCCAAGTCCAATAACTTTTGAATAGAATACAAATAACAATTATGAAGAACAAAATGAATAAATTTGGCATGTTGAAATTTGAAATTTAGGCAAATGAAATTTGAGGTTGATTGAGGAAGGACAACAAATTTTGTGATCAATTTTGAGATTTATTTTATCAGGATTTTGAGAAAGCTTGTTGAAGATAATGCAGAGATTATAAATTATTAAGATGTAATTTGTATATTTTTGTTTCTATTTGATTAAGAGAATACGTTTATAATAGTTGTAAAATATATTATAGAGATGCATAAGTATATTGTGGTGTTCCCTTGTTATTTTATACTAAAATTATTTGAGGTATTTATAATGTAATGAACTGTAAGTATTTATATAGGACCAACAACTTCACTTCCACCAATAACTTGTATAATTGACTAGAAAATTTGAGAAAATCATCACATATGTATTCGATCAAATTTCATTGACCCCACGAATGACATGTTGGGCCATCATTAAATTTTACATTGGGGACCCTCAAATTTTTAGCACCAATTTACTAAAAAAATGGGGCAAAATATAAACCTCAATCCCCATAGCTTTAATTCTACCTACACCACATTCAATGCTATAAACAAAATAAACATTAGGTTTGAAAATTATGTATTATTAATTTTTTTAGTCATTAAAACCATATAGAAGGAAGATCATGTTTATTTTACTCGATTTTATAAATATGTTAAGGGTCAGTTGTGACTTAGAACACATAATACTAAGGTAATAATTATATTTTGGTTGGCATGATTTTTTAATTGATATAAAAAATCTTTGAAAGACCATTATTGATTATGGATATGGTTAAGATATTTTGGTAGACCTTATCATTATTGATTATGGATATGTTTAAGATATTATAATTATATTTATTCATTTCAAAATAGATGATTGTGTATGAAAATAAATAATTTCATTCTTTAGAGTAAAATGTACAAATCTATACCTTGAAATCACAAGGAAACCAACTTAGAAATTATCTACACCTTTTTTTCCAACATGTCATCCTAATCTTTCGACTACCAGAGCTTCACTTATACCAATAGCTTTCATCAATGACTAGAAAAATAAAAAAAGTGTCACATATGTATTCGAGCAACTTACTTATGATCAAATACATATGCATATCTATAATAGAGTTTACAATTATTATAGACATGTTATCTTAATCAAATAGGAGACTGAGAGTAGTTATTTTTATGGACACTCATCTATCTTGAAATAAATAAATATAATGATAAGTTATTTGAAAAATATTAGCTTATCATCATTGCTTTTCATAGTTATCTTTCCCTATGGCCCCATAGTCAGTTTAAGGTAATAATAATATTTTGGTTGACATTATTTTTTAATTAAACTAAAAAATATTTGAAAAGACATTATTAATTATGGATAAGGTTAAGACATTTTATCAAACCTTATTTTATAGCTTATATATTAGTTATCAAATATATGTATATGTGATCAGATTTCAAATAATATATTCTAACCTATCTAATAGAGTAAATCCTATAGAAGAGTCAATATATTGAAGGAAATATTTTTGATTTTATCAAAGTGTTTTATCAATCCATTGATATCACTTTTATATTTCTATATTTGAAAATAGGGGGAAAAATGAAATGTAAGTAACCAAGAGAGAAAAAGACTCAATGTACTCAATGTATACTTACATATTAGTCTCTTATATATCAATCTCTTGATATCCATTTTATATCTTATATTAGTCTTTTGAAAGAATTACAGATGTTTGTACTCAATGTATACTAAGTATTGCAGGTGATTTTACCGTATGTACTGCACAAAAAGATCTTTGAAGAAACATAATTTTGGGACATGAAGGATAACAATTTTTATTTTATTTCAACCTATCCCTCAAGCTCATATTAAATATTGATCATGTTAGATACATTTATTTACTAATTTTGGCAAGGTTAAAACATGATCAATATGTAGAAACAACTTAAAAAAATTATTATAAAACATTAAGATCCACGTGTGTTTCCATAATTGTTCATTAAAGAGTAAACCATTCAAACATTTATTATATAGGAAATAAAACACTTCCATGTATATATAAAAACCACCAAAAATAATATCAACATACTTAAAAATATCATGACAATATTTCATAAGTACCAACTATCAATAAAAATTTCAACACAAGAATTTAAGTTTTAATCAAAGTCTGTATCAGAAACCAAAACTATCAAATGGGCACCCTTATTATTCAATTACTCAGTATACTCCATGGAAGAAATGAGAAGTTACATCAAGTGTGTTGAGTCCCCTTTAGAATCATCTACCTCCAACTTAAACTATTTTAACATTCTGATCTCCATAGGATGCACTGTAGGGTTGCCAACATGTTTCCTACTAGAAGAATCAATTTTTTTTAGGCTCAAGGGGTGGAATATTATTATTAAGTGGAAAAATTTCATTCATATGCAATTTTTTAGTTAATTTAAGAATATTTATAGTTTGAGGTGGTTTGGGTAATATAACATTATGCTCATTACATTGAATGGTAGCATGTTTGTGTTGAGGGGGCTCATTTGTAATGACTCATCCACAAGGATGATTATTATAATGTGCTCCATTCCATCATATGTTTCCACATAAATTCAAAAATTTATAAGTTAAAGAGTTGAGAACATTCCAAAAGGTAGGCTCATTGGCATCAAAATATAAAGAAACATGAGTTCCCTAGTTAGATAGCCTAGCAAATGTGTTAGCATCCTTAGGACCATGAAAGAATTGGTCAAATAGTGAGATATCCCATGAAGGAGTAACATAACTACATTGATCATCATCATGACTCCAAACATATCTACCTGAATCATTTGAACCTAGTTTCCAACCTGACATCTAATAAAGTATGCTAAAATAAGCATTTTATACAACTAAACTCAAATACTTCCTAATTTTCATGATCTTAAAAATATAATGAATCAAACTATTCAATTTGA